>JAJIBD010000809.1:0-170536 GCA_021461705.1 Cryptotis parvus | reverse complement strand
GGAAGGTAATACCTCAAGAAAAAAGAAACAGTACACTAGAGGAATCTATCCCTGAACACCGCAACACCATGGGGAAAACAACGCAGATCCCCAGCTCGAAGAACAGATGAAGGAATTGACCCTGAAGACTCAAAAAGAATACAGATGTGCATGATCACTCTGACAATGAAATTAGAGAGGAAATTGGTAGGAATTTTAAGGAGCTCAACGAAAAAATGGAGCAGATGTCCAATAAAATACAGGAGAACATAAACGAAGCAGTTGAAAGGGCAGTCAATAAACTACGGGAGGAAATGAGAGCAGAAATGAGAACCATGCAAATAGAAATATTCATCGCTTAAAAACTCAGTAGATGAAATGAAAAAAACAATCGGGGCTCTCAACAGTAGGATGACAGCAGCGAAGAGAGAATCAGTGAGACTGAAGATGAGCTGCAGAAAGCACTAAGAGAACTACATAAGATGGAAAAAAAGACCGGAAAATGGATCAGCAACGGAACAGAGAACAATGGGATGAAGCCAGGCGGAACAACATAAGAATCATCGGAGTCCCAGAGGGGACAGGAAAAGTAACCCCCAAGGAAATTAAAACAGTTAAAAACATCCTGGCTGAAAAGTTCCCCGAGTTAAAGGACGAAGGCATCCAGATCCAAGAAGCCCGACGCAGTACCAGCAAGAAGAGACCCCAATAGAAAGACCCCAAGACACATCCTAGTCAAAGTAATGGATGCCATAGACAGAGACATAATTCTTCAGGCAGCAAGATCAAAGAAGGAAATTGTATACAAAGGAGCATCCATTCGACTTTCAGCAGACTTCTCAGAAGACACCCTCCAAGCCCGAAGGCAGTGGTGGGATATAGTAAAAAAACTTAATGAAATGAATGCCTCAGCAAGAATTCTTTATCCAGCTAAACTCTCACTCAGATTTGAAGGACAGATATACAACTTCTTGGATAAACAACAGCTTAGGAACTTTTGTAAAATCAAAACCAACCTTAAAAAAGAAGGACTGAAAGATCTACTATAAGACGAGAACATAACCCAAAAAGAACAACCAACCTATACAGAAAGATGGCACAAAAATCCCATGACAATAATCTCTCAATGTCAATGGTCTAAATGCACCAGTTAAGAGACACAGAGTGGCAAAATGGATCAAAAAATTGAATCCGACATTCTGCTGCCTTCAAGAAACACACCTGAACAATCGGAGCAAAGACAGGCTCAAAATAAAAAGGCTGGAAAACAATCCTTCACTCAAACAACCCATCCAAAAAGGCTGGGGTAGCCATACTGGTATCTGACAACATAGACTTCAGGCTGAAGAAGGTCAGAAGGGACAGTGAAGGTCACTTGTTAATAGTCAAGGGATGCATATATCAGGAAGAAATCACGCTATTAAACATATATGCACCCAACGAGGGGCCAGCAAAAATACCTAAAAACAACTACTAATAGACTTCAAAGAAGACATTGACAGCAACACAATTGTAGTTGGAGACTTCAACACTGCTCTATCAACCCTGGATAGATCAACAAGATTGAAACTTACCAAGGAAATACTCGGCCCTAAAAGAAGAGATGGAAGAAAGAGGGCTGGTAGACATATACAGGGCATTTCATCCCCAAAAAAGCTGAATACACTTTCTTCCTCCAGTGCACATGGAACATACTCCAAAATAGATCACATGCTGAGCCATAAATCATACCTCCATAAAATCAAGAAGATAGAAATTGTGCCAACTATTTTTTCAGACCATGATGCACTGAAAATAGAAGTTAATTGTACACAAAAAACGGAGACCAATACCAAGTACCTGGAAACTAAACAGCTCACTGCTGAACAACCAGCAAGTCATAAAAGAAATCAAAGAGGAAATCCAAAGATTCCTGGAAACAAATGAGACTGAAGACACGAATTACCAGAACTTGTGGGATACAGCAAAAGCAGTGTTAAGAGGCAAGTTCATAGCTCTTCAGGCATTCATCAGAAAAGAAGAAAAGGCCATCATAAACAGTCTGACTCTCACAACTTAAGATCTTAGAGAGTGATCAACAAAAAAGGAGCCCAACCCAAGCAGAAAGAAAGAAATAATAAAACTTAGAGCAGAAATCAATGAGATGGAATGTCAAAAAAACAATCCAGAAGATCAACGAAACCAAAAAGCTGGTTCTTTGAAAAAAATAAACAAGATTGACAAAACCACTTGCAAGACTTGTAAGAAAAGGAAAAGAGAGAACCCAAATAAATAGAATCAGAAATGAAAACGGGACATCACAACAGAAACCACAGAAATTCAAAAGATCATCAGAGATTACTATGAGAGCCTGTACGCCACGAAACAAGAGAACCTAGAAGAAATGGACAAATTCCTGAATTCCTATAGCTTCCCAAGTCTGCAACAAGAAGATTTGGAATACCTCAACAAACCTATCTCCATCGAGGAAATAGAATCGGTAATCAAAAGTCTCCCCAAACACAAAAGCCCAGGTCCAGATGGATTCACCCAGTGAATTCTACAAAACCTTTAAAGAGGACCTACTCCCAATTCTTTTTAAGCTCTTCCGCAAATTGAAGAAACAGAAACACTCCCCAAATAGCTTTTACGAGGCACATATCACCCTGATACCCAAAGCAGACAAAGATGTCACAAAAAAAGGAAAACTACAGACCAATCTCCCTGATGAATACAGATGCTAAGATCTTCAAAAAAATACTAGCAAATAGAATCCAAAGAGTCATCAAAAAGATTGTACACCATGACCAAGTGGGATTCATCCCGGGAATGCAAGGATGGTTCAACATCCGCAAGTCAATCAACATAATACATCATATCAACAAAAAAGAAAAATAAAAACCATATGATCATATCAATAGATGCAGAGAAGGCATTTGACAAGATTCAACACCCGCTTCATGATGAAAGCTCTCCGTAAAATGGGGATTGAAGGAACCTTCCTCAAGATAATCCAGGCCATCTACTACAAGCCCACAGCGAGCATCATTCTCAATGGGGGAAAAACTGAAAGCCTTCCCCCTTAAGATCAGGGACAAGACAAGGCTGCCCACCTCACCACTTCTATTCAATATAGTACTGGAAGTACTTGCCATAGCAATCAGGGAAGAAAAAGACATTAAGGGCATCCAGATAGGAAGGAAGAAGAAGCCAAGTTATCACTATTTGCAGATGACATGATATTATACCTGGAAAACCCAAAACTCTCTACCAAGAGGCTCCTAGAAATAATACATTCCTATAGTAGAGTAGCAGGGTACAAAATCAATACCCAAAAAGTCAATGGCCTTCCTATATGCAAACAGCGAAAGAGAAGAAAGGGACATTAAAGAAACTATCCCATTCACAATTGCGCCGCAGAAAATCAAATACCTAGGAATCAGTTTGACAAAGAATGTAAAGGATCTCTACAAAGAAAAACTACAAAACGTTACTTCAGGAAATAAAAGAAGACCTGAGGAAATGGAGACACATTCCCCTGCTCATGGATTGGAAGGATTAACATTATCAAAATGGTAATACTCCCTAGAGCTTTATACAGATTCAATGCGGTCCCTATAAAGATACCCATGATGTTCTTCAAAGAAATTGAACAAACACTCCTGAAATTTGTATGGAATAAAAAACCCCACGAATAGCTAAAGCAATCCTTGGGAAAAAGAAGATGGGAGGTATCACTTTCCCCAACCTCAAGCTCTACTACAGAGCAGTTGTAATTAAGACAGTGTGGTATTGGTATAGAGACAGACCCGTAGACCTATGGAATAGAACTGAGTATCCTGAAACACACTCACAAATATACAACCACTTAATCTTCGATAAAGGAGCAAAAAAATATTAAGTGGAGCAAAGAAAGCCTCTTCAACAAATGGTGCTGGGAAAACTGGGCAGCTACGTGTAAAAAATGAACTTAGACCTCCTTCTAACGCCATGCACAAAAGTCAGATCAAAATGGATTCTAGATCTCGACATCAGACATGAATCTATAAGGTACATCGAAGAAAAAACATAGGAGAAACGCTCTACGACATCGAAACGAAAAGTATCTTTAAAGACGACACACCACTGACCAAGCAAATGGAAGCAAAGATAAACAAATGGGATTATATAAAATTGAAAAGCTTCTGCACCTCAAAAGAAACGGTGACCAAGATACAAAGACAATCCACAGAGTGGGAAAGGATATTCACCCAATACCCATCTGACAAGGGGTTAATATCCAGGATATATCAGGCACTGGTAGCACTCCACAAGAAGAAAACAGCCAACCCCATCAAAAAATGGGGGAGAAGAAATGAACAGAAGCTTCCAAAAAAAGAAGAAATTCGAATGGCCAAAAAGGCATATGAAAAAGTGCTCTTCATCTTTAATCATCAGGGAGATGCAAATCAAAACAACAATGAGGTACCATCTCACCCCACAGAGACTGGCACACATCCAAAACAGCAAGAACAACCGGTGCTGGCGTGGATGTGGGGAAAAAGGGACTCTCATCCACTGCTGGTGGGAGTGCCGACTGGTCCAGCCCTTTTGAAAACAATATGGGCATTCCTCCGAAAAGCTAGATATTGAGCTCCCATTTGATCCAGCAATAGCACTCCTGGGAATATACCCGAGAGACCGAAAAACACATAGCAGAAACACTATCTGTACTTCTTTATTCATCTCTGCGCTATTCACTATAGCTAGAATCTGGAAACAACCTAAATGCCCGAGAACAGAGGACTGGCTAAAGAAACTGTGGTTCATCTACACTATGGAATACTATGCGGCTGTCAGAAAAGATGAAATTATGAAATTTACCTGCAAATGGATGGACATGGAGACTATCATGCTGAGTGAAATTAGTCAGAAGGAAAAGGACAGATATAGAATGACTGCATTCATTAATAGGATATAAATAGATACCAGTGTTTTACTAAATGTGGGAAATGGTAATGGCAGATTAAAACTCACCATTGAATATACACAAAGAGACTTAAGTGATAAACTCTAAATATCTGCAGGGCTAGCCACAATGTGTAAAATAAGAGGGAGAGAGATGCAGAGAGAGAGAGAGAGAGAGAGAGAAAGAGAGGAAACTGGGGTACCTGCTATTAAGGCGGCCTGGGGGACGGGAGGGGAGGGGGTACATTGGTGGTGGAAATGGGGCACTGGTGGAGGGATGGGTGCTGGAATACTGTATTACCAAGAACCAATTATGAACACCTTTGTAATTGTATGTTTCACGGTGGTATAATAAAAAATTTAAAAAAATAGTTTACTGGATTTAACTATTAGATCACTGTTATTGGGAAAAGGCATTGGGTATAGTAACACAACATAAAAATAATAATCTAGTTTTCTATTTTTCTCTCTGTGATTATTTAATCCTTGAAGATGAGAGAAAATGATGTGCTGAGGTCTTCATAAAGAATAAACAAAAGTGGTGATATTTTCATCACAAATCTCCCAAATATAACATTAGGAGAATTTTACTCAGGAAAATAAAGTATGGAGTTCTCACCCACACATATGCAAAAGATACAAGGATATTTTATTATTCAGATACATGCTGTATATGAATATGTGAATAGAAGCTACACAAGTTGCAGCTAGGATAGTCACCTTAAACTTACACATCCTTCTCCCTTGATTATGACATTTGATGAAAATTGAAATACAGCTCTAGAGAAAGCATATTTTCATTTATGAGCACATTAATGTGCAAGCATTATGCTGTTCAATTTACTATCTAAAATGGTTATTATTTTTTATACTTAACATTTATTGTTTATTATGTGCCTGGCACTACTAAGTACATTAAATGTATTTATTCGAAACTTCACACCAGTCCAATGAGATAATTATACCTCCATTTTCACACGCAGGTACAGCGCTACAGAGAAGTCATAAAATCTGTATTGGTACATCTAGCCAGTGGCACAGATAAGATAGAATTCAAGTAAACAGGTTCCGGTTCCCTTGCTCTTGGCCATTATATGCTTGCTTCTCAATTCACAAAAAGAAAGAAACTAAGATGTGTTAGGAAAAATAACTCTGCAGCCATGATTGGATTAGTAACATATTGTTATAGGCTGAATTGTGCTGTCTTCACCTAACTCATATTTTGATGACCAAATCTCTATACGCTTAGAATGTGATTGTATTTGGAGATGGGATATTTTAAAGTAACTAAGGTTAACTGAGATCAAGTGAGTGGATCTCATACCTTTCTGACTGGAAGTCCTTGCAAAAACGTGGGACTTGGTCACAAAAAAAAGGTATAAGGCATGAACACACCTGAAACAAAGACTCTGTGAGGACACAGGGAGTCAAGTAGTCATCTTCAAGTCCAGGAGAGAAGCCTGGGGAAAAGCCAAACTGCTGGACACTTTGATCTTGGAATTGGAGTCTCCAGAACTAAGAAAACATGCTTTTGCTATTTAGAACTTCCACTCTGCATTTTCATATGATAGTCCCAGAAAGCCAGTACACATTTTAAATATCATAGGTGAGTTATTTAAAGAAAGTTCTAAGATATCATCTCCTCTATGAAGTTCTATTTAGTTTGGCTGAATCTCATTTCCATACTTAGCTATTCCTAGGAGGCCTGACTCTATAAATATATGCCTCATCCAGGCAGAAGCTTTCTCTGTTGTCTTTATATAGCCACAAGCACACTGGATGCCCAGCTCAACTTTTCCTTATATGTTTATTTTCCTTATATGTTGCCTAGCATTGTTATCATCCTGTGGATTTATTTTCAAGACCAATTCTTTTCCTATCCCATTATTCTAAAGTTACTGTCAAAAATCCCTTCATCCATAGACTACACACACACATACACACACTCTCTCTCTCTCTCTGAGAATTTTATTTTATGTCATTCCTAAAATAAGCAGTAAAAACTTTCCAACACAAAAGCTTTTCATGAAATTTGAGCACAGTCTAGGGGAAAATTGTTAGTCCCTAGACTTTGATATTCCCTTAGACCCTTTAAAAATATTATAGACTAAATTTTTGAGAGTCCATGAGTTCTGCAATTAGTCATGTGGCCATGTTCTTATTAAACTCTGGATAAATATGTCATCAAGTTTTAGTGGGGAGCAGAAACTCCAGGACTTACCAGTGACTCCCTTGGTTGAGTAACTTTTCATATCTTCCTGAATTCTCTTTCTAATTACCACTCAAAAAGCTCCAAAAAACTTCTTTAAAGTAAGATATATTAACCTCTTCATACTTTCTGGAGCAAGTGGCAATAATCTGGTACTTAGAAAACTTCAATAACAGTCTTGATTAAGAGTTTAATCAGACTTGATCTTCAAAGAAACAAATCATAAAGGCAGCTTCCCAGTAAAGATGACTCTAATAAGAAGGTTTATTAAAAATGTGATATAAAATAAGATAGTAAAATTTACTGAAAGATATCATGCTCAGAGCATGATAGTTTAGAGATATCTACCACATTGGAGATAAAGTAGGGATGTCCTGTCTAAATCAACTGAGTTTACAAAAAGGATGCTTAGAGGAATTTAAAATGCCACTGACAATTTTGTTAGAGCCTTTGAGTGCTACAAAAGTAACTGGCAGTCCAATTCCTTATAAAATATGCAATATGTAGTTGACTAAATTAATCCCATTCATAAGAAAAGTTCAGATTTTGTTGGATGACAGGCTTAGCTAGCTAGGGAACTTTGCTATTTTATCCACTTACAGCTTAATCTATTTACATGCTCTTAAGTCAAGGTTCATTCTAATGAGATTTCTCTTCCATGTAAATACTGATAGAGGATGTGGCAGTTACAGAAGTCATCTTGACTCTGAATAACTTCTGATTTATTATACATCTACTAAGACTTCTATGCTATCTAGACTGGGCACAGCTCCTCTCTATATCCACTGCACCCAGTATGGGACAAGTTAAAATTTACCAGGAGACTGCCACCTTGGATATGTTGAGACTATCCTTTAAGATTATAGGAAGGATCATACTAGTTTGCCCTCAAGCAGGCGAGCGTGACCCTTGAACTATATGGAGAACAAGATCCTCAGAATCACCCTGTTGCAGATAATAAATAAGACCTTGTGGGTACCATCTAGATTACATGAAGCCCATGAAATTAAGCTGTTTTATTTTATACCAGACCCCACTCCAGTGTTTTACATGAGAGAGATAATCTCAGAGGAAAGGATTAGTCCTTGGTGTAACCTTTGTTTATACCTGTTATAGGGTGTGGCACCTCTTCTACACTCTTCTACTCATCTAGAAGCTGTTAAGGGTTCTTTGTTGACAGGACCTTCCCCTGTCAGCAGTTAGGATTACTTTGGTGTATATAAGGGACCGACTTGAGACACTAGCCCCCTTTTTTTGGGTAGGTCTCCTCTCTTGGGTAGGAGACTTGGCCTCGTGTATGGTCTATATTCTGACCAGAAGAGAGTTCTTTCATTATATTGGAATGCGGTGGTAGAGCTTTTGTACTATTAAAAAGCCTTTTTGGAGAAGGGAGAGAGATGCAGAGACAGAGACAGAGAGAGAAAGAGAGGAAAAGGGGGTACCTGCTATTGAAGCAGCCTGGGGGTGGAGGGAGGAGGGGGTGTGGGTATACTGGTAGTGGTATGGGTGCTGGAATACTGTATTACCAAGAACCAATTATGAACACCTTTGTAACTGTATGTTTCACTGTAGTAAAATAAAAAAAAATTTTAAGTCTTTTGGAACTGTGCCAGACTTGTGAGCTTCGTCCATTCCCCCAGGGGTACTCAGAGGCAGAAGAGAACTTCTGTCCTGATACTGTTGCTGACCCCAGCAGCTCCCCAGTAAGTTTTGAAAGAATTTTTTAAACCATGAAGATACACATTGAAAAACAGCATATTTTATTAATTCTCCTATCTACATGATTGAAATCTTTTCAAAACTATTTTCCAAGTTTAAAATAAACTGAAAATACACATAGTTACAGAAATTATCAAAAACTTACCAAAACTGTTTCTGTTTGAACTACAAAGACGACATTAGAATACATGGTAGGCTTCTGTGAAGTAAGAAGGTAATGAGGTCACTAGCTAACTAATGACCAAATAGAATGATGGCAGGGCACATCTGATGGACAGAGCATGGACCCAAGAGTCAAGAGACCGGGGGCTGTACCACTGTCAGGCTATTGGTTCACGTAATGACCTTGAGTAAGTCAATTAGCCCTGCCCCTGAGTTTCCACCTGCAAATTTGAGATAAGTCTATTTTTAATTCATAAGAATGTGTCAGAATTCATGAATTATTATGATGGGACTTGATGGTTTTAAGGACCTAATCCTTAAGAAGCAGGCAATGAAAACCCAAAGAAAAACCTGGAATGCCTTTTCTACCCAATTTCTTTTTCAGAATAACCTAATGTTCTAAGAATTGCAGTGGAGTCTAATCTATATGCATGCTTCAGAAATGTTAACACTACAATAACTGCAAAGCCACCAAAATAACTTATAAATAAGCAACACTAAATTGATTAAATTTATTGTAACAAAATACAAGCAATTAAAAGATGTTAGTAGTTCTAATAAAGGGAAAAAGAAAGTTAATACCACAATGAAGGTTGATACTACAACAACTAAAGACCATTGCCAGCCCAAATGGCACAATAATTTTTCTGGCCTATTTAAGCAAACAAAAAAAAAAGCTTTTTTTTGAAGCAAACACTGAAGTTATTTACTAGTTTACGAGCCATTTCTTTTGTCACAATAATTTCCTGAAACAAACAGATGGATCGTATTATTTAATTGGCAAAGCTTTAACGGCAGGAAACTAGCCACCCTGGGTTCAGAAAACAGGATTTAGTTCCAATGGGTCTGAAAGTAGGCTGCTCTTCCTAGAGGACCTAGAGGGCAAAAGCATTTAGTCAAAGAATATTATTCTCAAGCCCTGAACTTGTATAAACTTTGAACTACTTAAGACCCATTACTATTTTCTTCTGCATTTCTTAGTTTTTGAAATGGAAATAGTCTCTACTTGTCACTATCACTATCTTCCCTGTTCATCATCTATTTGCTAGAGCAGGCACCAGTAATATCTCCATATGTCCTGTCTCATGCTAGTAGAACCCAAAGGCATCCGCTTGCTCCAGGAACATAAAGAGCCTCAAACCATTATATAGATCATTATATAGATCATTATATACATCTACTTGTCTATATACAAATATATGATACATGTCTGATACATACATGATATGTATATGATATATACAAATATATGATACAGATAGGAGACAGGCTTGTCTACAGCCAGGACTCTGCCCTGAGGCCCTGAATGTCTGATGGTCTGACATAGAAAAAGACTGGGCTCCTGGGATGAACCCAGAGCCACGGCAGAGCCTGGCAAGCTACCCATGGTATATTCAATATGCCCAAAACAGTAACAATAATGGACCTCATTCCCAACAAATGGAGATGTTACTGGTGTCCACTTAAGCAAATCAATGAACAACGGAAAGACAAGTGATACAAGGGATACATGTCTATATACAAATATATAGATACGATGTACATGTGTATATACTTATCTATTATCAAGCATACAAATATAAATTATGATTTTTTTTTTTTGACCATACCCTCTGGTGCTCAGAGCTTACTCCTGCCTCTGTGCTCAGTGTTGTCTCCTGGAGGTGTTTAAGAGACTGTATGTGGTTCCAGGGTGTTAGGTGACAGGCCTAGCTAGCTAGGGAGCTTTGTTGTTTTATCTACTCATAGCTTAATCTATTTTTTTTCTTTTTGTGTCACACCCAGCAATGCTCAGGGTTTTTTCCTGGCTCTGCACTCAGGAATTACTCCTGGTGTGCTCAAGGGACCATATGGGATGCCAGGGATCTAATCCAAACCGGCATGGGCCGGCCGTGCAAGGCAACGCCCTACCCGCTGGGCTATCACTCCGGCCCCACAGCTTAATCTATTTACATGTTTTTAAGCCAGGGTTCATACTAATGAGATCTCTCTTCTATGTAAATACTGATGGAGGGCGTGGCAGATACAGAAGTCACCTAAACACCTTGAATCTTAACTTCTGACTTATTATTATACATCTTCTAAGACTTCTATTTATCTAGATTGGGCAAAGCTCCTCTTTATACCCACTGCACCCAGCATGGGAGAGTTAGGATTTACCAGGAGATTGCCACCCTGGCTACGCTGAGACTATCATTTAAGATTATAGAAAGGATCATACCAGGCCCGGCTGAGTCCAACATAACTCCAAGGGTTTGCTTCCATGTGTGGGGGATGGGCCATGCTGGCCAGACTTGGAGGGGGATATGGGCTCCTCCTCCCATTCTTCCACTTCCATGCAGGCAACCTCGGAAGAAAGACACTCCAGACCCACAGCTCCATCAGCTACTATCTAAGACAGTCTTAGTACTGCATGTTAGGATCAGGTCGTTCCCAGGATCTTTCACATTTATACACTGCATACAGTTCTAGTCAGGTACTAGCCATGGGCCATCATCCCAGTGAGCCTAGCAAGAAGCCAGAGGAAACCCCATACCATGAGGTCAGTCATTCTCAACATTCTCATCCAGACTCCACAGCTCCTCAGAGCTCCACCCAAGAGAAAACCTGATCTTTCCCCATTGAGTTTCATTAGTAAATGCTTGAGATGAGAGCCTTCTACTGAGAGTGTACCACCTACATGAAAAGTCTGGCAAGCTACCCTTGTTTTATTTGATATGCCAAAAAAAGTAAGAATTATGGACCTCATTCCCATGACCTGAAGGAATGGTTTAAGACTCTTCCTGTTTCTAGGAGCAAAGCAGATGTCCTTGGGCTACACTTGCTTCATTACAGGACTTATGGAGATGCTACTGGTGCCTGCTGGAGCAAATCGATGAACAACAGGAAGACAAGTGATACAAGTGATACATACTAGTTTGCCCTCAAGCAGGCAAGTGTGACCCCCCTTCAGTATACTGAGAACAAGATACTCAGAATCACCCTGGTGCAGATAATAAATAAGAAGGACCTTGTGGGTACCATCTAGATTACATGAAGCCCATGAAATTAAACTGTTTTACTTTATACCAGCCCCCCTATCTCTATCCAGTGTTTTACATAAGAGATAATCTCAGAAGAAGGGATTAGTCCTTGGTGTATCACTGTATCACTGTCTTCCCGTTCATCATTGATTTGCTTGAGGCAGGCCCCGGGAACATCTCCATATGTCCTGTCTCATGCTAGTAGAGCCCAAGGGCATCTGCTTGCTCCAGGAACATAAAGAGCCTCAAACCATTCCATCAGGTCATGGGAATGAGGTCTATAGTTATAGACCTCCTTGGTGCAATCCTTGTTTATACCTATAGGTAGGGTGTGCGAATGCTTTTTCCCAGCTTCTGCTGCATCTTTCAGTATTTCTGCTCTTCTGTCTTTGAGGTCTTCTTTTATTGCTTCTGTACACCGTTTAGCAAGCTTGGACATTAGCATTTGGTCTCCCTGAGTTTGCGCCTTGCCACATTGGTGAATGAGCTCGAGTTTCTGAAGACAGGTGTCCTTTTGTGTCTTTTTCTCTCTCGGCATTCTTCGCACAATCATGGAGGTGCTGGAACCAGTCAGTTGTATTCTTCATCGATGTCGCCAATGGTGGGATCTTTCCATGTTGCTGCAATGGTGCCAAAAAGCTCCCAGTTTGCAGTTCCCATTCTTACCGCCCACCTGTCCTTTGCCAACTATAAGAATAAGATGACTGCCCTCCGACGCCCTGGATGGATCTATCACTTCTTCCAGAAAGGCAATGGAGAAGATTATCCATGACTTCTACTCAAATCTCTTTGATAGCCACATCCACCTGCCCACATACCAAATTTCACAGGATGGATATGTCATTCCCAACATTCTCCCTTCTGAAATCCGATATGCCATCTAGTCGGTAAAGAAGAGAACAGCACCAAGCCCAAAGTCAGACCCGAACACCTGAAGAATCTGCTGTCAGTACTCATCAATACACTAGCTTGGCTCTTCACATGCTACCTGTCCGAATGCAAGGTACCCTCCCAATGGAAAACCAGCAGGACAGTTCTACTGTTCAAGAAGGGAGACATTCACGACATCAGCAACTTTCGCCCCATCTGCCTGTTGTCCATCATCTACAAGCTGTTTACACGAGTCATCTTGAACAGGATTGGTAGAACACTAGATGAAGGACAACCATGCAAGCAAGCTGGCTTCGGGAGGATTCAGCACAATCGACCATATCCACACAGTAACCAAGCTCATTGAGGTTTATAGGGAGTACAAGATGCATGCCACTCTGTCTCACGTTCATTGGTTTACGAAAAGCCTTTGATTCTGTGGAGACTGAAGCAGTCATCGAAGCCCTAGCCAAACAGGGTGTTCAAACCCAATACATCAAGATCCTTCATGAGCTGTAGTACGGTTTCACCACCAGGATCTCACCATTCTACAAAGAAGTTATCATTGATGTCAAAAGAGGGGTTCGCCAGGGTGATACCATTTCACCAAAACTCTTCAGCGCCACCCTCGAGAACATCATGTGACAATTAGAATGGGAAGGAATGGGGAGTGAAGATAGATGGTCGGCAACTACACCACCTCCGCTTTGCTGATGACATCGTTCTAGTAACACCAAACATTAGCTAAGCGGCACAAATGCTGGCTGACTTTGACCAAGAATGTGGAAAGATAGGTCTACAGCTGAATCTAAAGAAAACTATGTTTATGAAAAATTAACTAGTTCCAGAGGCCCCATTCACTCTCAATGGAACAAACATCTCTGAATGCAGCAGTTATGTGTACCTAGGTCGAGAAGTCAACATCATGATCAACCTAAAACCTGAGCTGCGCGGGAGGAAGAGAGCGGCATGGAATGCCTTCAAAGGCATCGAAGAAATAGCTAAAAGGACAAAGAACCTTCGGCTCTGGGCACATCTCTTTGACTCCACCGTTCTCTGCATTAACATATGCCTCAGAGACCTGGGCCCTATGAAAGCAGTATGAGAATGCTATTCGGGTCTCCCAGAGAGGAATCAAAAGAGCTATGCTTGGAATATCATGCCTCACTCAAGTGAGAGAAGGAATCTGGAGTTCTGACCTCCGTTGCTATTCCAGAATCAGGGACGCTGTGTCATTTGCCAAGGCATCGAAAATCAGATGGGTTGGACATGTAATGGGATTTGGGGACAACCACTGGACTAGAGCCGTTACCGACTGGATCCCACAGGATGTCGAAAGATCACATGGCCGCCCACCTACAAGATGGTCAGACTTCCTTGTCAAGACCCTGAAGGAACGGTTTGAGGCTCTTCATGTTCCTGAGACAACCAGATGCCATTTGGCTACATTGGCACTTGATAGGATCCAATGGAACTGTTACTGGCACCCGCTCGAGCAAATCGATGAATAAAGGGATTCAAGTGATCAAGTGATCAATAGGGTGTGGCACCACCCTTCTACACTCTTTACTACTATCTAGAAACTGTTAAGGGTTCTTTGTTGACAAGACCCTCCCTGTCAACAGTTAGGATTACTTTTTGTGTACATAAGGGGACTGACTTGAGGTACTACTTTCTCTTTGGTGGGACTTCTTTCTGGTAGGACCCTCTTTAGTAGGCCTCGCCTCTGGTGGAATCCACTTTGGTGGGATTCCTCTCTGGTGGAAGTGGGAGACTTCAGCTCTCGTGTATGGTCTAAGTTCTGACCAGAGCTAGAGTTCTTTCATTATATTGAATTGGGGTGGTAGAGCTTTTGTACTATTAAAAACATTTTAGGAACTGCGCTGGGCTCCTGAGTTTTCATCCATTCCCTGGTGGCCTCAGAGGTAGAAGAGAACTTCTGTCCTGATACTGTTGTGGACCCCAGAAGCTCTCCTACACCAGGGAAAGAACTGGAGCCATCTTTGTGTTTCCACCTGATTACCAGATCACCCTGATTCCATTTTGGAAACATATAACTTGTCAGGTTTCACGGGTTAACAGGAGAGTTCTCAAGAGGAATCTGACCTTATGTCTCATCTATGTAAGTCTTGGATGATATTTAGATGAGACTGGAATTTTAAACTTTAGAGTTTTACTGGACTGAGTTCCAACTTTAGGGTGTGCAGGGATAGAGTCAATGCACTTTTCCTGTGAGAAAGATAAGAATTTAAGAGAACTGTAACTGAATTCTATAGACTCAAAAGTTTGCGTCCTTCCAAAATCCCTAAGTTAAAAATTCAATTCCGATTGTGATCATATTTGTAGAATGGGGCCTTCTGTCTTGAAATTAGAACCTTCTGAACAGATCAGCAGTACTCTTATAAAATGAATACTGGAGAATTTCCTTGAGTTTCTGCCCAAGATAGGCAGACTGCACTCAAAAAGCTAAGGCTCTATCCAAAACCCCAAATCTATGGTATTTGATTTAATATCCTAACTAATCTCTCAAATATAAGAGATAAAATTTTGTTGGGTACAGAATACTTGCTCTATTTGTATTCTATCAGCCCAATCAAACTAAGTCATGTTAAGATTATTTATCCTGATAATTAAGTTATGTGACTATAGAAAAGTTTTCATCATCATGGTAGAAAATATCCACATTCCTTTGACAGGAATACCTATACAATTAGCCCAAAAAATTTACACTAAATTGGAAATTAGAACAGAAGCAAACAAAAATGTTCATGATTTTCCAGTAATAATACAGAATGGATGCAGAGTCCAAACATGATTGCTGTTGTCAGTGAAATGTCTGTTCCCAGAGGTGACTAAACTTCTTATCTGCATCTGGAAAATGTTTAGAATGGAGAGTGGGTGCTAAAAAGATGGGTTAGGCTGTAACTAATTTACAACTGTTACAAGAGGCAAAAGACACGTCTCTATTGATCCAATTTAGAACCTACATAAGCAAGCACTAGTACAAAAATTTAGAAGAAACAGTCGAAATTGCTATTTCAGAGTTTCAGTTTAGAACTCCAAAGAGTTTTTAAAATCATGTAGAAAAAAATCTGAATAACTTAAAAAAAAGACTTTGCTAGGTCTTCTCAGAGAACTTAGATCTTGGAACAAATCATGATCATAAAAAATCTGGAAGGACATTTTACTGGGAGAAATTGTAATTGTATGGGTTTTTCCTCTATACCAACAGATCCTCTATCATCACTTGGATGACCTAGAATTCAGCACAACTGTTATATGACCTACAATCAGTCGCGTCCCAAGAGTCAAGGGCTCAATCCCACAACAGTCCCATTGTCTCAGAGTCCCATTGTCGTATTCCCATAAATTCACATACTCTAGAAATGGTCTATAAGTGAGGCATCTCCACAATCCCCTCTCAGGTTGATAATTTTCCGTAATAGCTCATAGAACTCAGCTTACCATTTTATGATATAATAATGTATATAATATAGGATGCAGATGGGTAGTCAGATGAGTTGCAGAGAGAAAGATCTAGAAGAGTTCTGAGCACAGAAGCTTCTGTCCCTGTCAGGTTGAAGGGGGGCTATTCTTTTGGCATGTGATATGTTCACAAACCTAGAAGCTTCACAAGTCACTTGAGTTAAGATATTATTCCTTTACATACATAGACTTCACTAGCTCTGGCCACCCCAGAACTCTTTCACCAGTGTCATTGCAGCTCCCCAAAGGTAGGGGAACATTTAACTAGGTGAAACTTTTCTGAAATGAAACTAACATTTTAGAAAAACTTTTTCTAAAACTTTTCTTTTTCTTTTTATTTTTTTTTGGGGGGGCACACCCGTAATGTTCAGGAGTTTCTTTGCTCAGGAATTACTCCTGACAGTGCTCAGGGGGACCATCTGGGATGCCAGGGATCGAACCTGGGTTGGTTGTGTGCAAGGCAAATGCCCTACCTGCTATACTATCACTCTGGCCCCTCTAAAGCTTTTCTGAAATGAACTACTGGCCTATACTTGTCTAATCTCTATTATACTTTCCATTGCTATAATTTTGTCTTTTCTTAAATTTTATCAAATGATATGCATACACTAAAAATTGTATGTTTCATGTCTTCAAATTAGGTATAATGCGTTTAACATAACATAATACAATTTAATATAATTGTATACATATCCGTACCTTTCATTTGGATTGTTAGGCAGGATTTATTGTGTGGTGTTTCACCATTCAGCAGCAAATAGACATTTGAGAGTGTACTTGTTTTGTTCTTGGTGAATAAGACTTCTACAAGCATTTGAATACCTCTGTCTTTCTCTAAGGTAAATAAGTAGAAATGGCATTTCTCAGCTTTAAGAGAACTACTTATTTAACCTTATAAGAAATTACCTAAATTCTTTCAAAATTACTATGTCATTTTTTGTAATTCTACCACAAAGTATGAGCAGTCTGGTTGTTCCATAGTCCTCTTACAACTTACTGTTATTTGGAACTATATCATTATTATTTTATTCACATTATGCTGATGACTCAGTATACCATGTGTATATCTTTTTAGCTAAATATCATACATATATCATACATTTGCTCATTTCATTTGTTTGTCTTCTTACTGCTGAGGTATAGGAGCTCCTTATATATATAAATTTAAGTTGTTTGCCAATAACAGGTAACTTCCTTTCATCCCCTTAATGATATCTCTTTTTTTTGTCTTTTTGGGTCACAACCGAGTATGCTCAGGGGTTCTCCTGGCTATTCACTCCAGAATTACTCTTGGCTTTTGTGGATGACCATATGGGATGCCAGGGATTGAACCCAGTTGGCTGCATGCAAGGCAAGCTCCCTACCCACTGGACTATCACTCTGGTCCAATGAAATCTTTCAATGTTCAAAAATTTTTTTATCTTATTTTTAACACAAAAACAGGATGAGAATGCTATTCGGGTCTCCCAAAGAGGAATCAAAAAGAGCTATGCTTGGAATATCACGCCACACTCAAGTGAAAGAAGGAATCCGAGCTCCGACCTCCGTCGCTGTTCCAGAGTCAGGGACGCTTGTCTCGTTTGCCAAGGCATCGAAAATCAGATGGGCAGGACATGCAATGCGATTTGGAGAAGGCCGCTGAACTAGAGCCATTATCAACTGGATCCCACGGGATGTCAAAAGATCACGTGGCCGCCCACCTACAACATGGTCAGACTTCTTCGTCAAGACCCTGAATTAACGGTTTGAGGCTCTTCGCATTCCTGCAGCAACCAGATGCCATTGGGCTACACTGGCATGCGATAGGGTCAAATGGAAATGTTACTGGCGCCTGCTCGAGCAAATCAATGAATAACAGCATGTCAAGTGATCAAGTGAATGATGTTCAATCTATTTATTAGTGGTTTATTCTATCTGTACAACATTCCCTTTGTAGAAAGAAGCATTTGAAAAGGAACTCATAAAGATTGAAAGGTCAAGAGGTATAATTGATCACTCTTACTTGGGGCAATCAAATACAGTGACTTAAGTCATCTGTTGCCTGACTGAATAGAGATTGCTTGAAGAAAGAGTAGTGTGAATAAAAAGAATATCATACAAACTTTTTCATGGTATATTATTAAAAATATACTTGGTTTAAAATAGAGAAGAAAAGAAAAAGATAAGCTCTATAATGGAAAATACTAATTTATAGCTGTTCTCCCTTCATTCAAAATAAAGGCCAAAGCAGAAGTCAATAATTAGTGTATAAAGAATTGTAATGTAAGGAAATTTCTGTTTTGTGAAAAAAGCAGTAGGAAAAAATAACAGAAGGTGGGATTTTCAGAGAGATAGCCAAAGCATTAAACTGTGTTCTGGATAAGAAATATAGAAAATAGTTTGTTTTTCAAATGAAAATAAATTTAATTCTATTCACTGTCAAGTTTAGCCTATCCATAAAATGAGAAAAAAAGATAATTATTATTGAAAAAGACACATGTTGAAGCTTTTTCTGATTATGTTTCTTCTTTTCGCAATCACATATCAGTCAATATGAAGCATCCTACATCCAACCCATCCAAGCACATGTAGACAAAGTAATTGTGCCCTGCATCGCTTTTAATTTGTGTTATAAAACACAAAGACATATAATTTTTAAAACCTTAGGACATTAGTAAGCTTTACAGCTGAATTAAAAATAAAATGAGAGGCTAATCTGTTTTCCAAGTATTACAAGTGTTTTCAGAAACACTCTATTTAATCACAAGCACTAAAACCAATTGCCAAAGTTTAAAGATAGACAAGATTTAAAACGAGCTGTCCCTTGAAATTGCAACTTCAATAAAAAAAAATGAAGTTCCCCCTGCAAGCCTGGCAACTACATAAGGATAATTTATTCATTTGAGGATAAAAATAAATTAATGGTCTTAATGCATATTGTAACTCTATTTCTATAGAATGCGTAGATGGCCAAAGAAAATGCATACAAATGCCATATTTGATATTTCCTATATAATTGTGGATTCAAATCGGGAATGCATTTTTAATATTGCCTTTTCAACATATGAGGATTTTTTTAAGTTAGAAAAGGTTTCCTAAATTAGATTTTCTTTTCATTCTCCAGGATACTAAAGAAACAGGGAAACAGCTTGTCTTTGATACGAATCTTTCTTTTAAATGTGACACGGAGAGAGATCCAATTTTCCTAGCTAACTGGATTAAAGTTATCCTAAATAATTTAGCCCCCATTTACAGTTTGAGCAAGTTCATATTTATGACTTCGCAGTATCTCCTGCCCTTAAACTCTTTTGATCAATTAAGCAAACTCTTATCTAGAAAATGTATACTTTTTAAAAATGCATTGAATATACTCCTAAGCATTTTCCTTACAACTGTATTCATGACTTAGTTCTAAGAAAAGGAAACTAAACTTTAATGAATACTACAATATACGTTCTCCAAGACTAAATCACTTTTTACTAGATATTTGATCATCAATAGAATGGAATTTACTGAGAATAAGAATTTTGTGAATTCTGACTTACTCATCACTAAAATTTAGTTACTGTTACAGCTCCTCGGATACAGTAGGCATATTTAATAAAAATGTGTCTTGATCAACTTTGCTACATACCAGAGGAATAGTAAGCACTGCACTATATTTGATATATTAAGATATGTAAAGACAAAGAATGAGGTTTATTCCTTTTCTGAGGAAAAAAATCTCTAACAAAAAAACTATCTCCAAATATCTCAAGTAAGTAAATTGGAGACTACATTGCCCCTATTTTGACTTTTCACAGACCCCACTATGAGATATATATTTTCATGCTCCTTGATGCCGAGTTGCCGTTATCTTTCTTTGATTAATAGAACGCAGCAGAAGTGCCATTGTGTAAACTGTGAACCTAAGCCTCAAAGACCTTTGCTGAGTCTCACTATGTGAGTGCTAAGAGAATAGGCTAGATTTTTTTTCAGCTTTTCAAACATGGTGCTGACATATAAACCAACTGCAAATTCAACTGGAATGCAAAAGACACATATGAATCTTTGTGATACTTCTGTTGATTTCAATCTCTTGATATCCTTGTCATATAACAACAAATTTATATTGCCTCTATTTGTCTATTATTTTATTGTTGACAGTCTAGTAGCTTACTTCCTTTTCACAGTTTAGTATTATTAGGTAATCAAGAGTTATGAAATATTATTAAAATTTTGCATCAGGGGCCAGATATAGCATGACTATTCAGACAAGTACCAGAAACAGCACAGGGGTTTAGGTGCTTGATTTGCATGCAGACAGCTTCAGGATGAACCCTTTTACCACATACGGTCCCCTGACACTCCTAGGAGTTGTTCTTGAGCATAAAATCAGGAGTAAACCTTGAGTTCAACTAGGTATGACCCAAAAAACAAAATTTCTTTTATCAAATTGGGAACTATGATTGTAAAGTGTAGCAATAAACTTTTCGCAGACCCCACTATGAGATATATATTTTCATGCTCCTTGATTCCGAATTGCCGTTATCTTTCTTTGATTAATAGAACGCAGCAGAAGTGCCATTTTGTAAACTGTGCACCTAAGCCTCAAAGACCTTTGCTGAGTCTCACTATGTGAGTGCTAAGAGAATAACCTCTTGACCATTCTGTGGAGACTGCAATACAGTGTCAAGAGAAAAAAATCACCAGCCACATGTTGAGATCCCAAACTTAAGTATATGCCCAGCACCATTTACAGCAAGAAGAGCCATCTTACAAAGCCCCCCGCCCAATGACAAACATTAAGAATAATACTTTACTTTAAACAAATTGAGTAGGTTTAAGCAACAGTAAATAACTGATAATCCTCTTTAACAAATAGCTGTTATAGGTAAAAAAAATCACTATTTGAGAAATACTATATATATATGTCCTGCAAATGCAAATATTCTGACATAGTCTCTTTAACACAGTTTCCCCAAAATGAGAAAACTTCAATTAATTTGTACAATGTGTTATTAAGTATATTTCTGAAAGGTGAGAGCATTAATAAAAACCAAGTCTTCCAATTACAGCTTTATATAGCTAATGATTAGAAAATTTTTTTTCTGCATACTAGATTCTGGTTCCCTATATTTCAAATGTTGTTTGTGCTGTTACAATTATCCTCTAAATGTTACAAAATTAAGACATTAATATCACTTTGAAACATACCTGCGAGTCATAGTACCAATCAAGACTGGCAGAGTAGGCCATAGAAGTGTTCCTAGGACCTATTACTATACCAAAATCCCAAAATGAGGAAGTACTGATTTAAACGTAGCAAGAGATGATATGAAATGGATAAATATATTCCTCTAAACTAAATACACAGTGTCCATTAAAATTTCTTTAGGCAGACCTGTTTTGATTTCTCCAAAATCACCTAAAGAAATAGAAATGTTAACGAGGAGTAGTTGAAGTATGAAAAGACTGCATTTTTAATTAACTGCATTTAAATAGCTTGCAAAGTTTTCCAGAATTATATGGACACATGAGCACAATTGCTATGGCTCCTGTTAAAGTCTTGGAATAATCTTCATCATGGATATGATCCTAAAGCTTAGTATTTAGTAGTGTCAAATTTGATTCACCTCTGATCTGTTCCACTCTTCCTGGCTTCCTTCCCTTGTCGGTGTCTGAAGTAGCAGCAAAATCTCCCACCTTATCCCTATCCCATGACTCCTGCCCCTCTGGAATGATGCTTCTAATTTGAGTTAGAAATTCCTCCAGTTTGTGGTCACATTCACCTTGTTTGTTTTTCTTCTCTTTATCTTCACTCTCAAGAACCTGAATTTCATGGCTGTACAAACCACCAAAAATAATTGCTTGAGTGTGATAATAGTGACTGACAATTTCATCTCCAAACTATTTATCAGTTCACACTCCATGTACTGGGAATCAAGAGAACATGACACCTCTTATGAGTAAAACAAAAGAATCTTTTGACAGCATTTCAATTGAATTTTTTCACCTGGCACTCCCATTAGCACTCATGTTAATAAAACTCCATTCATTATTTTTTAAAAATGAAAAAAAATAAAAAACAAAACCAGATGCTCCACACAAGGTAAATAAGATTATATACATATATTAAAAAACTAATACTGCACCTGATCCCAGGTTTTCACCACCTTCAAGATAACCTGTCTTGGGTTATTATAAATTTTGTATTTGTTTCTGACAACAAGCCAATCATGGGTCATTTCTTTAATACATGTGAATCATTCTTTTTAGCAAAGAATGACTACTAGGTAGAACAGTAAGCAAAACATGTCAATCTCAAAATTGAACTTAAAATATCTCTCTATTAGTTCTAAATCTCGGCAAAAATATCATTCTAGAACTATAAGTAAACACTCAACTGACCTTCTGGGTACAGAACTTTGGTGATGGTGAAGTGAGGTAACTGTGTTCACTGAAGCCTCAATGACAACACCACTGTAAACACACTAACTTACCTATATTATTTAATTAAGAATTAAAACAACACTTAATTAACCTGATTATCACTTTCATAAATTAGGAACTTTAGATTTCTGATGGTTTGGGTAATTTACCCAATTTGTCTGAAAAGCAAGCTATTACTATTCTTCAAATTACCCTTCCATTTGGTAACAAAGGAAGTTCTAAGAGCCATTAGCAGAGGCAGAATTTGGTATCAAGATCTTAAACTAAAAAAAAATATATTGAAATAGATTCAGATGCGTTTACATCACAGCATCATCATGACTGCTGGTAGAGTTTAGGCAAATTTCACAAATCCAGTTATTTCCAGTTTCATAGTTTATAAATTTTAGATACTGCTATATTCTTTATACATGGATTAAATAAATTGAATGTCTAACTTTACCTGGCAAGAAAATATAAACACTTATTATATTCCCTATTTATATTTTCTTATATTATGCTTTTGTTCTTAGAAAGAGCAATCAGAGGGATGCTTTGAAAATAGAAAAAAACAATTTTGGCTCTTCTTCTAGGACTGATTCCAAGTTCTTATTTTAACCACCTGGACAAAATCACTCTAAAGTAAGTATCTATCTATAGAATGACTGCATTTATTTGCATGATATAAAAATATATATAGTATGATACCAATATCCACAGTCAGTCAAAACATGGATCAGGGATGTCAAAGGTGAAATCTTGTCAAAGGTGAAATCTACCTTTTGTGTCATAGATTAGGTAAGACAGAGAAGGGAACGGTGTACTAATAATTGTTGAAAGTGATAATATCAGCCTAGAACTGAGTATTGAATATAGGTAAAAAAGATACACATGATAACCTCTAAATGTATGTATTGCAATCCACAATGTGTAAGAGAAGGAAGAGAGAGAAAGAGAGAGACAGAGAGACAGAGAGACAGAGAGAAGAGATAAAGAACCTGCCATAAAGCAGGCTAGGGAGGAGAGGGAATTGGGGATATTGGTGGTGGGAAATGGGCACTGGTGGAGGGATGGTTCTGGAACACTGTATGACTGAAACCCAAACATGAGCATCTTTGTAATTGTATATCTCACGGTGGTATAATAAAATATTTATAAATAAATAAATAAATAAATAAATAAATAAATAAATGAATGAATGAATAAATAAATAAATAAAGTAAGCAAGTAGCTATCATTCTTCCTTAAGGTACCACTGTAATTCCAAAGAACGAATCTGTTTTTGCTGGTTTTCACCTACATATTATTTCAAACACACATATACATGTGTATGTGTGTATTGAACAAAGTCAAAAAATAAAATTTAGCCTACCTTTAAAATGCTAGATCATTTTTATAAAACAGAAACACGGAGTAAACTCTTTAAAATAAGGATGAAGATAGTTTTCATTTTAAAACTAGTATACTTGTAAACTCCACCCAGCCGACCAGCCCATCACAGCCCGGATCATCGACACCCACCCTGGAGCAGTTTCTTCCTCAATCCGGCCCAGGTATGCTGGTCCAGAGACTCTCAGACATGGGGGCAGAGCGGTTCCTTGCTCTCCCTGTGCCCAGCCGCTCATGAGGCAGTCGGGAGGCATGGTGGGTTCCAGCCTTGGCCCACCACCCCGGCAGAACCTCACAACAAGCCAGACGACCCCCACCCACTCCATGGGTGCCGCCATTTTCCACATTGGACTTCCCCTCTCATCAGAACTCCACCCAGCCGACCAGCCCATCACAGCCCGGATCATCGACACCCACCCTGGAGCAGTTTCTTCCTCAATCCGGCCCAGGTATGCTGGTCCAGAGACTCTCAGACATGGGGCAGAGCGGTTCCTTGCTCCCTGTGCCCAGCCGCTCATGAGGCAGTCGGGAGGCATGGTGGGTTCCAGCCTTGGCCCACCACCCCGGCAGAACCTCACAACAAGCCAGACGACCCCACCCACTCCATGGGTGCCGCCATTTTCCACATTGGACTTCCCTCTCATCAGAACTCCACCCAGCCGACCAGCCCATCACAGCCCGGATCATCGACACCCACCCTGGAGCAGTTTCTTCCTCAATCCGCCCAGGTATGCTGGTCCAGAGACTCTCAGACATGGGGCAGAGCGGTTCCTTGCTCTCCCTGTGCCCAGCCGTTCATGAGGCAGTCGGGAGGCATGGTGGGTTCCAGCCTTGGCCCACCACCCCGGCAGAACCTCACAACAAGCCAGACGACCCCACCCACTCCATGGGCGCCGCCATTTTCCACATTGGACTTCCCTCTCATCAGAACTCCACCCAGCCGACCAGCCCATTACAGCCCGGCTCATGCGGCCGCCATGCGCGCCAAGAGTTCATCAATAAAGGCTTTATTTGGAGGTGTTTATAGAGTATGCCTCCCGCACGGCAAGCCTAGCAAGCTGCTCGTGTTGTATTTGATATGCCAAATGCCAGTAACAATTATATTAGATCATTCTCATGACCTAATATAATGGTTTGAGGCTCTTTATGTTCCTGTACCAAGCCGATGCCCTTGGCTCTACAGCATGTGACAGGACATATTGAGATATTACTGGTGCCCGCTCTAGCAAATAGATGATTAACGGGAAGATCGTGGATCGTGATACTTGTAAAACGTTTCCTAATGACTCATTAATGTCCTCTATACACTAGGTAATATTATCACATTAAACTCTCTGGAGTGTCCACTCAATGTCAAGCACTGTGTTCGACCCTGGAATTAAAAAAGAGGTTAAATAAAAGGCTCCTACTCAAAAGAGCCCATTGCCCCAAGCATGAAAAGACACCATAAAAATCTGAGAAGTATGAAACCAACCAGACAGATGAAAAGTGCCTCAACAGATTAGAAGATAAGGCTATTTTAGAGCCAGCAGTAAAGTTTTACACAAAGCTACTATTAAATCTAGTTCCTCACTAAAACATAAGGATTTTAAACTTCAACTTTTAAACTATTCAAGGTAAATATTTCAAAGGCTGACAGTACAATGATCTTCTTATCCTCTGGGGGATTCGATTTAGCTCACTTGTGTTTCCCACCCCACGTCCACTTTATGTTATTGCTGATCTGGCTGGTCATACTCTGTTTCAACAGGATTACTGTGGAGTGTTTACGGAGTAAACGGAGTACAGGTCAATTGCTTATATATCCTACTTTTCTTAATCTGTTTTAATGATAGTAAAGGAAGAAAAATACTGGCTTAGTGTGCCCTCTATCTTTACTTTTCTGGACTCAATTGTCTCTTCCCACCTTTTTTCAGTATTTCTTTAATCTGCTCTCTTTCTTGCCCTCAAAGCACTGAATGACTAGGTAGCAAGCAGTTTATCAGGAGGCTTACTGAAAAGCCAAAAAGATCCTGGGAACATTAAAATATTGGAACAGACTCTCATCTATTGCTTTATCTTATACCTTAGGACTGGTAAGTGGAATTCCTGTCAGAGATTACTGGTAAGATCTAAATATGGATTGATTCAATACAGTAGGTAAAGAATCTCTGTGCTGGGATGATGAGGGGTCCTGCAAGGGGGGCAGGGCCGGGCACCCCCTGCCTCCCGGTCAGAACCCCAGAGGCCTGAAAACCTCATGCATCACAACCTTAGTCACTTTCAAGGTCCAGACTTCACAGCTCTGCAGAGCCACACCCAATGGAATAGTCGAGTTTCAAGCCCAGGTATGCACGACTGGGTGATTGAATCCACCAGGTTCCCTGGGGAGCTGAAGCTGGGGCGCCCTCCCCCAACTCAATGCCCTCCAGCAAGGCCTGGTGGGCCCGCCCAGAACTGTGACTGGCTGGGACTGTACATGGGGGGGGGGGTCCCATGTGCCCCCGTGGCACAGGGCATCTCAAAACCTAGTATATTCATCTAACTGGTATCCCATCACATTTTCTAGAAATGAAGTGTGTGGGCACAAGGTGTGGTCTGGGGGGACCACCTCGGTAATTTCCTATACAGTGGACTCAAATGGCACAATGGAGATTTTAGGATCTCCATTGACTTTTGTCTAACACCAGGTTCATCGACCATATTTAGAGAATTAGCTCCAACAACCAATATAGAATGGATTGTTCGGTGTATGAATAGGAAAAGCTCAAACAGACATTGAGATAAATGTGAAATAAGTGTTGTCAGTAGCTGTAGTGATGGTGTGTCTGGGATTGTCAGTAGAAAACCACTGTGTTCTGGAAACCCAGAAAGTGAATCCAAGAGCAGAAACTGGCCAGACTCCCACACATCTGCCTAGGAAAAAAAAGAAGGGCATGACCTTATCATTACTGTTCCCTTATATGAGCTGTAAGGATCAACATAATTGATGCTGGCTAAGTGAGCAGGCATCGGGAGGGGATGGAGGGTGGAGGGGAAATGCGGGTCTCTGGTGGTGGTGGGGGCACACTAGTGGTGGGATTGGTGCTGAATGATGAATCTTTCCAGCAACTGTATTGTAAAAAGTTTGTACTTTGTAAATCACGGTGTTTAAAATAAATAATTTAAAAATAAATAAAACAAAAAAGTAAGAATGGTAGGTCTGTTATTAAGAAGAAATAAAAAAGAATCTGCATCAGGCTGTGGCCTTCCTTTCTTCTAAGAGCCATTACAGATCTTAGAGATTAAGGACACGTATCTTCAATCCCGACTGAGTTCTTTACGGAGAACAATCACCCATATTTTTTACTGTGTGAAATTACTATGTTTTGTTGCTCGGTGTGCTCTGCACATACGCTTTTAAAGAATTTCCCAAAGCTAGGTCAGGCTGTAAATCCATGAGTCCTCTGGACCCTCAAATATCACGTTGATGTCAGCTCATAGAAACCATTTATTCATTATGAAAAGACCTGCCTGGAAGGTAAAAGAAGTAAATAGAAATGTCATATTCTGTAATGAATTGTCCTCCCTTTGACCTTTCAAAACATCATCAAATAATTGGGGTACAGAATTGAGCTCCTAGTAGTCTCCATGACAGAAGGAGCAGAGTCCAGAGATAGGCACCCATTTATTTTATTTTATTTTATTTATTTATTTATTTTTTGCTTTTTGGGTCACGCCCAGCGATGCTCAGGGGTTACTCCTGGCTCTGCATTCAGGAGTCACTCCTGGCGGTGCTCAGGGGACCATATGGGATGCCGGGATCAAACCCGGGCCGGCATGGGCCAGCTTCATGCAAGGCAAACGCCCTACCCGCTGGGCTATTGCTCGGCCCCAGCACCCATTTATTTTATATGATGACATATAGGCTTGTCAAACAGTAACTTCTTGCTCAGTAACTGCAAAAAAAGAACCATATCCATGTAAGATATCATATTGACTTTGTTCCATACGTTATAAAAATTATAAGGTAAGGATAGCGTTGGTGGTGGTAGGGATAGTCCTGTTTACTTGGTATAGTCAGGGCAGAGAAAAGAGAAGTGGGAGGAAGGTAGCTGGCTGGTGGTAGTAGTTCTAGTACTATTTTCTCTTAGTGGAGCTCAGCGATAGTTGTTAAACCTAATTTTGGTTGCCTTCACAGCAATCTAAAATGTGAGGAATTCAGCATCTCTTGAGCTCAGTGTTTGGTCTTAAAAGAAAATCTGAGACAATGGAAAAGTCTCACAACCTATTAATGTTGGATATTTGCTCCAAATTTTGTAAAATGTCATAAAAATACCAATATGTAAGATAAACTCTGGAAATGCCAAAGTAATCAATGAAAGATCATAATCATTAAAGCTTGCTTCACAGTTGGAAAATTATCAAACCTCTTTGCCATAGCTTATACTTACTTTATTCTCAAAGGCCTCTATTAAAAACAGATATATGCTATATATTTATAACTGTGACTCTCACTCAGGAAATATGCCAGATAGTATGCCCATTAGAAGAATGATAATATTCGCATGTCAATTATTGAATTTCCCTTTTAAAACTTCTGGGCTTATTACTCGACACTCAGCTCTCAGTAAAAGTCCCAGCCTTCTGAAGTATGCTCTTAATCACAGGAAGGCTGGTAGCCTGTGGACTCCATCTCAGAGACATTCTTGCCAGCTACTCTTTAGTGAGGTTGTGCCAATAGAAGGCATTAGAAGTGGATTAAAGAAACAGGGAGAAAGGAGAAATCTGTGTACTTTTAGTTGATCTTTGTTATGGTATATTGAGAAGAGGTTTATTTTCCCCCGCCCCTTTATTTGGCTGTGTGTATCGTATATGTGTTGCTTCTGGTAGTACCTGGAAGCATAGTAAAGAAGAGTAGTTTGAGTATAGATTCCAGGATCTTGCTCAGGGAATGCATTTCCATAGTAACACAGACGTGAGCCTCCATAAGCCAGCGCAGCACCTCATTTATGGGCTCTGGCTCCAGCAAAAGCAGCTTCAGCTTTTGTAGTTGAAATTCTTGGGGTCTGAATTCTTGCAGCACAGACAATGGTGTGGCTTTTACCTTCCTGAAAGCATAGCAATAATTGCAACAGCAGCACCTGCAGCAGAACCTCCACAATCTTCTCAGCACAGCAATTACGGGCTTTAAGCAACCTCATTTCTTTGTTGCTCCTCCTACTAGACTTGGTAGTACTCAGGGCTTATTCCTGCCTCTGTGTTCATGGATCACTCCTGGTTCGTTTAGGGAAGCATATGAGGTGCCAGGAACAGAACTCAGGTGAACTCTGAAAGGCAAGTATCCTACCCTTCACAATTACTCTGGCTTATCACCATTCTTCATTCCTTTTAACAATTCCGTAACCAATTCCTTGCACGTATTCCTAAATGAACACTTAATAATATACATCCCTTTTCCATTTGATATTTATGAATCTAAAGAATTCAATAAAGATACATGTATTGTTAATTTTTCATATAGATATGCATATTTGATGAACAATTCAAAATCTTACACTTGAAAATTTTATATCCAAATTAATAAATCTCTGAAGTAAAAAAATCTTAAAGTATAACCATTATGCTCAATACTAAATTCCACAAAAATAAGAGTATTTAAAAATGCATGAAGACAAATAAAGACAAATAAAATAGAAGAGGAAATGAGAGAGCAAGGACCATAGACTTGAGCTACAGAGGGTTCTATAGACTAGAAAGGCATGGAATAATGGGATCTGATAAGCAGATATCTGAAGGTTAGAGTAAAAAATGCAAGTAGCAAACCCTCAAAAAGACTCAGGGGTGCATTAAAAAATCAGAAACTCAAGTAGCTTCAGACTTAATGATTGCAAACAAATCAAACTACCTCAACAAAGCAGTGCTTTCTAAATTTTTAGGGAAAAACTTTCTTTAACCTAGAATTCTAGCTCAGCTGCACTTTATTCAAATCAAAGGTAGAATAAAAAATATTCTCAATGCTTCCAAAAATTTTTTATCTTGCAAGCAGGCCTTAAAAAAAAGAAGTGGAAACTGTGCTTCACCGGCAAACTAGAAATAGATCAAGAAAGAAGGAGTCATAAAAATCTAAGAGACAAGAAATTCAATAGAGTAAAGGAAGGAAAATTCCCTTACATCTTCAAGACTCCAGATGTAACTCTCCAACTTTGCATGTGATCTTCAGCACCACTGAATATAGACCTGGTGACCCCTGAGCACTGCCAATGTATCCCAGGTGTCCCAAAGCACCACTGGGCCTCAGCGGGACCATATGATGCCACCCTCTCTCTAAACCATCAGGCCCAGGTCTCTAGAGCTCACAGCACTGCTGGAAAGACCTACCACTTCAGGAAAGAAAAGGGGGAGAGAGAGGGAGAGAGAGAGGGAGAGAGAGAAAAAGGGAAGGAAGGAAGGAAGGAGAGAGGGAGGGAGGAGGGAGGGAGGGAGGGAGGGAGGGAGGGAGGGAGGGAGGAGGGAAGGAAGGAAGGAAGGAAGGAAGGAAGGAAGGAAGGAAGGAAGGAAGGAAGGAAGGAAGGAAGGAAGGAAGGAAGGAAGGAAGGAAGGAAGGAAGGAAGGAAGGAAGGAAGGAAGGAAGGAAGGAAGGAAGGAAGGAAGGAAGAGAAAGAGGCAAGGAGAAAAACGGGAGACAAGAAGAGAGGGAGGCATAGAAAGAGAAAGGAAAAGAAAAAATGAGGGTGGGAGAGAGGAAAGAGAAGAAGGGAAGGAAGAAAAGAGGAAGTAAAGGAGGGGGAGGGAGGAAGAAAAAAAGCGCTGGTCATTCATTTGTTATATTATTGTGCATTGACCCTAAGTGCAAAATCTTCAGCATTCCAAATAATAGGAAAATTTAAATAATTATTGGTGTTGATGTTGAAAAAATGATTAATAACTGAGTCAGAAAAAATTCTGGAATTGGTTTTGATTCTTTGCCTTTAACAAAACTGAAAGAAGATCTAATTAAGATGACAGCTGGTAGATCATTAAAAATAATTTTTGATGATAGATAACTCTGTGATTCTGGCATATAATTTGGAAGGAGTTCAAATATATGAGTGACATTGCTAAAACAAATCTCCATTCTCATTTACTTACTTATGGGAATATGTTTTCTCAAATTGTAGATCTATAAAAACAAAAATAGAATAGATTGATACTGAACTTTGTCTCACTGTAGCAATATGCAGCCACAGTTGCATATATTGATTGGACAGAAAACAGTTCTTTCATCAGAATATGGTTATGTGTCTAATACAGTCTATCTTTAAACTTATTACCTAAATATCTAATTACTTATGTTTAGATTAACTTTTTTTTCAGAAGTGCAATAAAAGTTCAACTCAGGAGAAATTTAAACAATTGAAATATCATGATGACATGGTTTTTGATTACTTTTCAGTATCACTTGTCACTTGTCACTTGTTTTCCTGTTGTTCATCGATTTGCTCGAGTGGGCACCAGTAATGTCTCCATTCATAGGGAATGAGGCCCATTATTGTTACTGTTTTTTGCATACTGAATACACCACAGGTAGCTTGCCAGGCTCTGCCTTGGTTCTGGGTTCATCCCACAGGACCTATTTTATGGAACAAAAAATTGGTCACTAAAAGTTTCACCAGGCACAATGAATGTATTAACAAGATAAAATTCTTTTGGAGGTGACGAAGATATAAGACGACAGACAGGACACTTTCTTTGTAGGTGATTAACCCAGGTACAATTTTTGGCACCCAATATGGTTCCCAGAGCACCATCAAGAGTGATCCTTGAAAAAAGAGAAAGAGAGAGAAAGGGAAAGAAATAAAGAACCTGCCATGGAGGTGGGCTGGAGAAGGGGGAGGGAACCAGGGATGTTGGTGGTGGGAGATGGGCACTGGTGGAGGGACGGGTGCTGGAACACTGTATGACCAAAACCCAAACATGAACTTTTTAATTGTATATCTTTTTATTTGTATATATCACGGTGGTATAATAAAATACTTTTAAAAAAAAGTGATCCTTGAGCACAGAACAGGAGTAATCCTTGAAAATTGCTGGGGGTGACTCAACATTCCAGCCCCCCGTTCTTTTGGAAAAATTACATGATAAACAAGAGTTTAGAGAGGAAAATTAATGAATACTTTAAAACTTTTATATTGAGTTCATGCATTTTCTTATGGATTGGGATATGATCAAAATAAATACATTTTAGTTTAGTTTAATTTTATGTCTATGTCTGAAAAAATTCTATAAATTGTATTTTGTAATGATTTAATATTACAATGAGAAATTATAGATATCAACTTACAATTTTGTGCAAAGGTGTATGTTTTCAAAATGTACTTCAGTCCATTGATTTAGAATCATAAAATGCCCTCCAAGACAATTTGAAATCTAAGCCTAATTTAATAACATACATTTTGTGTGAATTATTTTTGTTAGATAAAAAGAATATTTTCATAACCTATTCCACTATACCATTGTTTTTATTGCATGTATATTATATATTTGGTTACATATCATATATTAATTTTTATTAAATCTGACAGAAAATTGGTATTATCAAACTTTTAGTATAATGTCTCACAATCACAATCACAAGTTTAGATTCTGGTTTTACCTAGAATTTCTTTACAAACATTAAACAATATACCTAAAACTAACAGCCTACATTGTTACGTTCTTGTGATACGAAGAATACAAAATAAATGTAGTCCATTTCTCATGAACATTATTTTCAATGTTTACTGAATATGAGGCCCGAATCCAGTGTTCTTTGTTCTCTTTTCATTGCCTCAGTGCCCACAATAACATGCTGATACACCCAGCCCCAATAATCTTAATGATATTTTGTATCCCAAGGCTCACCATGTTGTCTGGCACAGTGTAGATGCTCAATATCTGTTGAATAAAGAAAGAATTAGGTTTGTTCACTATGTATCAGTTAACCTTTTCCATCATTCAAAGTTTTCGATTAAAGCTCAGCTATGTTTGAGTTTTAACATTTGAACAATAGTTCTCCATTCATCCCTTAGTCTGACTGCATGAGTATATTATAAATTTTATTCCCTTCACCTCTAAAAAGCACGCATGGGTGAGACTGGAAATGTTAATTCTTATAGGATCTCCAGTTTATTGTCATACACAGAATTAACAATAAAGGGGAGAAACTAAAACAAAACAGAACAGAACAGAATTATTCAGTCTGGTCAAGGCATCACAGCTGGAAAAATCAGTGCTCACGATTAAAATCAAAGGACATAGTGACAGCAGCACTGTCTTGGATCACATTTAGAGTGGAGTCAGATTACTGGTTTCACTAACTGTATTTGATAAGAAAGAGAGGTTTCAATAAGCATAAATAGAAATGTTGCTAGGGATATGGCAGTTGAATCAAAGAGCTGGAGTGTATGCTGAAGCCCAGGGTTTGATCCTGCGTAGCACAGACACTTAGGCACGGCCAGGAGTGATTCCCTGAACAGCCCCTGGACACCATCCCAAAAAAACAAATTCAAAATGTCATTTCTAGAAATTAGGCAAATTTTCTAGACAGTCAAAAGTTTCGTTTAAATATGATGTGCATTGCATAGATATGTATATAGGTACATATATATGTACATATATATATGGAATAGAGTACCTGTAAAGTAGCATATACCCTATCAGTAGAAAGCAAAAACTAGACTGTCTCTCAAACTAACATCTAGTACTTTCTAGAGTGATAGCAAAACCCTGAAATTTTTCTTCCATTTGGAGTCAGATACTCTATCACTTGATCACTTGACATCCTGTTATTCATCGATTTGCTCGTGCGGGAGCCAGTAACATTTCCATTTGACCCTATCACGTGCCAGTATAGCCCAATGGCATCTGGTTGCTTCAGAAATATGAAGAGCCTGAAACCGTTTTTCAGGGTCTTGATAAAGAAGTCTGACCATCTTGTAGGTGGGCGGCCAGTGATCTTTTGACATCCTGTGGGATCCAGTCGGTAACGGCTTTAGTCCAGCGGTCATCTCCAAATCGCATTACATGTAAAGCCCACCTGATTTTCGATGCTTTGGCAAATGAGACAGGGTCCCAGACTCTGGTACAGCGACGGAGGCAAGAACTCCAGATTCTTTCTCTCACTTGAGTTGAGGCATGATATTCCAAGCATAGCTCTTTCAATTCCTCTTTGGCAGGCCCGAATAGCATTCTCATCCTGCTTTCATAGGGCCCAGGTCTCTGAGGCATATGTTAATGCAGGGAGAATGGTGGAGTCGAAGATATGTGCCCGGAGCCGGAGGTTCTTTGTCTTTTTTGCTATTTCTTTGATGATGCTTTTTGAAGGCATTCCATGCTGCTCTCTTCCTCCTGTGCAGCCAGATACTCTATATTATTAATTAAATTCCCCAACTATCCAATTCTGTTTGAAAAATTAGTGATATATTTAGAATCCCTTTGAAAAGCTAAAAAGTGACCTGTACAACACTTTGACTAACTTATATTATAAATTGCATCTAATTGCAGGTGACTAGGTGAAGTCCCATAGGAATAACAACCGTCAATCTGCTGTGTTCTTAGCCTTTTTTAGACAGCCAAACCCCTTCCACTGCTGAAATGCCGCCGCTTCATAAACACTTCATTATCAAATGAAGAGTCAATAAATCGCCTTTTCACTTCCAAAGGAATTTTTCTCTTCTCCTTATTTTTCCTTATTTTGTCCTGACATCTAGGTTCAAAGGTCCTATTTGCCAATCCCTTTGTCCTCAAGGGTTTTAAGTAAGAATTGTCCGGTGGTATAATCACTGTCTGTATCACTGTCTTCCCGTTAATCATCGATTTGCTCGAATGGGCACCAGTAACATCACCATATTCCCTGTCTCATGCAAGTAGAGCCCAAGGGCATCTGCTTGCTTCAGGAACATAAAGAGCCTCAATCCATTCCAGAATGAGGTCTATAATTGTTACTGGTATTTGGCATATCAAATACAACACGGGTAGCTTGCCAGGCTCTGCCATGTAGCATACTCTTGTAGTCATCTCTAAATCCAGCATTTATTGATGAACCGCGGTGGCCGCTTTCAGCCGCGCACCAGGCTGTGATAGGCTGGTCTGCTGGGTGGAGTTCTGATGAGAGGGAAGTCTGGATGTGGAAAATGTAGGCCCTCATGGAGTGGGGGTTGTCTGGCTTGTTGCAAGGCTCAAGAATTGTCTACTCCTTATCATCCTGAAACCTTACTTAATAGTTTCTTTATCCAACTTGGTTCACTTTGATCATATTATTTCTGGTCAAAGTGAACATTTGAAGTGGGCACATTTAACAATGTTCATGTCTGCATCTGGGTTGACTATGAGGATTTTTATTGTTTATCTAGGAATTAAACATTACTAAAGCATCTGAATAATTAAATACCCATATGGTCACATTGTTTTTCAGGAATTTAAGTGTATACACGTTCAGCTCCTCTGATTCTTGTCATTATTCTTCAGTGATAGAACAGACATGGTACACTACACTGTGAATAATACTTCATTGCATTTCACAGTTGTCTGAATTTCATAGTATGGCCTACAAATACTTTTTCACTAGAACAGCCTAGAAGAACAACACTCGAGAGAGAGTTGGACTTTCATTACATTGATCTTAGTCAGTAAACGCTAATGTGTAATTGAGTTCCATGCTGCTAATAAATTAACAAACATTGCATCTGTTCTAACCTGCGTTTTAGTTTCTCATCTGTGTGCTGAGTATTTATATTATTTACATTATTTACAAGAGATATCATTTTACCTTTTAAGTTTGCTTTTCTTTATTGTTTTTATTTTTCTAGATTTATTTGGCCTATTTAATTTGATGAATTTAGCATTGTCTGTAATTCAAAATTCACACATCCCAATGCTCTATGTAACAAGCAGAAAAAAAATGTATTTCTTTCAAGAGAGATGTTACTTACACACTTATTTGGTTCTTAGACTGTGAAAATCAACTCTGACAACATAATCAGGCTGTAGTGGAAAGCTTTTGTAATTGCAACAAAGTCAAATGTAAAATAAGCATTTAAGAAAAAGCTACTGACTTTTCACCTGATTATTATTCATTCAGGGTGGTATTGATTCCAGAGACTAAAAACAAGGTAAAGATCAATATTATGCCATAAGAATCACTTTTGGATTCTTATGGTTGGTTCTATTGATTTGATAATTTTGTAAATTTATGATGTTATCTAATGCTAGTATATATGTATTTTATATGTATAAATAATCTTCACCTCAGAAGAATATAATTCCTGGTTAATAGTTTAACATTAAGAGGAAAACATTGTTAGACACAAAAGGTAATCAGTGTAATTATATATTTCATGGTGATATAATAAAGATTTAAAAAATTTTTAAAATAAAAAAAGGTAAAAAGAACAGAGGTATGGCGAAGGGCATTAAATTACCATTTTCCAGAAAAACTGAAACAGTGAGAAAAATCTATTATATGGAATTATCTCATGGGATTCTAGAGGTTTCTAAGTTTTGCATCTGCAGTACACTTGTTGCAGATCCAGGAAAGTTATTGACACGAATTCCAATCCATGTTCATAGATTCAAGAAAAATAACTGATGGCAAAAATTCCATAACAAGGCAGAAAATGAACATTCAGACAGGCAGAGAGGATTTGCCTATTTGCCTGTTTGCCCGTTTGCATTTTATTTTAGTAGGACCATTAATGGACAGTCAGATGCTTAGCCACACTGGGGAAGGACAAACTGCTTTACACAGTCTAACAACTCTGCTAATATCTACTGGAAACACACTGTCAGGCACATCCAGAAACAAATTTTAAGCAGATATTCTGGAATTCTCTAGACCTGTCAGGTTGACATAAATGTGGGCATTATAGTCACTGAATCAAACATTGGAAGATCTGATTTGAAGTCCTGATTATGAACATATACCATTGAGCCTATGTTTCTTCATCTGAGGAAATATATAAACAAAAAAATACACATTCACAGAATAATGGAGAGAATAAAGAAATATATGACAGGTGCAAATTTTGTAAATTTTAAAGTCTCTATAGTTGTACAGAACTGTTGCCTTTACTGTAAGCTATCAACATACAGTAACCATCCTAAAAAGTAAAAATTTAACAAATAATAAACTTTTGAATACAATGATAAATATTACCAAAGATGTCAAATTAAAATCTATATTGAAAAGCTGTGCCCAAACCAACATAAAGCCTATGAGATCCATTTAAGAAAAGTTCTAAAGAGAGAGGAATCAAAAAGCCCAAACTCTTAACCAAGCAAACTGAAAATCAATCCTAACATGAGTACAAATGAGTATAGCATAGAGCTGGTCCTGGCATGTCTAGAAACTTGCCATATCCCTTCAGTTAAACAAAAAATAACATTGTAAAAATGAAAGAGCCATTGTATCTGTCAGTGATAGAAAAAACGTCTGGAGAAAATGGGTGGGGAGAACAACAGTGATAAAAAAAAAGTGCACTGAGAAGTTTCTGCTTTAAAAGCTGTGTGGACTTGGATTTACCAGGTGTCCCAGACCTGTCAGTCTAGCGAGCATCACTCCTCATCCAAGATTGTCAGGGTTGAATAATAGAAAATCTCTGTCTTTCTCTGGATCCTGAGTTCACAAAGAAGGGAGAATGTAACTTCCACTATAGTACTCATTCTTTCTTCCCTGACAGATTCAGCTCTACTGAGAATGGTCTTCCACAACAACGATGAGAAACAAGACTGGAGAAAGATCACCACAACTAAAGATCTTGTTAAATAGAAGCATAAGGTGAGTAACACAATTTGACTAAAACAATTTTCCTGAAAACAAATTTGTCTCAGACCTCTGAGTTGGTTAAGATTCTGTCATCAATGTAAAGTCCAGAATATGCTCATTTCTTAAATCATTCTTGATGTCTTTTTCCCCAAATGAAGTAAATGCTAATTATGTTATCTGTAAACACACTACCAAGAATACTGTCTCTTGCTTCTACCTTTTTAGCGTTTCTACCAATATTTCAGGTTTCTTGTCATTTTTGTGAAACCATTACAACACCACACCAGCAGGCTCCCCACCCAAGCCTTTGTTTTACTGTTATTTATGCAACACTGTCAGATATATATATTTCTTCTGTTCACACTATTTACTAACTCAAAAACCTCAGGTATTCACAATTGCATATAATAAGACAAAATTTTCTAAGATTAAAAATTAAATTTTATAAATGTTAAGTATAGATTATAGATTATAGATTATAAAATAAATAAATAAATGAATAAAACCCACTCCAGGAAGGGAATGAGTAGAACTAACTTGCCAGACTTCTCAGGATCTCCTAGAACTGAATACATGATCTGTAACAGTCTAAGTCTGTACAAACTACAGTCACGTGATAAGTGGTGTTAAATTCATACACTGGAGTATTCATAAAACAACAAAAAATGCACTACAGGGCCAGGAAGATAGTATAGCACACTGGACACTTGTCTTGTATGTGGCCAACCTTGCATGTAATCCCCAGGAGTGATCCCTGTACACAAAGCCAGAAGTAAACCCTGAACAACACCAGTTATGGTTTCAAAAACAAAGAAAAAGAAAATTAACAAGGGATCAATGTTTTTCAACCTTTTTTTGAACCTGTGGATTCAACAACTGACTTTCACACTGATCCACAGATCGGAAATTATAACTAAGGCTGTCAACCAATGGCTTTTAACCGTTCTCCTCCTGCAGACAGTTCTGTTCTGTCAGCCTGTACAGTAGGCCACTTCTGCAGACATATTCAATAAAACATATGTCTTATTAACAATTCTGAGTAAAGTAAGCGAAGTGCAAAATTCAATGGACTACTTAATGACATTGATAGAGTCCTGAATTTGAGCTCGGAATCAAACTGCATTTAGGACCAGGATTACCTATGGCCTTCTCAGTTATAAGGATCAGTATTATTATGTAAGTGTTATGCTATATGCTAAAATATTTATAACTGTCAAAGAAGTTATTTTCAAAAGTAAGAGTATGTTTTGTGACAAATACCAGAATGTAGAGGCTACTAAGTCCAGGAAAACAGATTGTAAGGAACAGAATCCCTAACTGCTGGAGCAATAGTTTTAAGGATGTGACTGCAATCCACACTAACCTATTAAGAGTTATAGCTGGGACTTCTTGGATCAGGACATTTTGCCCCTTCAAATAGATTTGACAACACAAAACCATATTACATCACAAAGAAAAATGATGAACAGGGCAAAATCCCAAAGAAACTCAACCAAGTGACTGCTCCTTGCAATAATTTTTTAACCCCAAGTCTAAGTGTCCAGTCAGAAGATAGGTACTAACTAAAGACATGAACATGAGAAGAATAAATTAAGAAATCATTGAGCTCTATTAAAAGAACTAGTGTATTAAGTATGGCACTTTAGGATTAAAGATTATCCAGAGTGCTCAATCTAGAAGAGAGCATCCGTTCAAGACTGGGATTCAGACTTCATTATAGAAGATACAGTTTTGCCTCACTACTGGATAGCTCAGAAATTAATGTGGGGGGTAAAGGAGGAAGTGAGCAGAGACAATACAAGGTGTAAGGTTCTTGCCTTACATGCATCCAACATGGGTTCTATCCCAGCACCATATTTGGTTCCCAAAGCACCACCAGAAGAGATCTTTGCCCGAGTCAAGAGCCAAGAGAAAGTCCTGAAAACAAGACCCAAAACCCAAAAAGAGAAAAAGAAAAGAAGATAATTAGGTTTCCCAGCCTGGTGCTATACTACAGTTTCTGGGGAATCAGCAAGCAATTCTGTGGAATGAATAATTACTTTGGATTTCTCTCAACACTCCACTGTCTATAATAATATAAAATAGAATCATCCAGATTCTCAGATCTTTCTGATCATTCTAGAATTCCATAACAACAAAATATGGCCCACCAAAGTAGTTTATTTTCAGCATAGAAAAAATCTGATAGGGCTATCTAAATGTACAGCAGGTAAGACAGTTGTGTTGCACAAGTGACCCCAGATTTTATTCCTAGTGCCCCATTGGTCCCCAAGCCTTGTTACCAGAAGTGATCCCAGGAGTGATGCCAGGAGTAAGCACAGAGCTAGGAGTAAGCCTGAGCATGGCTGGACATGATCCCCAAATAAAAAAGAAGAAAAAATGTAATCTAAGAAACCATAAAATAGACCTTTGCAAGGAAAAAAGGAAGGAAACTGCAAAATGTAGATATTTAAAGAAGTAAAAAATATCCTATACTTTTGATTAAATTAATTTGATTTCCAAAAATTTATGAAAGTGCCCACCATTTGACAATACTGCCTCTTTTGAAAGTTTGACTGTAAAATTTAGGCTAATACATTTTCTCTTTTAAACTTCTGTGATTTCTCCTAAATTACTCAGTAGGGGTTTTTTCTGTATAATATCAAAGTTGGTCATTTTTATTTGTTTTTAAGTGTTTTTTACTCTTAGGGTTTCATAGCCACAAAGTTTATTATTAAAAAAGTTTTAGTATACCTCAAACACTTTTCGTGCTATTTGGAAAAAGTATCTAGGGGGGAAATTCACACAAGAAGAATAAACCCAATTTAACAGAAAACACGAAAAATTGTTGATGAAGTGCTTTGTTTGTGCGTGTCTTTGGCCCAAAGGAAGCATCTTACTGACTTTGGGAGTGGGAGATTGAGTAAAAGATACAGTATCTCCTCCTCTTCATGCTTGTGTTGGGTAAATGGATCATTTTATTGTCAGGTTGGTAGAAACTGAATGTCAACATTATATGGGAAGGTCCCAAAGGTCTGAATACAGGGGATGAAGTCCAGCTTTCTTCATTGGATGCTATTAAATGAACTCAACAGTCAGCAAGATGAAAGTTAGATAAATTGAAAGCCAATAGGTATATAGTTTTATAGTTAAAGTTCCAACTCCTCATGAGTTTTTGTGTATCTCTACAAAAAACTGCATTTAAAACACCCTCCTACAGATGGAATTCATCAAAAAAGTAAAATTTACTGCTTGATATTTTTCAATAACAATAGCACTTACAATGTGTGAATACTTCGAGTTCTAACAATGGATGTACTTCATTTCAACTATGAAACATACATTCGATGATCCTTTTAGAACACTATGTTGGGCTACATGTGAAGTACATTCATTCATTCCATAAATATATATTATTATAATCTGGAAAACATAGCTCCTGCTTTCAAAAACTTTCTACAGTTTTATCAGTCAAAAAATTCTATGATTATCATGTGTTAAATGAATATCACACTTTAAGAGATACAGACTAAAACATGATAGTTTTTGTTGAGGGATAACATTTTCAAGCAATGTCAGTAACATTGATATAAAATGAATGATGTTATTTAATATATTTACTAAGCCCAGAGTCTGACAAGTCAAAATGAAAAGAGAATTAGATTTATATTTTAATAAATAGGAAGAATGAATCATGAGGATGGCTCAAAGGACTGGAGTGTACTTGTGGAAGATCCAGCTTCAGTCCCTAGAACTGCATTATCCCCTGAGCACCACACCAGAAGCCATGCCTGAGCTTCATCTATCATGATGCACCCATTAAAAAACAAATAATTATACAGAGAATCTCAGTCATTATTTGCATTTACATACATGCAAATTTTTTGTAAACCAGATTTATTTATTTATTTTATTTTTGGGTCACACGCCTGCAATGCTCAGGGGTTTCTCCTGGCTCTGCACTCAGGAATTACTCCTGGCGGTGCTCGGGGGACCATATGGGATGCCGGGAATCGAACCCGGGCCAGCATGGGCCGACCTTCGTGCAAGGCAAATGCCCTACCCTCTGGGCTATCGCTCCGGCCCCATGGTGAACCAGATTTAAAACAAATTCTTTCCCTCAATCTCTAGCACAAGTAAAAGTGTGCTATAAAGAAATCATAATATGCTATTATCACAGCATATAGTATTATATAATTATGTTATTGGAAATTAAAAGTTGATCATGAATTCAAGTTTATTGTTTACTTAGCATTATTAGAGATTTTTTTTTTTGGTCTGTGAGGTCACAGCAGCCTCTGTGCTATATTTGCTATATTTGCCCGTGCTATATTCACGCACACTGCAGATTTACTATGGTATATGGTGCTCCTCTGCTTCTGCCAACACCAGGCTGGCCACGGCCGGCCCAGTCCTTCTTTGTTTGATGGACATTCTATCCTGCCTTACGCCCTTACCCAAGGGATGGTAGAATCATAGATACTTGTAAATGGTCTCTGTGGTTCCCAGTCCATACATATCTTCTAGTCATAAAATTGACTCTAGTTTTTTGGAGAAGAGGGTTTTCAAAGAATGAAAAAAAGGTATCCTAATAGCTTCCTCCATTTTCCTTTCTTTTTATTCTTTTTTTAAATTTTTTTAAATTTTCTTTTTCATTTTCACTTTATTTTTATTTTCATAAATTCCAATATACCACTGTGAGATACCCAAAAAATTGTTCATGGTTGAGTTTCAGTCATACAGTGTTCCAGCACCCATCCCTCCACCAGTGCACCTTTCCCAACACCAATATCCCAAGATTCCCTCCCACCTCCCCCTGCTTGTTTCTATGGCAGGCACCTTCCTTTCTTCCCCCTTCATTCTTTCCTTCCTTCCTTTCTTCCCTCCTTCCTTCCTTTCTTTTTCTTTCTTTCTTTCTTTCTTTATTAGAGATTTCTTGATATCCAATCAAATCATAAGTCAAGTTGCTACTACAGTATAAATATGAAATAAAGACAGACAGAAACAGGAGAGTGAGAAAACATTGTCTGGGATGGAAGACTCAGCAAAATGTTTATAGGATATTGAATGATTTTGCATGTTTCAGGCTAAGGAAAATGATGTGGAAATGGATTTTAAAAAAAGCAGTGCAAACATATATATTACTAATGCAAAAACTTACATAAATAGAAGATTTAGAATCATAAGCATATATAAAGGAAAAGAAGAAAGAAGGAAGGAAGGAAGGAAAGAAGAAGGAAGGAAGGAAGGGAGGGAAGGAAGGAGGGAGGGAGGGAAGGAAGGAAGGGAAGGAAGGAAGGAAGGAAGGAAGGAAGGAAAGGAAGGAAGGAAGGAAGGAAGGAAGGAAGGAAGGGAAGGAAGGAAGGAAGGAAGGAAGGAAGGAAGGAAGGAAGGAAGGAAGGAATTCACGATGGTTGGGAGCTGTAAATCAATCAGATGTAGAGAAGAATAAAAAGTACCAGAGTAATAAAGGAATACAGAAGGAACAAACAGAATGATCAAGAAAAGAAAGTAAAACGGGACTGTAAAGCAATGGTGTGAAGTTTTTCATAACTAAAGAAATATTCCTCTGTTGAATAGTTTAGGTAATCTTATAAAAGAAAATAGTATATTATTAAATGCAAAGCTTTAGAATAATAATCAAATAATGGTCACCATATATTCATAGATCCTTTTTTGTTGTGTTGATTTGGGGAGGTAAATTCAGAGAAGTGGACTCAATGGGTAATATGGAGTTCTAATCTTCATTAACGAGAAATCTCCGTTTCATTTTTCATAGAGGTTAAAACAGACAATATACCCACCAGCAGATAATGAGGATTCCTTTCTTGCCACATCTCTGTCAATACTGGCTGCTACCCTTTTTGTTGATATATGCCATTCTCCAGCTCCATTTCTTCCTAAAATATGGTCAAGTAAAAAGGTAAGTCTCTTCTTCACAGATTCATGAGAAGTTGATTTATACTGGTTTACTTCAAGCCAGCTGAATGTTTTTTAATGTTTCTTCTCATGAACCTCGCTTGACTCATTTCATTTCACTGCCTCTCAAAGTTTTCTGTCCAATCTTCTGTTCTCTGGGGATTTCGATTTACTTTTTGCAACTTTAATCATCACTTTTCACTGATATCTCATTTTTCTGACCATACTTTTCATGAACTTTGTAACTGTTATTTCCAACTCTCTTTTAACAAACTCAGAACAGTAGAGGACAAGCTAACTATTCTCCATTCAAAATAGTATTTTCCTCTTGTTTTTCCCAGCTCTGTAAATGTCACCAATGCCCTCTTGGTCAGTATAGAAGCTGTAGGGACATAGAAGAAATTATAGATTTTAGAATACTTGAGTTTCATATGTGATTTGCCATACTTGCCCAGCACAATCTTAGCAGCTCATGATCCCCAGCACCACAAGCAACTTCTGGTCACACCAAAGCCATCTGTGAGTAGCAAACACTGCAAAGGGACATGGCCTCCAGTAAACCTTACAACTAAAAAAGATGTGTAACTGCCATAGTCAGGAGGTGAGAAGCTGGCAAGCACCATATATGAGCCCTTCAGTGACCTCCACTGAAATTTAAAGAGTATATCCCCAGGAAACATGTATACAAGCACCACAACTAAAAACCTGCAAACCTCAGTGAGTACATACCACAACTCAATGTGAAAGCTTCACAATCGGATATGTGGCCTCCAGAGGCATCACATCAAGGTATGTGTGGAACTCCCCAGTAATTTCAAAAACATCAACAAAGACAATGGTGAGTGTGGAAGAAAGAGAAGAAAATATGCCAAATTCTTTCAAATCTGATATCTGCAATCATTACTTTCATTACCTTCAGAAAAAAATGACAAGGTTTCTAACCATTCTGTTTCATACTATAATTTTCCAAACAAATTCCTACCTTCATCTCTATTTCTTTTACTAGCTCCTGGACAACACTCTCCTCTGGGAATCCGGCTCCAGCTCAAATATGATTTCCTCTCTGTTGTCTTTGCAGAACCTCAAGAGGCAAAGATTGCTCCCTCACCTGTTTTTCCCACAGGATTGTATACAAACCTGTGATAGCCTTTATCACACACTAGTATAGTTATTTGTTTTTCCTGCTTTCCTGCTATATTTTGAGCTGCTCCTCAGAGGCAAAGATAGTGAAATATTTATTCTTTCATTATCAGGAGCTAATGCAGTTCCCAGGAAATATCAGTACCTCTAAGATTCATGACAAATGTCAGCTGCAAGTACGAATTAATGAATGAAGAAATCACCTAGCTTAAATAGTATGTACTAATTATTATTCAAATATTCATTAAACCCAAGTATTTAATGTATATGGAAAATAAAATCACACAAGATAGACATAAATTTGGAATATAAGACTTCTGCATATGTTTTCCACTCCTAATTCTGTGATGCTATTATCTGAGTTGAATCTTTTCATCAGGGATGTAAGATTTTTTGCAGAATATTATTGAGTGAATTATTTAGTTATTTCAAATCTATTCTATTTTATTTTGTTAAGTATATAATTTTCAATTAAGCAAAATTATGCTGTGGATAGTAATCGATCCGTCTTATAATGATGAAAGTGATTTTTTCCTGAAACTTTGTCAGCTTGAGTGATATGACAATAGCCAGCATTAAGCATCTGTTAAGGAAATCTTATTACTCTATGTCTGTCACTTGAAAATTGGAACAAACATTGCAAAACCTACACACTTAGAATGTAATGATGTGTTTTTAAAACTTCTTTGCACAGAAGGCTCTTTATTTTATTAGAAAATTGTAAGCAAACAGGTCTTGTTTAATGGCTTTGAAAGCATAAGTATATTTTATGTCAAAATTGCATCACTCCCAAATCTTTACTCATGTGAGAAATCTGACAAGCCTTGGTGACCAAGAAAATAGGGTACCACGGCAGACAATTTTCTCTTGAAGGATATAATACATGCTTAATTAAACCAACATAGCATGGGTAATGGTCCGTTTCCATCTCAGGATGAACTGTCAGTTTTCTGTTCCTGGATCAGAATTTTTTCTAGTGCCTACTAAAGGTTTTGGTGAATCCATGGAACAAGCGATGCAATGTGGAACTCTTATGTCAGGGAAGGCTGGGCCATTATGCTTACTCCTTTTAATTTCAGAAATTCTTGTAAACTTTACCTTTTCTTCCTGGTATCCTCTCTGCCTCTGATCCCTCAGACATACTCTGTTAAGCTACAAAATATTTCAGCTAACAAATAAAACTCCTGATATAATAATTTTAAAACGTAGTAAAGGAATCAACTATTGATTAGAAATTTTGAGTCATTCTTGAGTGCTTTACCTCCTCAAATTTTTTTTTTAAAATGTGTGTTTTAAAATGAATAGACTTCTAATAAAATACTGTTTAAAAAATATCTCAGAAAGCCCTAATGTCAAGTGTATAACGAATGTTTTTTGGTGCCAAAAGATACTATACAAAGAAGGTTTTCCAAGAGGTGGCAATAAATAATCGTTAACGTGCGTATTTTCTCAATATTCTTTAATACTATGGCTTCTAAACATGAAAAAATGATATTGCATGTTACTAAACTGCCATCTACTGTATTTATTCACCTAGTGCACAATATTATCTTTTATAGACTTGCCTTTTTCAATGAATACGTGATTGTTTTACAGCTGTTTCTTGATGTTTTCTCTTTCCTTGTTCTAGCCATGTGTACTTCTAAAGTCCAAGAAAAAAAATGTTTCAACTAATTATAGTCCTACCAAAGCCTTTCACTGCATTTAAGACTTTGATTATTCGCAGTGCCATGAAGACATGTCAGTCTGAGACAAGAAGTGGTTTAGAGAGATTTCTACTTTGCAGAGTGCCACCTGTCTCCAAAGGGCACAGTCATTAAAGAGCACCAGGTGCAAGTTGTGGGAGCAAAACATCATAATGAAGTCCTTTGCCTCCTCGTACACCTTTTTGATTAATAACATCCTCTTTCAGTTGAAGCAGGTTGTGCAGCAATGTTCACTGTAAGAAACCTGGAGTATTAGCTTCTTTTCTATTTTTTTCCAAATAGGGTAAATTGCCATTTGTCTGTGAACCAAATCTAAAGGAAAGAAAAGCAGGGTATTTCTGGCACAGTCTATTTTCATAAGAAAAGAATAGCTAATAAGCCAACTGAATGATATTTATTCAATAAACAACATTTAATTTGTGTCACTGATCAAATCACCTAATCCTCTCTGTCTTAAATCCACACATGTAGAAATCCAATTGATATTTATACTGATAACCTGAGGGCATTGTAAAATTTGGTGTTGTCTCCAGACTTATAAAAATGGGGAAAAAACTTGAATTTACCGATATCTCATATTTACCAGACATTTTAACCGGCACTATCACAGTTTATACACATAACAGCCTGATCACGTAAACATGGTTTATTCCCATTTTCTTACCATTGACTATGATTGAGGCTGTGAGTAAAAATAAAAATTATTATTTATTGGTGCTTACTATTTTTCTGACATTGCATTTTATATGGGGGCTGCCAGGGACAACTTCCAAATTTCCAAATAATGTTCAATGGGCCTAGGAACCACTCTCACTGTGTACCCTGACTGATACAATACTGCATTTTTGTATCAGTCGGGGTACACAATGTTTAGACCCAACAATTCTGGTGTTCATCACGGTAATATCTGGCAGTGATTGTAGGGGACCATGAGGTACCACGGACTGAATTAAGGTCTCTGAAGATGGAAAAATTATACCCCTTACCACTGAGTGCTCTCCCTCGCCCTGGATTTTATTTGTTATTTTAGAGCATTAATCCTCAGAAGCACACTATGGAAATATATCATCACTATATTTATTTTATTAGAACATCCAGCGGGTAGGACATTTGCCTTGCACGCGACAGACCCATGCCGGCCCCGGTTCAATCCCCTGGCATCCCATATGGCCCCCGAGGACCCTCCAGGAGTAATTCCTGAGTGCAGAGTTAGGAGAAACCCCTGAGCATTGCCAGGTGTAACCCAAAAACGCAAAAAAAAGTGACTCTGAGGAATTAGCTAACTTCAATAAGATCAAATAACTTCAATAATACTATGTAACAGAGAAATATTTAAAGATGATATTTGAAAGCTGGCAAACTGATTACAATGCTTATATTTTTCATCCCAACATTATACTATTTCTGCTAAAAAATCAATATTCACAGCAAAATAAAACAGAATAAGACATAAAGCTAGGGATTACATCAATCAAAATAAATCTAGATCCAAGAAGCATCTCTTCACTGGGTTGTATCATTAAACCATCAGGTCTGATTGGTCAACTATAATCATAAGTGGCAACTATCTCTCTGAACACTGCCAGTGAAACCCTACCATCCCCCTTCCCAAAATCACACATATTTATTTTATCATTCTATAAAATAGGTTATAGTTATAACATAATTTAATCAAAGTCTCAAAAGGATTAAAATCATGTTTATCTTTAGGAACCTGATAATAATTTAGCTAAATTATTTTAAGAAACTAGGAAAGAATCCATCTCTTTACCTTCTTTAGCTTTATAGGTTCTGAGGTCATTGTTCTCAGCCAGAGCTTTATCTACCTTTGTGTGTCCAAAGATATTCTAAGGGATCCACAGATGAAAATCATGTAAATGGAGGCTATGACTCAATGCTAAGGGGCTACATCTTAGCCACATGTCAAGTGCATCTCTTCTTCCTAGTCTTTTTTCTTTTTCTTCCATTTTTTTTTCATTGTGCCACTGTGAGATCTACAATTACAAAGATGTTCATGTTTGGGTTTCAGTCATACAGTGTTCCAGCACCCATCTCTCCACCAGTGCCCACTTCCCACCACCAATATCCCCAATTCCCTTCCCCGTTCCCTAGCCTGTCTCTATGGAAGGTTCTTTATCTCTTCTCTCTCTCTCTTACACACTGTGGGTTGCAATACATACATTTAGAGGTTATCATGTGTCTCTTTTTGCCTGTATTCAATGCTCAGTTCTAAGCTGGTATTATCACTTTACACAATTATTAGCACACTGTTCCCTTCTCTGTCTTACCTAACCTCTGACTCCCACACGTTTATGGTAGATTCCACCTCTGACAAGACCTCCTGATCCATGTTTTTCCTGACTTTGGATATTGGTGTCATACTACAAACACACGCACACACACATACACATATATATGTATATATATATACATATGTATGTATGTATGTATGTATGTATGTATGTATCTTCCTGTGTTGCCAACACAGCTGTGGGTCTGGAGTGTCTCTCTTCCAGGGTTGCTGGCTGTGGTGGTTGGGAGCTCGCGAGCCACACCTTCCAAACATGGAAGATAGACACTCCAGACCCAACCACTCCAGACCCTCAGCTGCGCTGCTCAGCCCCACATGGAAGCAGCCCATGGAGCTCCGGAGGTCAGTAAATGGCTAGGCCAGCCCCGGCTGAGTCCAATATAGCTCCAAGGGTTCGCTCACTTTGCAGGGGAGGGACATGCTGGCCGGACTTGGAGAGGGGATTTGGGCTCCTCCTCCTATTCCTCTACCTCCGTGTCAGAAGGCGTGCCTGCAAGCTCCCAACAACCACAGTCAGCAACCCTGGAAGAGAAACCTCCAGACCCACAGCTGTGCCAGCGTATGGCCGCATAGCAGCTGCATGACAGTTTTAGATAATGCTGGAAGTTTGGATCAGGTCATTCCCAGGATCATTCACATTTATACACTGTATACAGTTCTAGACAGGTTCTAGCAGTGACTTATCATCCCAGTGAGCCTAGCAAGAAGCCAGGGGAACCCCCCACACCATGAGGTCAGTCATTCTCAACATCTGGACCACAGCTCCTCAGAGCTCCACCTAAGAGAAAAGCAGATCTCTCCCTGTTGAGGTTCATCAGTAAAGCTCGAGATGATAGGCTACTACTGAGAGTGTACCACCTACATGGTAGAGCCTGGCAAGCTACCTGTGTTGTATTTGATATGCCAAAAACCAGTAACAATTATGGACCTCATTCCCATGACCTGAAGGAATGGTTTTAGGACTTCGTGTTCCTGGAGCAAGCAGATGCCCTTGGGCTATACTTGCTTGTGACAGGACGTATGGAGACATACACACACACACATATATACAAATATATATATATATGCTGATATATATAATACTGACACCACCATGCTTATATTCTTCATGTTACACAATCTTCTAGGAGATATCTGGAGTTGTGTACTGTGTTAGATATTGCTTCCACAGTTTACACATACAATAGAGCATGTGATAACTATAGTTCCCCTACAGTGTCATAAAAAGCTGAATGCCACACTGCAGAAAGGGAACAAAGTGAGTGGAGAAAGCAGTCAGTTTACCAGTCAGGAATAGCTTTAATGTGTACACCTATGGATGTGTGGGCAACAGGGCTCTTGTGGCACCCTGCTTAGTGGTCAGCATCTCTAGTGCCATGCAGCTCTATAAACTACTTTTGTAGTGCTTGTTACTTCCTTTTAAAGGAGGGTTATGGTGTGTTTTGTTTGTTTCTTTTTTTTTGCTTTAAAGGAGTGACTGTGTGAGTGGCCCGTCCTTCTACCTAGATTTCTATATCAATGCACTTTAGGGACTAAGGAAACAAAATGAATAAAAAAAAATCACTGTGCTACCTAGCAGGCATCGTGTCTAGCTAGTATCCCTCCCAATTGGAGGGCAGTTTAGGTCAGGGTCTCTAATGCTCATTCAGGAATATAGAGGAACTTCTACATGAAGCTTTCTGTCCATTAATATGGTAATTATGGCCAATCATGGAAGCCATATACCCACAAATATAGGTATATGGGATATATTCTCCCTATGTGACACAACTTCCCAGGAAGTTTTAGCATGCCAATTAAGTCTAAATAATAGACTTTTTTCCTTTTCACAAGGAAAATAAAAATATTTTAAACTATTTCTGTTAATTGAGCTTCTGTACTTTACAGTATTGCTAATAATGCTTCCCTGTGTATATTATTCCAACACTATACATATCACCAGTGTATTCAGGTCCCAAAGGGAAGACCAACTGTTATGGAATGTCTTAGGAGCAATTTCATGATATTTTATATTTGTGAAGTAGTTTTCTCTTAGAATTTTTATTTCCAATTTTTTTCTTAGATGTTAAAAAAGTTCTTCCCTTTTTTTCTTCTCCTTCCTTTGAGTAGGACTCCTCTCGAAGTGAGATCCTCTCTCTTTGGTAAGAGACTTGGGCTCTCTTGTATGGTCTAAGTTTGGCCCAGAGCTAGAGTTCTTTTATTATATTGGACTACAGTGGTAGAGCTTTTGTACTATTAAAAGCCTTTTTGGAACTGCGCCGGACTCGTGAGTTTTGATCCGTTCCCTGGCGGCCTGAAAGGTAGAAGAGAACTTCTGTCTTGATACTGTCTTGGACCCCAGAAGCTCCCCAACAATGCACAAGTTATGGAGATGCTGTTTAGAAAGAGAAAGCTATTGATTATGTCTAATATAAGGTATGCCGGGCCAGAGACTCACAGACATGGGACAGAGCTGCTACTTGCTCTCCCTGTGCCCAGCCGCTCACGAGGCACCCAGGAGGGATGGCGGGTTCTAGCCATGGCCTACCACCCCAGCAGAGCCTTGTAACAAGCCAGACGACCCCCACTCCATTCATCAATAAATGCTGGACTTAGAGATGACTACAAGAGTATGCTACCTGCACGGCAAAGCCTGGCAAGCTACCCGTGTTGTATTGGATATGCCAAATACCAGTACAATTATAGACCTCATTCCAGAATGGATTGAGGCTCTTTATGTTCCTGGAGCAAGCAGATGCCCTTGGGCTCTACTAGCATGAGACAGAACATATGGAGATGTTACTGGGATCCGCTCGAGCAAATCGATGATGAACGGGAAGACAGTTAAAAAGTTCAAAACTAATGGAATCGTCTTTACCCACTTGGTAAAAGTGGAAGACTTCAAAATCAATATAAAACGTTCATGATTTCAAATAAACTTAGCTTATTTAAAATCAAGGCTGGAGGAGTCTGGAGAAATAATACAGAGGGGTATGGCACTTGCCTTCCATGCAGCCAAACTGAAGTTTGTTCCCTAACACCCCACAAGATCCCCCAAGCACCACCAAGAGTAATTTCTGAGTGAAAATCCAGGAGTAACCCTGAGCATCGCCAGGCATGACTCAAAAACAAACAAAGGAAAAAATATCAAGGCCAGGGCCAGAGTGACAGTATGGTGAGAAGGGCATTTGCCTTGCATACAGCTGAACTACATTCAATTCTCACTCCATATAGTCTCCCAAGCCTTTCAGAATTGATCCCTGAGAACATAGGAGTAAGCGCTGAGCACCAATCATGTGGCTCAAAAACATATAAACAAAAAAATAAATAAATAAAACTCATCCTTTAGTTTTCTTCTCCAGAAAAATTTCCTTCTCCAGAAAACAATTCTCTTGATATACTCTGCATTTGCTTTTATTCTTTAACAATATTTAATTTCCAACCAATACTACAAGTCAAAGGAGATTTTGAGGCAGTTTTTTTCCCTCAAAGATGCTCCTGAGAACTTGGCATTCTCCTTTTTCTTCAGTCTCTAATTGAGCTTTCATGGCCAACCATATTGCCCACATTCAAGGTCAGCAAGGCTTTATTTTGTGCAGCTGCAAGATAAGCAGCAAAAATATGTAATTCAGATTAAGGGAATGAAGATATTTTTTGTTTCCTAAGTATGTTTGAAGGTCAAGTGTTTCTCTGTCTTCCCTTCCTTTCTTCTAAAACTTTTCACATAGACTTACTACTGGTGGGAGAAGTGGGGAGAAGGAGAGGTAGGCTGTCCTCAAGAGTATAGTCAACCACCTTCTTCCACTTCCATCAGCCTAGGATTGAAGTCTTGGGAGGGTCAGGACTGTAGTCTGTCACAATCACCTATGTGGTACAGACACTATTGTCCCACCAGCTCCATTAGGCAATCATCAGACTGCACCTGAGTTCCACCTGGGCTACACAGTTGTAGGTATTAATCTGTATCACCAAGTTTTCTGGGTAGCCATGGAATTCAGAGTAGAGAAAGAAATTTTTTATCAGATGAGGAAAACTCAGTCCTGACCTCCACCCAAGTTCTATTCAAACTCATTGCTTGAAGTCCTAGAAAATAATCTCAGGAAGAAGAGTAAATAAAAATTTGGGAAATTATGAGGGGAAAGAAGGAGGGAAGAAAACATTCAAAAGAGAGCTGGAGCTTCTCCAGAATGGAGAGAGCCCTAAATGACCTTAGAAACAGACTCACATGTGGATATTCTTCAAAAATTTTCTTGGACTAGAATTCTCTACACAAGATTTTTATGGGGGAATCTTTAAACTTCTGATAGTCCTTTTCGTGTCCTTATTACATCCTTTTGCTTCTGCACTGGAGCATCTTCTGAATGCCTCTGGGGGGCCCAACCAATGCTCTAGAGCTGGCGCTTGTTGCATCTCAAACAGCCTACAACCTTCTCAATGGGTTCTAGTCCCATGATGTTCTTCTCATTTAGTTTCCAGATACAGTGACTTTTTCTGATTCACATTGTCAAGGACTCATTGTCTGTAAGAGTTTCACCAGTACCACAACAACGAAGACCTGCACACCGGAATGCACAAACTACCAGAATTGCCAGGGAACCACGGTCCTTCTAGTCAAGGTATTCTTCTCTCCCACTCTGATTCCTTTATTACTTCCACCTTCTCTCACTCAGACAATAAGGATTCGCCATTAGTCTCTTGAACATGTATGTATCCAAGTCCTTTTTGGTTAACATCTCCTTACTATGGGAGACTGGAAATTTCCTCTCTCATCTGTGCAAGGTGGCACACAGAAAACAAAATTATTTTCTAAATTCCTGTTTAGCTTTATAGTCTTCCCAGAGCTAGACAAGCATTCACTCTAGCTAGTTTCAATTCCTCCTGTATTCTTGTTGATCTGTATTTACTTTGTTTATAACTTTTATAATAGTTTATGTAACATTATTATGATAGTGTAACTGTATTTAGAGCATTTTCACTAGAGCTGCTTGGAATTCCCTCCAACCACTTCAAGCTGCATTTGTAAAGTTAATCATTCTGTTTTAGTAGTCAGGCAAACAGCTCTAAACAGAAAATACACCACCCCTGCAACTACTAAACCAGCTTCCTTGTGCTTCCGAAAGTTTCCTGAGATTTTAGAAATGTGCCTTAGCAGATTCTCCACCTTGTTGGAGATCAGTCAGTAGATTCTCCACCTCAGACAGCATTTTCTGGGCAACACCATACTCATGCAGCAGTCCACCAATGGTTGTGTAATAGTTTTACTACTGAACAAACCACATAGACCCCAGGCCCCAATCTGAGATTACATCCAGCATGACTTCCCAATTCCCATCAATATGGTTGCTTCTCATAGCCCATTAAGGATCACTTTGGAACCCTGCTAACTACACCAACTGCAACACCACCTGCAATACTGAAAGCCAAGATCTTTGAGTGTTTACCCAGAGTGATTGCCAATTCCAAAGAAAACACTCAGAGTTAGCAGATAGAGACGTGGAGTTATTATTTTTTATAGAATCAAACAGGACCAGTGGCAGCTAGCTGGTCTGGGGTTAATCACACCTTGTCATTGTCAGGCGACATTATATATAATACAGGGAAATGGTGAAACAAAAGGCAGCTGTGTGCTGCACACTTTGGGAGAGAACAGGGAGGTGGGATGAATATTCATGAAAGTTTATGATCACACCTCAGGGTATGTTTTTCTTCTCACTCTGGGAACAGGCTGGCTAGGACAGGACTCAGGGTTGCCCTGGATTCCTGCCCAGAAGGTTTGGGGGCAGGGTCATTGCCATCCGCTTCAGTTTCTCCATAACTCTATTATAGAAAGCACATTCAGTGACTAAAGTTTGATGCCAACAGGAGGGAAAGAGCACCAAGAGAAGTAAATAGATTTATATCAATTCATGAAATCATAAAATGTTACTTGTAGGCAGAGAGTGGTAAATTTTAATTGCACTTTAATTTACTGTTGACATCTGAAAAGACAACAAAAATAACCCAAAGAAGCATAGTTAAGACAGCAATAGCGAAAATTTAATGTTATATGAAAATTTATTTGCGTCATGAAAAAAAATAGCAGAAAGAAAGAACTGCAAAAGTGCAGGGGACAAGTATAAATAACAGAAATAGAATAGATTTAATTCAATTCTGACAGGAAAGTGTCAAATATAAATAAATAGCTCTCCATGGAGAAGACAGTGCCAAATTGGCTAAGAAATCTAACAGTGCTGACTTGCTTAAGGACATACAGCTTGTATTTTTATAAATGTGAAAGTAAAAGAGTACATAACAACTTAGGAAATTACAGAAACAAAAGCTAAGAAAGCAGAAGTGGTAGTATTAGTAACAATAAATAACAATAAAATATTATCAGATATTTAAAAAAATCTTTTTCGTCGCTATTGCTAGGGGGAGTATTCAATATGTCTGTCATGTAGAGCCAGGGCGGCGGTCAGGAACATAAGAGCTCAAACCTTATATTAGGTCATGAGAATGATCAAAATGTTTGGCATTTGGCATACAAATACAACACGAGAGCTTGTGGTTGGGGGCACTCTATAAACACCTAAAAAAGCCTTTTTGTGTGGTGGGGGGTTTTGGGGGGTCTGAAATGGCGGCGCCCTGGGGGGGGGTCGTTGGCTGTGTGTGGGGGTTCTGCGGGGTGGTGGGCCAGGGTGGCCCTGCCTCGACTGTGCGGCTGGGCGGGACAGGGCCTGTGAATGGGGAGAAATGCGGGTGGGGTGGTGGGGGTGGGGGGTGGGGGGGGGTGGGGGGCGCTGGGTGGGGGGCGTTTTTGTGGGTCTGCGGGTGGGGGCAGGTGCCCCCCTGGGGTGGGGGTGGGTGGTGTGGGGTGTGGGGGGGGGGGGGGTGGGGGGGGGTGTGGGGGGGAGCTGAGGGTGGGTGGATGATCGGGTGTGTGGGGGTCGGTGGGTGGGTTTTGGGGGGTAGATGGTGGCGGTGGGTGGGGGGTTGGGTGTGGTTCTGCGGGGTGGTGGGCAGGCGGCCGCTCGCGTCGCGGTGGGCCGGGGAGAGGCGTCCCCTGTTGGGTCGCAGACCTGGCGGATGGGAAACTCTAGGGTGGGTGTCGTGATGGGTGTGATGGGCTGGTGGTGGGTGGGTGTGGGGGATGTGGATGGCGGCCGGTGGGTGGGGGTGTCTGGCTTGTGGGGGTCTGCGGGGTGGTGGGCCAGGTGGACCACCATGCCTCGACTGCCTCTTGACGGCTGGGCACGGGAGAGCAGGACCGCTTGCCATGTTGAGGTCTGGCCAGCATCCTGGGCGGGTTGAGGAAGAACTGCTCAGGGTGGGTGTCGGTGATGGGTGTGTGGGCTGGTCGGCTGGGTGGGTTCTGATGAGAGGGAGTCCAATTAAAATGGCGGCGCCCATGGTGGGTGGGGGTCGTCTGGCTTGTTGTGGGTTCTGCCGGGGTGGTGGGCCAAGGCTGGAACCCCCGCCCGCTGCCTCTGAGCGGCTGGGCCGGGGCGGACCGCCCCTTTTTTATTCTGATTAAAAAGTTAATCAAATAACCACAATGATACTGAAGGTTTATTCCCCTGTTCTTTTTAAACTAAATCCCCGAAACTAAAATAGTCACAACCCAACATATATATGTAGTCCACACACAACCTGGGATATTTTAACAAAACTGTCAGTTAAGTCATGATGTAGTGAAATCAGTACAGACAAGAAGATGGGGGAGAGGCTTGTGGTGGAAATGAAACAATTGCAATTATAGAATACCACTCAATGATGCACAATAGTTATAACATTGTATAACATTGTTCAAACAAAAGGAATCAGTGAGTTCAATCACAAACAAGTTTTACTCAGAAACAAAATGACAAAATGGAGGGCAGATCAGAGAGGCATTCAAGAAAAGATCCATATGTACCTTCCTGAATCTAAACCTTAGAGATCTTAACTAACCTTGAAGCACCACCTCAGGGGAAGAGAATAGAAATGCAGATAGGAATTCCACAATTCCAGTGGAAGGAGTTAAGGCATTCTGGATCTTGTAATTCACTGATTTGCACATGTATGGGTATAAGTCTCCTGAACTCATTTAATAGAATTCTAGATATTAATATTCACAATAATATTTTACTAAATTTTAAATAAATTGTGATCCACAAAATTTCAAAATGAGTTTTCTACTACTACAAGAAGACTCTTTTGTGGACTCTACCTGATCAGCATGGACACAGACTCACAATTTAAATAAAATAATAATCCTATGGGTCAACCGGACTATCCAACTTGGAGCAATGATAAAGACTAACTCCCATTATTTTAGCTTAAAGGCAGAACAGCTTCTGCAGCTGAACTGAAAAAGGAAGGTCATCAGTAAGCTTGTAAAGCTATTATTAGACAATGAGTATTACAGTTAGTTGGATGTAGCTACAAATATATTGATGAAAATCAAATTTTACTAATTAGAGTAAAATAAAGATTATTAAAGCATGTTTTAAAGATTGAAACTTTGGAAGCTTGGAGGCCAGAGCGACAGCACAGAGGGTAAGGCATTTGCTTTGCACCGGCTGACCAAAGTTCTATCCCCGCATCCCACATGGTTCCCCTAGCACCAGCAGGAGAAATTCCTGAGTGAAAAGCCAGGAGTAACCCCTGAGTGTCGCCGGGGGTGACCCAAAAAAAAAAAAAAAAGAAGGAAAAAAAATAAACTTTGGAAGCTTAATAAAAAAAGACTATACACTAATTTTGCCAGAGTATCACAGGAGGATCAGGTTGAGTCCCGGTCTAACATGCCACAGACCTATCCAATGGTACTCTCTTGCTAACAAAGCAGGAGAGAGGGCAAAATGACACTAGAGTGGAGCTCAGCAAAGTAGAGGGGCCCAACAGGAGACGTGCGCTGCTTTGAACTATGTGCCTTAGTGAAAGTAAGGAGAATTACCTTTCCTGGATGTCACAGAACCAATCGGCTTAACAGTGCCCATATTTGGTCTGGTGTAGTTGGTCATGCAGTCAGATTGGATTCTGGCTAGAAAACTTATTGGGATCTATTATGAGATATTACCTCCTCTCTCTATATGCCCTACCAGGCTCTTCCCAGGATGGTTTTGGCAGGGGTTTGACAAAAGTTCTTGATTCAGCATCAAACCATCCTGTTATGAGACTATGCACAGATCAAAAAGTTGATGAATGCGTGTTTCCCACTGGCTTCCACCTGACTCGCTCTGTCTCTCTTTCCTCTATGTCCAAGTCTTGCCCACTCAACTCAAAGCAGAGCACAAAGCCCATAGGAGGTGACCCTGTTACCACCACTAGACTGGTTCTGACTTGTCTTTTCCAGTAGCAAAGGCATATATAATAATCTGAAGTTGCTTTTCTCCTATTATTCCTTTAAAACCTGATCAAGACCCCGGCATCTCCATTACCCCCATGGAACACAAGGTAGGCCAGCATCTTTGGGCCTTTCGAGCCCAAACTACCTCTGAGGCAGCCTTTTCGAAGCCTCTAGCCTGGCAGCTCCACCTCTGCTGAAACGTGTGCAGAAAGGGAGTCTGAGAGGCTCCCTCCTAGGGTATCCTGAAGCCTCCAGACTCAAGTCAATAGTCCGATGCTCAGGGCCCCTGGGAGACTTCCCAGGAGCATGAAAATAATGAGAAGACACAGAGCTATGCAAGTGACTGATCTGACATTACAACTAACAACTGTTCTCCTCCACTATCTCATTTGAAATTCACTGACATTGTTATCCCTATTTTATTACAATAAATCTGAGGTTTGGAGAATAACAAAATAATAGCACAGCAATACACTTAGCACTGTGTGCTATACATTGTTGCTTGAAAGTCTCAAATAAAGTATTTATTTAAACAACAATTTGGTGCACTATTCCTGTCAAACAGATGAGGAAACAGAGACAGCTCTTTGGTCCCAAGTAGTAGGTAGCAGAGCAGAAATGCCAGTTTCAAAAGCCCATGATTTTACTCACTACCCTAAACTGGAAACAATTTACAATAGTTGTTCCCTATTTATTGCAGCAACTGTTAACAACATGCCTTAACTATAAAAGCATTCATTATAATCAAACATTTTGTTGCATACCAAGTATTATAATTATGCACATTTGGTAGGGAATAGGGAAGGAATCAAGCCTGTACAATTTCACATCAGTTTGACATGTGCATAATTTCAATGATGGCAAAAATAAAATCCCTCTGTTTATTTGTTCTACAAAAACTGAGCACAAACTGTGTCTCAAATATGGGGTTAAAGAGAAATTCCTCATGCCTACCTGTCGGGAAACGCCGCCGGGTCCCCGACAGTGTCAGGACAGAGGTTCTCTTCTACCTCCAAGGATGCCAGGAGAACAGATGAAAACTCACGAGTCCGGTGCAGTTCCAAAAATGGCTTTTAATTGTACCGAAAATCTTCCACAGCACTCCATACTTCCACACACACAGCTCATATAATGAACAAACTTTAGCTCTGGTCCGAACTTAGACCATACAAAAGAGCCTAAGTCTCCCACCAAAGAGAGAGAGAGGTCTCACCCGAGCTGAGTCCTACCCCAGATGAAGGAACAAAAGGCCAAAGAGCAAAAAGCCAAAAGCCAAAAGCTAAGCCAGAGGAGCCAGAAGCCACAGGAGCCAAAAGCCGAAAGCTAAAAGGCCCAAAAGGTAAAAGTGAAGCGTGAAGGGGCCTCAAGTCAGCCCCTTATATACACCAAAGTAATCCAACCGGGAGGGTCATGTCAACAAAGAACTCTAAACAGAGTGTAGTGCCACACCCTATTGCAGGTATAAACAAAGGTTATGCCAAGGTCTAATCCTTTCTACCAAGATTATCTCTTATGTAAAACACTGGAGAGAGGGGGCGGTATAAAGCAATACATCTTAACTTCATGAGCTTCTGTAATCTAGATGGTACCCAAAGGTCCTTTTATCTGCACAGGGTGATTCTGGTATCTTGTTTCGTGTACTGAAGGATCACTCTTGTCTGCTTAGGAAACTAGATGATCCTTCCTATGCTCTATAGTCTAGCGTAGCCGGGTGGTAGTCTCCTGGTAAATCTAACTGTCCCACGTGGGTGCAGTGGGTATAAGAGGGCGTGCCCATCTAGTAGAAACATAGAGTCTAGTGATGTATAAGTGGTTATTAAGTAGTGCACTAAGTGTTTACTGAGAGGTTAAGAAGAGCCGACAAGATAGGGGGGGCAAAAACAAACTCAGAATGTCGTCAAACCTAAAGGAATGGTACAACAAAACTATAAAGAGTAGGTAAAATAAGTTAAACGATGGGCTAGGAAGAGATATGGGGGGGGGGGGTGTGAGTGAGAGTGACTGTTTAAAAAGAATTTTAAAAGGTGTCGGAGGTCAGCACGGGTGTGCCCAAAAAAACAAGAAGGGGGCGGGGGATGGTGCAGCTGTAGAGAGTCACTACGTGGTCACCAGGGGTTCGTTGTTCTTATAGTCTCAAGCGCCAAGATAACCTGAGCAGCCATGGTCGACAGCAGTCAAGGAGACCAAAAACTGCGACGTGATACAGCAGATCCGCAGGGGGACCTGAAGGACAGAAGCGCTGTCCTATGGAGGCCAGCGCAGCAGTCAGAACACCATAACGCAGCTATTTCCAGGCGGACTACTCTGAAAGAGCCTATCAGAGAGAGCGTAAACTCAAGTATGGGGGTATGAGCGATGTGGAATTTTGGGCCAGGATGCGGCCCTGCCTCAAGTTACCTCAGAAGGTACAGCCCGCCAAAACTCCTCACTGATTGCAACGTCACTGGTTATGGTTCTGACGCAATCCAGGAGACAACAAACTGCAGCATGATGGTCGGAATTAAAAAGAAAACCAGTAGGCAATACTCTTAACTATAGTTTACAGTGATCATGTATGGGTTCAGGTGAATCTATTTTGAATTTTCCAAGTAAATAGCTGTCTTGTTCTCATTTCATATAATATCTGTGCGGGGGGGGGGTGGTAGGAAGGTCTGGTGGTGGGGGGCACCTGGTGATGGACTGGTGATGGGACAATCATATGATTTTGTGGTTTGTAAACTTTGTGAAACTACTTTGTAAACCATGTGTTGGGAAGAGTATTCGTCAACAGGATTAACCAGAGTATCCCAGGTTACCCGTAAAATTTGTCGATGAGGTCAGAAATTTTGGACATTCTTTTTTTCATTCCCGACCTCGGGACCTACAAGTCAGGGATGCTGTCCTTCCAAGGCTCAAAAAATAAGTTTAGCGACCGCTGCTTAGAGCCTGGGGGATGCCGTGGGGTCCCGACAGTGTCAGGACAGAGGTTGTCTTTACCTCCTAGGGCGCCGGGAGAGATGAAACTCACTGAGGTCTAGTTCCAAAAATGGCTTTTAATAGTACAGAAGCTCTACGTACTAATATAATGAACAAACTAGCTCTGTGAACTTAGACCATACAAAAGAGCCTAAGTCTCCCACCAAAGAGGGGGATCTCACTCGACCTGAGTCCTACGCAGAAGGAGCAAAAGGCCAAAGAGCAAAAGGCCAAAGCCAAAGCCAAAAGCCAAAGCCGCAGGGCCAAAAGCTGAGGCTGAGGAACCAAAAGGCAAAGGTGAAGGGGCCTCAAGTCAGCCCTTATATACACCAAAGTAATCCAATCGGGAGGTTGTCATGCCAACAAAGAACCCTTAACAGAGTGCAGTGCCACACCCTATTGCAGGTATAAACAAAGGGTTACCAAGGACTAATCCCGAGATTATCTCTTATGTAAAACACTGGAGAGAGAGGGGGTTGATATAAAGTAATACATCTTAACTTCATGAGCTTCATGTAATCTAGATGGTACCCACAAGGTCCTTATTATTATCTGCACCAGGGTAATTCTGAGTATCTTGTTCTCATGTACTGAAAGGGTCATATTCGCCTGCTTAGAGCAAACTAGTATGATCCTTCCTATAGTCTCCTTTAGTCTCAGCGTAGCCAGGGTGGTAGTCTCCTGGTAAATTCTAACTGTCCCACGTTGGGTGCAGTGGGTATAAAGAGGAGCTGTGCCCAATCTAGAAAACATAGAAGTCTTAGTAGATGTTTAAGTCAGAAGTTATTCAATCAAGGTGACTTCTGTAACTGCCACACCCTCTAGCAGTGTTTACATAGAAGAGAGATCTCATTAGAATGAACCTTGGTTTAAATAAGATTAAGCTGGGAGTGAGCAAAACAACAAAACTCCCAGATTAGCTAAACATGACCTCCAACAAGAGCCATTACCACTGGATCCCACTGGACGTCAAAAGATCACGTGGCCGGCCACCTACAAGATGGTCAGACTTCTTCGTGAAGATCCTGAACGAATGGTTTGAGGCTCTTCGTATACCTAAAGCAAGCAGATGCCACTGGGCTACACTGGCACATGAAAGGGTCAGATGGAAATGTTACTGGCACCCGCTCGAGCAAATAGATGAAAAACGGAATGTCAAGTGATCAAATGATCAAGTCCAAAAATTTACACAAGGTGGGGCCGGAGCCATAGTCCAGCGGGTAGGGCGTTTGCTGCCGGCCTGTGCCAGCCTGGGTTCGATTCCAGGGATCCCATATGGTCCCCCGAGCACCGCCAGGAGTACTTTTTGAGTGCAGAGCCAGGAGTAACCCCTGAGCATTGCCGGTGTGACCCAAAAAAGCAAAAAAAAAAAATACACAAGGTACAATAGTTAAGAATATCATTACTGGTACCAAAGTGATAGTCCAGCATGATAGGGCATTTGCCTTGCCACGCGCCTACCCACATTTGATTCCCAGCATCGCATATGGTCCCCCAAGCATCACCAGGAGTAACCCCTGAGCATCACCGGGTGTGACCCAAAAAAGAAAAAAAAAATCATTACAATGGCTGTAGTCTTATTAAAACTTAAAAACTTACAATGTTTATGTGTGAGGCAGAGGATAGCATTTTTCTTTATTTGTTCTGTTTTGGGGCCATACCTAGCAGAGCTTAGGGATTACTTCAGGCCCTGTCTCAGGGATCAATCCTGGGAGTATTGGAGAACCAAATAAGGTGCCAGAGACCAAGCTCATATTGACCACATGCAAGGCAAGTGCCTTACTTGCTGTACTCTGCGGCTCCAGAAAGTAGACTTTTAACTAGTTTTATGGTATGTGTTTTCTTTGCTTCTCACCTGATTTTTCTGAGAACTTTTTTTTTTCCTAGAGGACTTGTCTATTCCTGAGATATCAGGTCCTCCTCTCAATCTGATCTACAACAAATTCAAACCATAATATTCAAATTGAAGGTGAGTGGGTACATAAGTGTGTGACTGAACTCACAGTGAGAATTCTAGTCATTAGAAAGATTTATAAGGAAACAGGACACTTGCAAAAGGGCAAGCAGGCCTTAACTCCATACTAAAATACCCAGAGTCAAAAGTCTCAGTCTCACGTTTCATCCAGAATTATGTACCATTTCTGGGAGGTTAGGCCTACCCACTCATGGGGAACTCCCTAGGAAACTTAGGCTTGTGAATGTAAATTGGGGTCATTTCATTTAGTGTTCAAGTGAATGTTTTGCTGAGTTGAAAGCTAGCATGTGTGCCTTGTTTTAATGGAACAGAATACAAAATGCAACCCTTTGAAGGGCTGAGTGGTTGCCTGTCTAAGTATTTTACTTGGCTAACATGTTTATGACTTTCATCTCCTAGATTCTATATTATACTTTTGTGCTTAAAAATTGAAATTTATAGAACATTGACATTTCATAATTATGTCACCCCTTAAGCTCAAAATTGAGATTTTTTCATTCGATGCCCATAATGTAATATTTGTTGGAATTCTTAATTGCAAGTGATAAAAACCAAGGGCAATACTTTTCTTTCCTTTTTGGGTCACACCCAGCAATGCTCAGGAGTTACTCCTGGCTCTTCCTCAGGAATTACTCCTAGTGGTGCTAGGGGAACCATACGGGATGCCAGGGATTAAATCCGGATCAGCCACGTGCAAGGCAAACACAAGGGCAATATATCTTAAACAGAGAGAGAACATCAGCTTGGCTCCTGTAACTTAGAAATCTGAGGAATAGACACAGCTTCTGAAAGAATGAAATTAAGAGATTCAGAAACCCTACTTTGAATTCACCTTTCTCTCCATCTTTCATTCCTCTTCCATCTTTAATTCTCTCCATTTCTATCATTTCTAATCATCTCTGTTTTATTTACATGTGATTTTATCACATTATAAATGCCAATGAACAGAAAAGTTCTTTCTCCCAGTAATTCAGAATAAATCCTAGGTTATCATCAGTAATTCATAGTTTGCACATTCATTTTTCAACCTATCCCCATGGCCAGATGAGTAGCTATAGGGATATACAATCAAATCAGACTCAGTTAAATTGGATATTTTACCTAGCATCCTGCTTTATTAAAATTTTAATTGTGGGGGGCTGGAGGCGATAGCCCAGCGGGTAGGGCATTTGCTTTGCACGTGACCAGCCTATGCCGACCCGGGTTCCATCCCCGGCATCCCATATGGTCCCCTGAGCACCGCCAGAAGTAATTCCTGAGTGCAGAGCCAGGAGTAACCCCCTGAGCGTCGCTGGGTGTGACCCCAAAAAGAAATAAATAAATAAATAAATAAATAAATAAATAATAAAAATAAATAAATAAAATTTCAATTGTGTAGACAATCAAGAGAAAAAAAGTAAAGAGGAGAAAAAATCTGGGGCATTCTTGCCAAATAGTTCCTGTCTTCTTCCCCAAAATAATAGATAAGGTTTTGTTTAAGGTTTTTCAGATTATTATTTCACAGATTGAGGAAACATATAATGAATGAGACACCTGCATTTTATACACCAGAGAGCTATGTAGTTTATCTGACATCCTCTTGAGAGCTTATGTTCCATAAATCAGTAGATTCATGTTTATTCAGTTAGGAAAACCAACTGAAAAAAATTATTGATAAGGCCATTCTGTAGATAAGGCCCCTTCTTCAAGTCTGCAATTATTGTTTTCTTTACTTGGTGTCTGGGAATGCCGCCGGGGTCCCCAACAGTGCCGGAAAGTAAGTTCCCTTCTACCTCCAAAGCCGGCAGGAAATGGATGAAGACTCAGGAATCCAATGCAGTTTTAAATTGCTTTACTTATCACAGGTTCAGGCATGCAAATCAGCAACAGGAAAAACCCTGTGCTTAGGATTCCTGGCTAGAACCCCAGCCAGGAGTAGGCCAAGATGGTGGTCACCACGTGCTAAAGCCCTGTAAAGAGGAGACAAAGATAAGACTTCCAAGAAGAGTGCAAGCCCAAAAAGAGAGCCCAGAGAGAGAGAGAGAGAGAGAAGAGAGAGAGAGAGAGAGAGAGAGAGAGAGAGAGAGAGGAAGCAAGCTGGTTTTATACCCCTGAAACTCAGACCTCCCACTATTATGGGAAGCAGGAAGGGTCACCTAGGCCCTATTATATGCTAATTTTTGAGCCAAGATCTGCCTGGAAATGCCTTATAGGGTAGAGAAGGGGGTTTCTGAGATGGCATGTCTCTGTACCAAAGACTAATACTAATGCCAGTTAAATATTTCTCCAAGCCTTCACAAGTCTCCTCTACTTCACGGTAGTTTTGTATTTTAGTTGCCTTTGAGTTTATCAGGGAGCCATGCTTGTTTGCTTGGAGGCAAACAGCATTTCTCTCTGGTCTAATTGCTTAGAGATCCAACGTGGCCAGGCAAATATGCTGGTAAGATCTAGCTAGTCCCACGATTATTGTGGTAGCATGGTATATTTATACCAGCCAGTACAGAATTCATGGTGAGATAAACTGCCAATTTAGACTACCCCCTATCTACAAAGTGACCTGCAGGAGGCAATCCAGGGCAGATGCAGAGGCTCTTAGAGGAGTTCTGCAACAACTTGGAAGTTCAGTGGGCAAAGAGATTAAATCAGATTACCTCTCTTTTTTTCTTAACCTTCCTGGAGTCTCTCTGGAAAAGGAAGTAAAAGAATCCTAAATCTTTACTCTTTCTTCCTTTTCAGGAAACTGGACATTCTGACTGAACAGTTGGCACAAGAATCCCAACCTATGCTCGGTATGATTGCAGAGTTCAAAGGTACAGGAGTTTCCTGCTGATTGGAAAGCACTCATGACACATGAAAACTTCATTACTCTAGTCCACAACACCAACTTTATCCAGAAAAGAGACTCTTAAAGCTTCTACAGATGCTGTAATGTTCTTCTTCCCGAAACACCAATTTCTCTCTAAATGTTAGCTGAGCAAAATTCACAAAGTCAGACAGGTATGTCTAGTGACTCGTGGATGTAGGTAAAAATAGAGATAGCAAAAGTGGGAATAACCGGACTAAATCTTTGGGTCTGTAGTCAAAGGATCAGACAGAAGAGAAAACTTAACCAGACCTCTCAAGAAAGCTTTTAAGTGAAGAAAAATGCCCCGTAAACTACATCAAATTCTCTTCTATCCTCCCATTTTACAGAAATACTAAAGTAGTAACTACAATTCTTTGACCTGAGACAGAGGGCACAGCTATTCTACTGCCCTAACAACACAGCGTATGCTTTTAAAATTGTATTTATTTTTAGTTTAGGCTTGAAAATCCCTGAATAGTTCATCACACTCTATTTTTTTGGTGATGTCTGCAGTCACTATTATTGCATCTAACTAGGAATGCTTTCTTTATGCTCCTGCATGACCTCTGAAAACATTGGAGATTTTGAGCCATGGTTTAGGAGTTTGATTTCTGCTAAAACAAAAAATTGGTTTACAAGCATTTATACTTAAAATTGTTCTTGGAATAAATACCTTTCCCATTATTTTTAACCAGAAAGAATGTGTTAAAAAATAAAGTTTTTGACTAAAGAGTAAGAACAAAGGAATAAACTGGACAAAGACCAGTGTGGCTCAGATGCCATGGGCACAAAATTTGAAGAAGCTCTTACACTCAGGGTGACATCTCCTGGACAAAGCCTAAAGGAACCTCCTTAAATTCCACAACCTGTGACTTATCTTACCCTTGCTTCAGCCCTGACAGGTCAAGTTGAATGGCATGGGGTTTCTGTTAGTTGTCATTCACTTGCCTTTCCTACCCCTTAACTAGACGAGTTATTACTTCTAGGAATGCCTCAAGCCATGCCAATACTAGACTTAGGTTATTGCTTTCTGTGTTTTGGTCTCCTATTCACCAAGCACTTTTGAGCTCCTTTTTTAAAGAAAGCATCCCTAACAGTTTCCTTTGAGTTACGGTACCTAAATAGGTTCTGTTGAGTGGGTGAATGAGTGTGCCATAGCATCCACCATCTCTTTCTTTCTTGGATGGAAAATCTGCATAGTCCTGTCTAGATCAGCTAGAATATTTTCTAGATAACAAGCATCAATAAATTTTATTCTAATTATATGATTTTACCCATAAATTTACATGCAATCCAAATATTGTTCATGGTTTTTTTAAAAAAAGAAATAATGTATTAAGAAAAGGACAGCATCAGAATTGCCACGGACCCTTATATGTGTTTTGCCTTTCAGTGTCCAGCAGGGCCAACCTCCTTGACCTAATTAAACTTCTTCACTCCCACATGGATAGTAAATACTATAATTAATTTATAAAGGACTCTGAAACACCAGCTGGCAAAATGTCCTATTAGCGGTTTGCACAAAACAGAAAACGCATTTAAGTTGTAAATTTATGAAGGATGTGTGCATGTATCTTACATTTTCTAATCCACTCCACTTCCAGGAATGTCAAATAGTAGTGTTCTAAGTAAACTGTCTATTTACCCATTTATTTTGAGCCATAGAAAGAAGTCTGTGTGACAAAGATGTATATTGGGGTTTGCAAAACTTGAAGGTCTTTGAATATATTCACATACATCTCAAGCATGATAGTAATAAACTATGGCTTATCTTTAAAAAATTGTCAGAGAGAAAAGTAATTCAAAGAAAGTTTACTCAAAGATTCATGATTCCTTTAAAATTTTAAATTTCAAAATTGTAGAGACATATCTTGGATTTTTTTCATTATTTTAAAAGCTGCAGAAAGCACACTTTTAAAATGATCCCCAAGATCTCTAGCCCTAGGGTATACAATACTCACTTTATACCCTTTCTTTAAGTATGGGCTTGACCTGTGATTAGGTGATATTGATCAGCAACTGGATGAAAACATTTCTCCTGATGATTACTTGCATTATATGAGACTATAGTAAGGGATAGTAATAGTGACAATAGTAATGGTAATCACGATCACGTCCCGTTAATCTTTGTGGCGGGCCAGTTCTCAAGTCCTGTCGCTGAGAGCCAGGGGTGGGCGCTAAGCCACGTATAGGTGAGAGATCTTATTTTTTGCTTCTAATCACGGTGCAGGTTGGGGGCTCTACCTAAAAGGGTGTGGGGGTTGGGGGTCAGTGGGGCGGGCTGGGGTGGGGGGCGTCTGGGGGGGGGGTGGTGGCCGGGACCCGACATGGGCTGGCGGAGAAGGGTGAGTGAGGCCAGGGGGGGAGGAAAAAAAGTGGGTGGCGGGCTGTGGCTGTGCTGGAAATGATAATACCAGCCTAGAACTGAGCATTGAATGTAGGCAAAGGGATATACATGATAACCTCTAAATGTATGTACTGCAAACCACAATGTGTAGAGAGAGAGAGAGAGAGAGAGAGAGAGAGAGAGAGAGAGAGAAGAGAGGCAAAAGTGTCTGTCATAGAGGAAAGCCAGGGGAGGGAGTAGGGAATCAGGGGACATTGATGGTGACAAATGGGCACTGGTGGAGGGATGGGTGCTGGAACACTGTATGACTGAAACCCAAACATGAACATCTGTGTAATTGTATATCTCACATTGGTATAATAAAAACTATTTCAAAAAAATGAATAAATAAAAATAAATGCCAATTTAAAAAAAATAAAGTCACTAATAATTAAAAAAAAGTAATGGTAATAGTAGCAGTAGTAGCAGCAGAAACAAATTACCAAGAAATTCTCCTACAGGCTTTGGAGATGTAAACTCCATGTTATCAGGAAATCATATGAGTAGGATCTGAGGACAGACTCTAGAAGTTGAGTCTTGGATGACTACTGGCAAGAACATGGGAACACCAGTCCTGCAGCTACAAGGAAGTGAATTTAATCAGCAAGCAGAATGAGCCAGAGATAAAAGTGCATCCAAGTCAATACTGTCACTACTGTGTGATGAGACACTATGAAGAGAAAGTCATGCTCAGATTTCTGCATCACAGAAATGGAGACCATAAACATGAATTGTTTTAAGGTGCTTAATTTGCAATGACTTGTCAACACAGCACTAAAACATTAGTACAAGACCCTTTTATTTTCTTTGGGAGCTACTCTTTTTCTCTCTGGAATGCCTTCTAGTTTTCTACATTGTACCACAACCCCAATCACCTTACATGACTTATTGGATCTAACACAAGTTAGAATAATTAAGAACTTTTGCCTGGAAATCTGAGGTTGAAGTATAGATTCTAGTAGAGATAAAGGAGATGTAAATGAGGTTACTCCAGTAATACATATGCAGAGATACCCCTGACTGTCAGGGTACACTGCTGGATCCCCCAACAAAGTCTGGGAGTAGGGTGTAGGGATCCCCTTTTGCCCTAGGGGACCAGCGGCCAGTGGATGGGAAAAGAAGCAGGGATTCAGCAGAGTTTCAAAGGCTTTACTTTAACAGGTTTTAATATACAAATCAGCAATATGAAAACCTTGGACTTAGGTTTCTATCAGGGCCCCAGCTAAGTATGGGCTGAGGTTTCTAGCAAGGCCCCAGCTACGTATAGGCCAAGATGGCCGCCACCACATTTTAAGGCCCAGCAGGGAGAAGAACAGAGAGGAGAGGGAGAAGAGGCAAAAAGGCAAAATGGGCAAAAGAGTGAAAGAAATTAAGCAGGCTACAGTTTTATATTCCTGCAAACAGACCACCCACCCCAGTGGGAAAGCCATCAGGGTCAACTCCCCTCAAGTAATTTCTCCCAGGACCTTTCCTAGGCCCTTTGAGATGTTAATGCTGCCCAGCCAAGATCTGCCTTCAAAGTGCCCCTGCAGTGTAGAGTGGAGGATGGTCATCTGAGATGAGCTGTATCTCAGAATACAAAGGCATACATCTATACCAAAAAATATTCTATAGCTAGTTATATATTTCTCCAAGCCTTCACAAGATTCTAATCTTTACTTCAAGTTGTGCTGTAATTTAGCTTTTAGACTTATCAGAGAGCCATGCTTGCTTGCTTGGTAACAAACAGCATTTTTCTCTGGTCTAATTACTTAGAAATACAACATGGCCAGGCAAATATACCTGTAAGATCTAGCTAGTCCCACGATGATTGTGGCAGCATAAGAGAAAATATTTATACTAGTCAGCATAGAATACATGGTAAGATATACTCCCACATTCAAACTTTCCTCCTCCTATCTACAAGAGTGGCCTGCAGAAGGCAACTCCATGCCAGAAGCAGATACCTGACTTCTTGGGGTAAATGGCGGTGGGCAGTTAAACCTTGGTAGTAATTTGACTACAGGGGTCTGAGCAATAGTACAGTAGGTATGGTGTTTGCCTTCCATGCAGTCAACCCGGGTTTGATTCCCGACATCCCATATGGTACCCGCACAATGTCAGGAGTAATCCTGAGTGCAGAGCCAGGAGTAATCCCTGAGCAATACAGAATGTCACCCAGAAAGCAAATAATAATAATAATAATAATAATAATAATAAACAGTAATAATAGTAATAATAATTTGACCACAAAGGTAATTACTAAGAATTTTCAAATACATTAACATTTAACGTTAATGTTAACATGCTGTTTAATCAGCACACATGAAACATTTTCCAACTTTACAGGAACAATCTGTTTTTATTGTTGAGATACATATTGATTAATTTCATATCTTTTATTGCAAGAGAAAGATAGCAACTTTATTATTATTCACAATGCATGTCCTTTAGAACTTTTTCTAATGAAATGGTGCAAATATCCTACCATTGTAGTTCTTAATTACATTTATTTCATGTTGATTACATCCTTACTCATCTTAGGCAGTACAATATTCATTGTACTGCTGTGGATGCTGAACTTTCAATGACTCTCCAATGTTAATGTGCTTTGTTAATAATGACCACAACTGCAAGTTTTAATTAAAAAAAGTCAGGAAATATTAAATCATTCAGTTTTATGTTCATGCTAATTGTGTCCATTAGAATTTTGTGATGCTAGGGCTGTGCAATAGTATAGTAGGGAGGGCATTTATTTGCCTTGTATACAGCAGAGCCAGGTTCAATCCCCAGCATTCCATGCAGTCTCTCAAACCACCAATAGTAATTCCTGAGTGTAGAGCCAGGAATAACCCTTAAGCATTGCCAGGTGTGACCCAAAAAATAAAAATGAATTTTATGACATTATACAAGGATTATTAGTATGGAAAAGAAGAGAAAACATATCTTCCAGTTATTTATGTCTTATCTTGAACTGTTTAGGGACTAATTGCATTCCTAGAATGGACACTTTATAAAACATATTTTCTAATAGAGTTATACTTAGCAGTACAAAGGGTCCATTGTCACTCCTGCAGAGCTCAATTTCCAATTGCCAGGACCCACCCAACACTATATCAGATTCCAAGGTTCTATGGAATGATCATAGGCAATGGGGAGATTTGGATCATTTTAAGGAAGATTGTTCAATGCACAGACATTCTTGAAAGGGAGTTCAGTTAATTGCTTCATGTGTCTAAGTCCATAGGTAATACTATTTTTGTATGATCAGCTATAGTAACAGAAAAATATAGTCTGAAAAATTTCAAAACAATGTATAAGTACATGGGTCATTGATGAAAGACATTGGTATGAAGGTGGGTTTGGTGTTGGAACATTTTATGACAGAAATTATTAAGAATATTAAAATCATGATGCCTAAATAAAACTTTTTTTAAAAGAAAGAAACTCAACTTTATCATTTGTCACTTGTCACTTGTCTTCCCCTTGTTCATGGATTTGTTCGAGCAGGCAACAGTAACGTCTCCATTCATTGGGAATGAGGTCCATTATTGTTACTGTTTTGGGCATATCGAATACACCACAGGTAGCTTGCCAGGCTCTTCCATGGTTCTGGGTTCATCCCAGTGGCCCAGTGTCTTTCTGTGTCAGACCATCAACCTCCCAGGGCCCTCGGGGCAGAGTCCTGGGGAAAGACAAAGCTTGTCTCCTGTCTGCCACCTGCTGTTGCAGCTGGGCACTGCAACCACACCTGTAACACCTCAAGGGACAGGATTATCATTTGTGCCAGATCTAATAATTAATCTCTTAGAAAACAACATATTGAGGTGACCATTAAGAAACTGTCATTTCTTACTGTCAGTACCTCTGATTGACAATATGTCAATTTCTAAAGAGAGCTAAATCTTGAAAAAAATAACTGTAGGAATAATCACTCTGGATTTTTTATCTTGGAAGGTTAAATTTACCCAAAGAGAAAATGGTCTATTAGAGGGTTGTTCAGTGAGCATGTAGAAGATGATAGAAAACTTGGTCTTGAGGAATTTTCCTTTTAAATTAGAATATCTCTAATATAGCAAAGTTCCTTCTCTACTCTAGAATCATTTCTCTTTGACAAATTAGTTGTAACCCTTAAACTTAAACAGTCTTTACAGTAGGGGAGCTGATGGGCTCCCAAACAATCACTTGATCACTTGAATCCCATTATTCATCGATTTGCTCGAGTGGGCGCCAGTAACATTGGACCCTATCACGTGCCAATGTAGCCCAATGGCATCTGGTTGATTCAGGAATATGAAGAGCCTCAAACCATTCCTTCTCTGCCATGGAGGAGGGCTGGGGGGGAGGGGAGGGAACCGGGAACATTGGTGGTGGGAGATGGGCACTGGTGGCGGGATGGGTGCTGGAACAGTGTATGAGCAAAACCCAAATATGAACTTTTTAATTGTATATCTTTGTAATTGTAAAAATAAAAAATTTTTAAAAAATTAAAAAAAACATTCCTTCAGGATCTTGACAAGGAAGTCTGACCATCTTGTAGGTGGGTGGCCATATGATCTTTTGATATCTCGTGGGATCCAGTCCATAACAGCTCTAGTCCAGTGGTCATCTCCAAATAGCATTACATGTCCAGCCCATCTGATTTTTTGATGCCTTGGCTAATGAGACAGCATCCCTGATTCTGGAATAGCGAAGGAGGTCAGAACTCCGGATTCCTTCTCTCACTTGAGTGAGGCGTGATATTCCAAGCATAGCTCTTTTGATTCCTCTCTGGGAGACCCGAATAGCATTCTCATCCTGCTTTTCGTAGAGTCCAGGTCTCTGAAGTATATGTTAATGCAGGGAGAACGGTGGAGTCAAAGAGATGTGCCTGGAGCCAGTTCTTTGTCCTTTTAGCTATTTCTTCGATGCCACTCTCTTCTTCCCTGCGCAGCTCAGGTTTTAGGTCATTCATCATGTTGACTTCTCGACCTAGGTACACATAACTGCTGCATTCAGAGATGTTTATTCCATTGAGAGTGAATGGGGCCTCAGGAAACTAGTTCATTTTTTCATGAACATAGTTTTCTTCAGATTCAACTGTAGACCTATCTTTCCACATTCTTGGTCAAAGTCAGCCAGCATTTGTGCCGCTTGGCTAATGTTTGGTGTTACTAGAACCGTATCATCAGTGAAGTGGTGGTGGTGTCGTTGCCGACCATCTATCTTCACTCCCATTCCTTCCCATTCTAATTGTCACATGATGTTCTCAAGGGTGGCGCTGAAGAGTTTTGGTGAAATGGTATCACCCTGTCAAACCCCTCTTTTTGACATCAAAGATCACTTCTTTGTAGAATGGTGAGATCCTGGTGGTGAATCCGTAATACAGCTCACAAAGGATCTTGATGTATTGGATTTGAACACCCTTTTTGGCTAGGGCTTTGATGACTGCTTTAGTCTCCACAGAATCAAAGGCTTTCTATCAGGAAATTAGTTCCCTTTTAACTCAAAGACCAGCGACACTTGGACAAACCATGAGTTCATCACAGTTCCAAGAGGTTTTACTGATCACCAATAATTAAACAAGCTCTGCTATTACAATCCAGGATAATGGGATTTCCAAAACTACTAGCTCTTGATCAAACCTCTGACCATGCACTCAGGCCCACGTGTCCCAACAAAATGAATGGTTCATCCCAAAATCAGTCCCTTTATATACCTAAAAGCTGGCCAAAATATTTTCTTTCAAGAAGGGTTGAGTCAACAAAGATCAATGAACCAGCTTTTAGGTGCAGATGCTAGGTGGTGCCACACCTCTGGTTCAGGCCTAAACAAATAATAATGCCAGGGCCTAATTCCATTTTCCAAGATTATTTCTTATGTCAAACACTGGAGAGAGGGGCTGGTATGAATAAATACATCTAATGGATGTATAGTCATGGGAAGAATCACATCACAATTTCAGAAGATGGACTTATGAAGCTAGATGATACTCACAAGGTCCTTCATTCTACTCAGCACCAGGGTAATTTTGAGTGTTCTGCCTCTATTTACCGAAAGGGTCATGCTCACTTGTCTGAGGGCAAACTAGCATGATTAGTCCTTTGATCTTGCAGAGTTGATAAATGGTAGTCTCAAGTAACCAGGGTGGTCTCCTTGTAAAATCTAATTGCCATGCTGGGACCCATGGGTGTTAAGAGGAATTATACCTAAACTAGATAGTATTAAAATCATAGTAGAAATTATAATAATATTCCAGGAGTTATTAAATCAGAGTCAAAATGACTCCTGTAACTGCCATACCTTCTATAAGTGTTTACAAAAATAGGATCTCTTTTAGCATGAACCCTGGCTTAAAGATATATAAATATCTTAAACCGTAAGCAGCTTAAGCAGCAAAGACTCAAAGCTAGCTAGGGCATGCCATTCAATACCTTACCATCATTGACAGATATGTGCTTATAATGTGTTTGGTTGTTTTGTTAATTATTTTATTTACATTATCCTATTTTTTTTCTATAAGTCATCTTTCTCTTAATGTGATGCTCTCAGAAAATGCTGATTTCTCTTATAACTTTACTATTGATTGATATTCGCTGCATTAACTGTATGCATTTATCAGCTCTAGCATCCATTAGTTGTTACTTTTTGTTTGTTTTGGACCATACCTAGCTGTACTCAGTGATTACTCCAGTAGGAATCAGTAGTCCATATGGTGTGCTAGGGATCAAACCTAGATCAGCCACATACAGGGCAAGGGTCTGACCAACAGTAGTTTATGTCAGCTCCTTAACTGTGATTCTTTATATGAATAATAATAACCATTTTTACTGTTGTTTGGTTAAGGTACTAATGTCAAATGAGTTCTCCATTTAATATTTTAACAATTTCAAAACAAAGATGTCATTATTATTATCTTCATTATCTGGGAACAAAACCACTTGTATCACTTGTATCACTTGTCTTCCCGTTGTTCATCTATTTGCTCGAGCAGGCACCAGTAACATCTCCATATGTCCTGTCATGAGCTAGTGTAGCCCAAGGGGATCTGCTCACTCCAGGAACACGAAGAGCCTCGTGCCATTCCTTCAGGTCATGGGAATGAGGTCTATAATTGTTACTGGTTTTGGGCATATCAAATATGACACAGGTAGGTTGCCAGGCTCTGTCATGCGGGTGGTATACTCTCAGTAGTAGGGTCTCATCTAGTGCATTTACTGATGAGCCACAATGGGGGAGAGATTGGTTTTTCTCTTGGGTGGAGCTCTGATGAGCTGTGGAATCAGATGTTGATAATGGCGTCCCTCATGGTGTGGGGGGTTCCTCTGGCTTCTTGTGAGGCTCTGTTGGGATGGCAGGCCAGGGCTAGAACTCACCTTCCCTTCTGGGCACCGCAGCTGAGCACAGGGAAAGCCAGTATCAGCTCAGCCCCATGGGTCTGTGTCTCTTGATCAGGCATACCTGGGCTTGAAATAGTCTTTGCTGTAGGGTGGGACTCTGACAAGCAGAGCTTGAGATTGGCTTTCTCTCTCTCTCTCTCTCTCTCTCTCTCTCTCTCTCTCTCTCTCTCTCTCTCTTCTCTCTCTCTCTCTCTCTCTTTGCTTTTTTGGTCACACCTGGCATTGCTCAGGGGTTACTCCTGGCTCTGCACTCAGGATTTTCTCCTGGAGGTGCTTAGGGGACCATATGGGGTACCAGGAAATCGAACCCAGGTCAGCCGCATGCAAGGCAAATGCCCTACCCGCTGTGCTATCACTCTACCCCCAAGATCAGCTTTTCTCTTGGGTGGAGCTCTGACGAGCTGTGGAGTCCGGATGATGAAAATGGCGGCCCTCGTGGTGTGCGGGTTCCTCTGGCTTCTTGCAAGGCTCTGTTGGGATGGCAGGCCAGGACTAGAACTCACCTTCCCTCCTAGGAACCTCATGATCAGCTGAGCACAGGGAAAGCCGGTAGCAGCTCTGCCCTGTATGTGTCAAACACACAGGGAACAAAATACACAAGGCTAAATAAATACATGTGGTCACATAATTAACAAGCAATTTTGAATCTAAATTATAGGATTATTGTTTTATAATTTTTATAATATAATATTAAATATAAAAATACAATTTAAAGTATTCTAATTATTTAAAATTTAAAATATTTTAAATAAATAACTTATATTAACTATAAAATATAATTTTATATTGTTTTATATTTTGAATATAATTATAAGCAGTAGGGTGTTGGGTGACATGCCCTACCTTAAGGTCCAGCTACACTTACTTAGCTTGCAACCCCTCGCAGCCCTGCTAGAAGATTTTGAATCAGCTGTGGCATTTATGAAGCCAAAAGGCCCACCTGAAGTGCTACATTTCAAAAGGGTCGATTGCCAGGTTTCATCTCTAGATAGCCCAGCCCATGATGGGCTGGGCTGGAAGATTTGGGTGGGCTTCTGTCTACAAGATAAGCTAGAGAAAGGAGAAGGGGCTTTTTTCTTTTTTATCCATTTTGGCTTCTATTTGCTCTCCTCTCTCCTCTCTGTTATCTTCCCTGTTGGGCCTTAGCATGCAGTAGCAGCCATCTGGCCTATGTGACCGGGCCCAGCCGGGAACACTAAGTTCGGGGTTTTGCTATTGCTGATTTTTATGCCAGAACCTGTGTAAGTAAAGCCTCTTGAAACTGCTGAATTCCTGTGTCTTTCTCCATCTGCTGGTCACCGATCCCTCTGGGGCAGAAGTGGATTCCTATACCCTTCTCCTGGACTTTGTTGGAGTCGCCCCATTCCCAACAGTAGGGTTTGAATCTAAACAATTTAGCTCTGATCTCTATACATTAACTTTTACAGCCTTTCACAGTGTAAATTTTCTAAGCTATGACTGTCATGTCTCTATTTTTCGTTTTTTTTTTTTTTTTTTTTTTTGGAGGGGCACACCCAGCAATACTCACTGCTTGCTTCTGGTTCTGTACTCATGGATCACTCCTGACTTGCCTGGGGACCATATGAAATGCTGTTAGATCACTAGATCACTAGACATCCTGTTCATCGATTTCCTCCAGGGGCACCAGTAACATTTCCATTTGACCCTATCACGTGTCAATGTAGCCCAATGGCATCTGGTTGCTTCAGGAATATGAAGAGCCTCAAACCGTTCCTTCAGGGTCTTGACAAAGAAGTCTGACCATCTTGTAGGTGGGCAGCCATGTGATCTTTTGACGTTCGTGGGATCCAGCCGGTAATGGCTCTAGTCCAGTGGTGGTCTCCAAATCGCAGTACATGTCCAGTCCATCTGATTTTCGATGCCTTGGCAATTGAGACAGCATCCCTGACTCTGCAACGGCAACGGAGGATGGAACTCTGGATTCCTTCTCTCACTTGAGTGAGGCGTGATAGTCCAAGCATAGCTCTTTCAATTCCTCTTTGGGAGACCCGAATAGCATTCTCATCCTGCTTTTCGTAGGGCCCAGGTCTCTGAGGCGTATGTTAATGCAGGGAGAATGGTGGAGTCAAAGAGATGTGCCCGGAGACAGAGGTTCTTTGTCCTTTTAGCTATTTCTTCGATGCTTTTTGAAGGCATTCCATGATGCTCTCTTCCTCCTGCGCAGCTCAGGTTTTAGGTCGTTCATCAAGTTGACTTCTTGACCTAGGTACACATAACTGCTGCATTCAGAGATGTTTGTTCCATTGAGAATGAATGGGGCCTCTGTAACTAGTTCATTTTTCAAGAACATAGTTTTTTTGAGATTCAGCTGTAGGTAGACCTATCTTTCCACATTCTCGGTCGAAGTCAGCCAGCATTTGTGCTCCTTGGCTAATGTTTGTTGTTATTAGAACAATGTCATCAGAGCCTCAGAAGAACCCAAAGGCACCCCCCACACCATACTGGCAGCAATCTCCATAATCCACACTCCACAGCTCTTCAGATCCTCCACCCAAGATATTAAGCCAATCTCCAGCCCGGCTTGTCAGAGACCCAGCCAACAAGGACCCACCCTTCAGAGACCCGCCCTTCAGAGGAGAGTATATCAAGCCCAGGGAATGCTTGAGCCACAGACACAGATACCCCAGGCAGCGCAGATACCAGCTCTCCCCATTGAACCCCCTGCACTCCACTGAAATTCTGATAATGGAACCTAAATCCCCTACCTTGCTGTATTAGCTCTAGGTCCCCACTTTCATTTTTGCCCCCCACGTTCATATCTTTTAACAAAGTTCATATCTTTTTTGAAGATTATTGAAGTTTAAACATGGCGATGGATGAAAACCTCTTGAAATATTAGCAAACAAACAGTGATTAAGGGCAGTAATAGGAAAAAAGGTCCTGAGCAGGAAATATCTATAACATCTGGTAGCCCCACACTCAGCACACCTCCTCTCCACAGTCCTACAAGAATTGATCCCCCAAGAACAGAGCCAGGAATAACTCTCAAACAATTCTGGATGTGGTTCTAAAAACAAAAACAACTTATGTTGTTGAAGGTCCTCAGAAACATGAACTGGATGTAGATTATTGATCACTTCAATATCACAAATACATATCAGATGTTACATTAAGTTGATATAATTTTCATGTAGTTGATGTAATCAATTGCTCTCTAATACCATCCTAAATTCCAAGTGTATTTTATTACACATGTGTGAGGTTAATTAATAGATGCTCGAGATTTGAGGTGACTACAAGATTAACCCACCCACACGGCAGAGTCTGACAAGCTAGCCATGTTGTATTTGCCATGCCAAATACCAGTAACAATTATAGACCTCATTCCCATGACTTGATGGAATGGTTTGAGGCTCTTTATGTTCCTGGAGCAGGCAAATGCCCTTGGGCTATCTCGCATGTGACAGGACATATTGAGACGTTCCTGGTGCCCGCTCGCGTGATCGATGATCTATGGGAAGTCAAGTGATCCAGTGATCAAGTGATTTTGTTACACCCTATTTCCAAATTCCAAATGACGTTTTAGCCATGCTGCCTACAGTGACCATAGATGTTACTATGAAACATAGCCAGTTTTATATGCCTCACTACTTTGTCTAGGATTACTGTTGGTCAATTGACTTAGAAAGTGAATACCAGGATTAAAATTAGAGTCAGTATCATGCTGAGTGAAATTAGTCAGAAGGAAAAAGACAGATATAGAATGACTGCATTCATTAATAGGATATAAATAGATACCCATGTTTTACTAAATGTGTGAAATGGTAATGGCAGATTAAAACTCACCATTGAATATACACAAAGAGACTTAAGTGATAAACTCTAAATATCTGCAGGGCTAGCCACAATGTGTAAAATAAGAGGGAGAGAGATGCAGAGACAGAGAGAGAGAGAGAGAGTAAACATGGCTATCTGCTATTGAGGCAGCCTGGGGGTGGGTAGGAGGGGTGGGGTACATTGGTGGTGGGAATGGGGCACTGGTGGAGGGATGGGTGCTGGAATACTGTATTACCAAGAACCAATTGTGAACACCTTTGTAATTGTATGTCTCACGGTGGTATAATAAAAAAAATTTAAAAAATTAGAGTCAGGTAAATGTGATTTAATTCATTATTCAATTGTTTACATATCTTTAAAATCTACTTACCTTGATAGTGACAGGTAAGTCACTATTTATTTAAATATTATACCAACTGCAAGGACAAGGGAATATCAAGGTCACTCAAGTGATCAAGTGACCTTGATAGTAAACATGTTATGGATTCCTTTTACTATTTTAGATTATTTATGACATATATTTATATACCATAAAATTAAGGAAAATTCTAGCTAACCAAAATAATGATTTTATTATCTCAATTATGACTCATGAAGCAAATTTAATATTTGGCGACCTATAATTATTTTCCATTATTTCTGAATAGTAATTTTCTCCATTGCATTTCTGAAAACACACACGAACAAAAAATCTGCTTGAGAGTGAGGGGCAAGGAAGAGGTGCATTGGTGATCCTCAAAGTCAAGGTGAAGCCCTGAACACTTCTGGGTGCAATCGGAAAGAGAGAGAAAAAGGTAGAAAGAAAGAAAAGAAAGGAAGGAAGCAAGGAAGGAAGGAAGGAAGAAGGAAGGAAGGAAGGAAGGAAGGAAGGAAGGAAGGAAGGAAGGAAGGAAGGAAGGAAGGAAGGAAGGAAGGAAGGAAGGAAGGAAGGAAAAGGAAAGAAGGAAGGAAGGAAAAGAAAGAAAGAAAGAAAGAAAGAAAGAAAGAAAGAAAGAAAGAAAGAAAGAAAGAAAGAAAGAAAGAAAGAAAGAAAGAAAGAAAGAAAGAAAGAAAGAAAGAAAGAAAGAAAGAAAGAAAGAAAGAAAGAAAGAAAGAAAAGTGAGAGGGAGGAAGGAAGGAAGGAAAGAAGGAAGAGCTAGGAAGGGAGGAAAGAGGGTAGGAGGAAAGAAGAAAGAAGGGAGGGAGAGAAGGAATGAAAAATGGAAGGGAGGGAAGGAACAAACAAATGAACGAAAGAAAGAATGAAGCAATGAAGGAAGGAAGGAGAGAGAAAAAAAGTAAATGGAAAAACTTCTTGAATTTTGTTATGTAATTCTTGGAAATCAGATTCCTGCTACTTTAAACCCTGTTAACTGTTGAATTGAGAATTGATCATAATAGCCTTGTCATAGACTATGAGTCATACAAAATTATCAATATTCAACATATCAACTCTAAGTAACCTCAACTACCACTAAGGTCAGAAGGTTTCAACTTATCAGTGACACTCAGAAGGTTAAACAATGGGAAAGGGAGACCTGGGATCATTCCCTTGTCCTTGCAGTTGGTATAATATTTAAAAATCATCTACAGAATGAGGAAATAAGCAGGACATGAATGTATTTACTGATTGATTTTTAATACTTCTCACTGAAGTCTTTAAAAAAGTGCCCACATTACTAATGTGTAGCTCACTGAATTTTTACAAAATGAACATGTGACTGCAACCAGAATCCATACTAACACTAAAAATATTATCAGAGCCACAAAAGGTCACTCATTTCCCTTCCAAGAAATGAGTGGAATTCATTCAATATACAAAGAATGAAAAAAATATAATGTGTCTCAGGAAAAATAAAATAAACTGTCATGAGCCCTTAGACGAGTAAGATATTACAAATGTCAGACTAAACAAGCTATAACTAGAAAGGAGCTGAAAAATGCTCTTCCATATATGCTTTCTCCAGAAGAACACTTACATGTTTGTATTAAATCCATGCACGAGAATGTTCATAATTTGTTTGGCTGATTGCTTTTGGGCTACACCCAGCTGTGCTCAGGGACAACTCCTGCCAATGTTTAGGATCCAACCATATAGGGTACAGGGGATTGATCCCAGTCTTATGTAAGGCAAGCATTCAACCCACTATTTTAACTAAAAATAAATAAATAAATAAATAAATAAATGTTAAAAACCGTGACATGAAATATAATTTCACAAAGACTGCAGTATTATTACCCTTTATGGCAGTAGTAAATCCAAGTATATACAAATACAATGATCTAGTGAAAATTTATAAGTAAGTCATTTTTTAGAAGAAATGCTGATGATTACCAAACTATCCTTGTAAAGATCATCAATCACTCAAATTAAACATATACAAATATAGATATGCATAATACAAAATAATTGGAAAAATTTGATTAAAAGTACAAGTATTCCTTCTAGAGGAAGACAACAGGATGGAATTAGAAAAGGCTTGTGTAATATTAAGGGTCCCCAAGTTGGGTAATACCGCATTTAGTTCTAAAATTATTGGTCCTGTGTTGGAAGACAGGGCCTAGCTAGCTTGGGTTCTTTGCTGTTTAAGCTATTTACATGTCCTTAAGCCAGGGTTCATGCTAACGAGATCTCTCTTCTGTGTAAACAATGATGGAGGGTGTGTTCCTTACAAGAGTCATTTTGACTCTGAATTAAAAACTTCTGAAATATTGTTATAATCCCTATTATGATTTCAATGTTATCTAGACTGGGCACAATTCCTCTTAGCACCCACTGTCTAATTCTGGGACAGTTAGAATTGACGAGGAGACTATCACCATAGCTAAGTTGAGACTAACATTTAAGATCAAAGGAGGGGTCATACTAGTTTGCCCTCAAGCAGGCAAGCATAACTCTTTCAGTCACTTCTCACTTGTCTTCTCATTGTTCATCGATTTGCTCAAGTGGGCACCAGTAACATCTCCATACATCCTGTCACATGCTAGTGTAGCCCAAGGGCAACTGCTCCCTCCAGGAACATGAAGAGCCTCAAACCATTCCTTCAGGTCATGGGAATGAGGTCTATGATTGTTACTGGTTTTGGCATATCAAATATGACACGGGTAGCTTGCCAGGCTCTGCCATGCGGGTGAGATACGCTTGTAGTAGCCTCCCATCTCATGCATGCTATGATGAAGAGCATAGCCACAGAGGAAAAGACACTCAGAATCACCCTAGTTAGTGCAGAATAGAAATATGAAGGACCTTGTGGGTACCATCTAGATTACATGAAGTCCATGAAATTGTTTTGACATAAGAGATAATGTTGTAGGAAGTCCCTGACATAATCATTTGTTTAGACCTGAAACATGTTTGGCACCACCCTTGTGTGGCACCACCCTATATCTTTACCTAGAAGTTAATTCCTTGTTCTTTGTTTATGCTATCTTCCCGAAGATAGGATTATAGCTTTGGGGTGTATACAAGGGGACTGACTTGAGGTGAATCAGTTCACTTTGGTGGGAAACTTGGGCCCACTCCAACTCCATGGTTGGAGTTCTGACCAAGAGCTAGAGGTCTGGGGAAATCCCATTATCTTGTAGTGGTGGAGCTTGTTTTAGTATTGCTAATTAGTAAAAGCCTTTCAAAACTGCATTGGACTCGTGACTTTTCATTCATTCCCCACCCGCCTTGGAGGTATAAGGTAACTCTTTGCCTGATATTGTTGGGGACCCCAAGGGCTTCCTGACAGTCCATTCGTTAGGCATGTTGTCAATTTATATAAATTTATTTAAAAAAACTGGAATCTCGTCTCTAAACTACATTCCATTTATATAGAGTAAGTAGAGAATTTTAATTCTTTATAAAAGGGGATCTAATAACTTAAAAACCCATACTCCTCCCCTCCACACCGGACCTATAAGGGAGAGGATAGTTGCAGTACAACTAGGTGCTGTTTTGTTTGTCCGCTTAAGAATTGACTTGGGGTCAGGGACTAAGTAATTTTTTTTCAACAAGGGAACGGCAGGTCAAATAGGAGCCTTTGCTCTACAGCGCACAGGTTGAACTTTAAATGTTCATAGTCATTTCCGCCTCCGCCTCCCTAGCTCCGCCCACGTGAGCGGAAGTACTTTCCTTTGGGGTCCTCCCGCCTATAGGGGCTCTTCCAGGCTTCTAGTGCCACGGAGGTCTCCCGTCTGGGCTGTCCCGGAAGCGCCTAATAGTTAGGCTGTAAAGTAGTTGGAAATTATAACTCTTTCGGCTTGAAAAAATGTTTTCACAAGCACCTTAATCTGAACAATAGAGTTCGAGCTCAGTATGGGCTTGGTGCCCTGGCACTCAAACCCAGAAGCCGTGGCAGTTCGAGTCAGGCAGTACAGGGGGCAGCCCAAAGAGCCGAAGGTCCCCGGCCCGCTTCCTCCTGTGAAGACGTAGCTGCGGGTGGCTGTGGTGGCGGCGTCCAAGATGTCGACCAAGAATTTCCGAGTCAGTGACGGTGACTGGATTTGCCCTGACAAAAAGTGAGTTCTTGAAGGGTACGGAATTGGGATGGGCCGTGATGGTGGAGGCTTCCTCAGGTCCGTTTGCCCTTTTCCCTTTCCGCCATCTCTGGTGCCTTAAACCGGATTGAGGCGGCGGACAGCGGGGCTGCGGGGCGGGAAGGAGGCTCCAGATGCCCTGCGTTGGGCATTGGTGGGCCTTTGTTTTTGAGTATCCCACCGTCGTTTCTCCGCCTTCCCGCTCCGGCGCTGCCCGCTGCCCGCGTAAGCGTCGGCCTCGCCTTGGCCCCCGGCCTCCACCGGCCGCCTCTTCGGGTTTCTGCGATAAGGAACCGCGGCCCGGGCCAGCGCGGTGTTGGGTCTCGCTCACGTGACTTTCCCCGCAACTTTACCGTGCTCCCAGAACGTGCTGCTCTCGCCAGTATTTATCCGTTGGCATCTCTCGGCTCCCTCGTTCGTGTTTCGGTGCAACTTTTCCCCATGCAGTTTGGACCCCACCCCCGTCTCCACCTCGCTCTGCTCAGGCTTGGGGAATTCCGACCCCTTTGCCCGTCTTCCTCGTTCGCGCCTCCCCAAGAATAGCCCGCTGGAACCGAGGTCATTCCCAGGGCGTGCGGTGTGGCCCGAGCAGCCCCGGAGCCGCCTGCGGCGGCGAAGCACGTACCGCAGCGGTTGTTTTTCCGAGGCTGTGGTCGAAGCCGCTGTGCGGTCTAAAATGGTTCGATTTTTCTGGAGGAGGATGGTCAGGGTAGGAGCAACCGTTTGGGAAGAAGTGCAAATAAATAACTGCAAAGTAAAGGTTAGAAAAATGCACGGTTAGGATGCCACTCGGGTCTCTTTGAAGCTGGAGCTCACCCCGCCATATGGGTAGTTAGTGCGGGGCCGTGGGGGGGGGGGGCAGCCCCTTTTGGTTTTACTTCCAGTCTTGTTGACGACCTACTTGGAAGCAGGTAATTGGCTCCTTGACAGCGATGCAGCAAATGGCACCATGGGTGAGAAGCTGTGAAATGCAGCAAATACTCCTTTCGCGTTAGTTGGGAAGTTCCATGAGCTCGTGCCAGGAAACATTTCCTGACCACGATTCCCCCAGCGTGGTACGCCGTGGGAGGAAACGTGTTTTTCATGAGAGTTGGTGGCTCTCGATTGCACGAAGACGTAGGCACCTGAAGCCTCCCAGGTCTGTCTGTGTTGAGTATGAGAGTCATAGCTGTGCCACCAGTAGATTGAAAATGTTCAAATGGGGGGGCCGGAGGCGATGGTCCATTGGGTAGGGCGTTCGCCTTGCACGCAGCCGCCCCATGCCGGCCCGGGTTCGATCCCCCGGCATCCCATAGGGTCCCCGAGCACCGCCAGGAGTAATTCCTGAGTGCAGAGCCAGGAGTAACCCTGAGCGCGCCGGGTGAGACCCAAAAAGCAAAAAAAAAAAAAAAAAAAAAAAACCAAACAAAAAAAGAAAATGTTCAAATGGTAGCCAACGCCTCCACCCTTTCATGATGGGGGGGGGGGGGGATTGTAGAATAAAGCGTTTTTGACCGTGTATGGAATGACATCATACCCAAATGTTTGTGGTAGTGCTGTAAAGGTATTCCAATTCAGGTGCAGCTGTATGAATAATTATTTCTAGACTGTGTTAGGTTCAGAAAGCATTTTTCATGTTTTTTTCCCTTATTGGGGATGGTCTGTACAGAGAGGAAAAACCCCTAAGAATTATTTTGACTGCTTTATTGTTTCGCTGTAGTTTAGCACCAGAAATTGTAGCCAGCTTTTACATTGTAAGTTTCGCTTTGCGTTTTAGAGCATTTAATGTACCTTTGCCAATGTACGGATATGCTGAGTTCAGACCATCTTCTTCCTAATCTTTTTGTTTCTCATTGCTTGCTGTGCAAACAAAGTGAGTGAGGGGCCACAACGTACAGGATATCAGGCTGTGGCCTTGATATGGCCCCTCTCTGCCAAGGAATACCGTTATACCTTGTGCCATTGAGGTATTGGCTGTGATTGCCTCCTTTTAAAAGCAGGTTAGATAAATTACCAGGAAACCCTTTGTCATTAAAAAATTGAACCTAAATATAGTCAATGAACTTATCTATTTTTTTCTTAAATTTCTTGCCTTGTAAAAAGAGCATTTAATCAAGTTGTAGATCTTGAGGTCCTCTGATGTATCCATTTCCGTTTCTTAGGATTTTGTATTTCTTAAACAGCGGTTTTTGTGTGTGTTATATTTTCTATGTTGGGCATCTGCTTTTGGCGGAGACAATGTCATACTCAGTTCTTGGAGATCATCCATTGTTGAATAGTGTAAGTCAAGTAGGGGGTGGGCCATACCTAGCATTGGTCAACCACATGCAAGGCAAGCACCTAATCCTCCAGCCCAGGAAGTTAACTTTTGAAATATTTTTTAAATTGCCTGTTATCACACCTGTAATTGTTGAAGAAGAGTCAGGTTTCACTACACAAGGGAATTTTTGTAATAAATAATGACGTGGTAATAAGAGGATTCTGGTGCATAAACCCTAAATTAGCAGGATGACATAACTAAGAAGTGAGAGATTGGACTTTCTTATCTTGGGTTTGATATTTTTCCACTGAGTTTTCTTTTAACATTACTAAGGTGTTATTGGAAGATCTGGATCCAGATATAGAGTGTTTTTAAAAAATGTATTGGTATGTTTAAGTTGGTATTTAAAAAATAACTATAAATGTTTTATTTTCAGATGTGGAAATGTAAACTTTGCCAGAAGAACCAGCTGTAATAGATGTGGTGGGGTAAGCATCTAAGGAAGGTTCTATTAGGGCTATATATATATATATATATAAAAAAAATGAGTCCTCTTTTTTCCCATTCATTCAGATGATGCTGTGTTAACTTTCTGTTTTCAGAAAAAACAACAGAGGCTAAGATGATGAAAGCTGGGGGCACTGAAATAGGAAAGACACTTGCAGAAAAGAGCCGAGGCCTGTTTAGTGCTAATGACTGGCAGTGTAAAAGCGACGTGTTTCAAATTATCCACTTTTTCGTGGTAAAATGACTAGCAACCATTTGTTAATGACTGCTTGTGTTACCAGTTTTTATTAATAACATTGAGAAACTCAGGTAAACTTTTAAATTTTTCACAAGCCCTTATGTTCTTTTGGATGGTAATAGTTACTTTGATGGAGTCAAGAAGACAATACGGATTTTACATCCAAAAAAAGCTGGAGGGTTATTAAAAGCAAGAAAGCATTTTTTGATACTGAAAAAAAAAATTTCAGCAAATTTCTCTATACCACAAAATTTGTTTTGCCTGCGTGCAAATTTCATTATCATAAGTTTTATAACGTAAGAATTATTAAGTGAAGCAAGATAGTCATATTAAATTTTGGTTTCAAGTTTCGCATTTTTTCCAGCTTCCTAGATTGTGTTAGACAGGTGTATATTTGATTATACGTGAAAATGGACTAAATAAGAATAGGGCCTTCAGTCAATTTCTGATACCACTGATGATAAATTTATTATAGAATTTCCCTTCAGTAAGTTAAGTCACTGAGTTTGGTGTGTTGTATAATTCAGTGTTTGAAATAGATTTGAAGTAGTTCCTAAAAAACAGTTTTTTAAACTGTATTTTCTGGAGTCTATGAATTTAATCTTTGAAGTAAATTCACAAAATTACAGGAACCATTAGAATGTAAAGGTTTGTTTTTCCATGAAGTACAACCTTAAAAGTGAAGCCTTAAGCGTAATTTAAGATAACAATTTTTCTACTTAAGGCATCAGAATCTCCATAGATAGTGTTACTTATTTCTCTTACTTTATAAATCTCTTGCTTATTTGCTTAGATAGTTCAGTTTGTTGGTAAATACATTTTCTCATACCACTATACATTTGTTTGTAGTATCCTTAGTTAATATGTGTTTATGGTAGTGATTTCATCATAGTTTTATTTTGAAATTCTAGTGTATCTAAAAATGTTTATTTTCCTAGTTTATTCTGTTTCTTTTTTTTTTTCACTTATATCACTTTTAAAGTTGCAGTAATGTGAATTGGGCCAGAAGATCAGAGTGTAACATGTGTAATACTCCAAAGTATGCTAAGTTAGAGGAAAGAACAGGTAAGATGCAATTACATTCTATTTTTAAAATAACTGAAAATATAATTCATACTTGTATCACTAACTTCATGAGAAAAAGGCTATTTAAGGATACTGTTTATTCCGTAGTTGTTTTGCTTTTGGTGGTGGGGAGCACAGGTGTAACTGGCAGTTCTCAGCAGCTGTCCCACCTCTGTTGAGGAGTCACTCTTGGTAGTGATGCTGGGGCTTGAACTGGGCCTTCCCTGTGTAACGTTTACTGTATATGCGCTCAGCCTTTTCAGCTATTTCTCCAGTCCTTTTCCGTCGCTTGTTTAGGCTTGGGAGAAGGCCATACATGGCAGTGCCGTGCTACGTGCAAACAAGCTCATTAGCTTCTATTACCTCTCCAGGCCCTGATGGTGTTTTTTTAACCTTATTTTTTTTCCCTTCCCCCAAAATGTTACCTTCTGTTTTATAATTTTATGATTTACAGAATGCAATATAAGGGACCCTTATTCTGACATATAGTAACATTAAATTTTTGTAATATTTTTCTTGTCTTCCCCTTACTGGTAGTTTAGATTTTTGTTATTAGTGAGTAGTAGCATTTTTTTAAAATTCGTTGTTTATTTTTAGTGAAGCAAGGTAGTCATATTGAATGAAACTTAGACAGGAGGGGAGGATGAGAGCAAGTACAAGGAGGAAAACTTAGGCTTTTCCAGGATAGAAAAGCATAGGGACAAGCAAGCAAGATAGTGTGCTCAAGGGAGAACATGGGCTTGAAGAACCCATTTTTAAAGTTTAATATCCAAGTATGACTAAGTAAAGAGACATTTGAAAGTATTCTCCTAAGGCAATAAATACTATTGTTCAGGCGATATGTATAAATGTAGCTAGTCATTAAAAATCATTTGAGAAATGTTGCTAAAATAAAGATTACAAAACATCTTTTGAAGCTTTTTGAGGACTGTTACTGAAAGTTATGTGACTTAAGCCAGTGGTAAAATTAGCCTGAATAATAGCTCTGTTTTTGCTGTTCGGTAAGATGACTATATTTACTTATAACAATTTTCCCATTATCAGCAACTAATAACATAACCTTAGTATCTGCATCCTCCATATCTGATTTTATCATTCAACTTGTGCATCCTATAATCAAAGAGTTTTCACATTTCTTTCACACTGTCAGAATTTGATTTGGTGACCTACTTTCTTTTTTTCTTTCTGTAACTTATAAACTATATCCCCTGTCTGGTTTCTAGGGACAAAAGACCCATTAGAGAATCTTGGGGGCTTTCCACATTTCAACAGAAGTTCTGTATTTGTTCCCCTGTTTGTTTTCTAATGTACATTTGTGCATGCAACGTTATAATGTAAAGTCATAGATTTTTTTTGCTTTTTCAGTCCTCAGACCCTGCCCCACTGCCTTATTTTTCAGGAAGCAATCTGCCTTTGTACTGATTGGATGGATCCATCCAATAACATCATCTTCCCTCTGCCACCCCTTCCTTAACACTTTCAAGCATTTTTGGTGATATTTTTCTGTTGTCCTTTGTTTCATCCTTTACAGTTTGCTACCTGGTTGTAGAATGTGTGTATCTCCTATGTATTGGGCATGAAGGGAGGCTTCCCAAGAGCTGATCTGGTGGGTGAAGCCGGGATCAGACAAGGACCCGGGGATATGTGTTGCTCGTGCCCCACAGTTCTGAGGATTGTCCAGCCTTTCATTTTTATCCTGCATCCTAGTGTTCATTAACCATTGGCACACTTGTGGGCCACAATGTGTTTAAAGCTCAGATTTCCTTGAATCCAAATATTCAAATTCCTTTAACCCAAATACTCAACTGCCTTTTTGGTATCTGCAGTGTCAAACTCGTAGTAACACTGAAACACTTCTCTCTGATTTTTTCTAAGGTACTCCCAACCACCAGACACCTTGATGTCTTTTTGAGTATTTACTTCATTCATCTCTCTACCCCCTTAATAGTTTTTTTCCATGACTGTGATATGTTTTTTTTTTTTTTTTTTGGGTCACACCCGGCAATGCTCAGGGGTTTCTCCTGGCTCTGCACTCAGGAATTACTCCTGGCGGTGCCGGGGGACCATATGGGATGCCGGGATTGAACCCAGGCCAGCGGCCGCATGCAAGGCAAACACCCTACCCGCTGGGCTAATTTGGGGTCACACCTATTGATACTCAGGGATTACTCCTAATTCTGCACTCAGGAATTAGCACCTGGCAGTGCTTGTGGGACCATGTGGGATGTTGGGAATTGAACCCATGTTGGTTGTGTGCAACATGGATGCTCTACCCTCTACTATCACTCTGACCCCTGCATTTTTTACATTTTTGTTTGGGGGCACATTTGGTGCTGAAGTTACTACTGGTACTGTGCTCAGGGATTACTTCTTGCAGTGCTCAGGACCACATGCAGTGCCAGGGATCAAACCCTGAACCCTTGTCAGTCACGTGCAAGGCAACTAGTCAATCTGCCGAACTATCTCTCAGGTCCAAGAGAATGAACTTTTATGAGAGAAGCACAGTTAGATCCTGCACTGATTCCTCTAGCCCACCTGTAGCTACTATTTAGGGGAAGTATGCTTTCACCTTTTTTTCCACAATAGCTTCTGTGTTGCTTTTTTCTGATTGTTTTAGGGAACCATCCCATCTGCAGTGCCAAGGATTTATTTGTACTGGTGTCAGTAGAATGCAAAGTGCATTAACCCCTGAAATATCTCTCTCTGGCCCCAACTTGAATTCTTGCATATAAGGAAAGAGTTCATGAAGTATTTTGATGGAAGGTTCGCGTAGCATGCTCTGATGGTCTTACTTTCAGCAGATTGCTTTTCTGTGGGGAATATATGAGAACATAAGCATTTGTATTTGCTATTATATTTTAAAGTGGTTTTATTTATATACATCAAAAAATAGGACTCATTTTCTAAATCTTGCTATAATTCTTTTAATTTCTGTTCACTATCATTTTTCAACTATGGATTATTAATGTGGAAAAGGACTTTATATGCCTTTTGTGGATCTGGTGATGTGGCTCAGGGTAGAAGTCTTGTCTGAGTTGAAGGTTCATCTCAGCACAGAGCCGAAAGAGTAGCTCCCCAGCCCAGTTACTGCTAAGTATGGTCCCCAAAACAAAACTAAATAAAGCCATTTTTTCCTTTTCTTGGTATATAACTGATATACAGTGTTCTATTAGTTCAGGTCTACAAGGTAATGTTAAAACTGTTTCTGTAGTAGAAATGACTACTGTGGCGGTTTTCTATAATAAAACTAATTGGATTGGCACCTTTAACCTTCCACCCTGTCCAGCACTGTTAGTAATGAAGAATGGGACAGGTGGATGCTGTGGCATGTCCATATTAAAAGCTGGCTTTGATGTCCCTGATCAAGGGATAGGCTAGTCATTTATTTAACACAAATTTTTTCTCACCCATCCTGGCTCCATTGCTTTAGAAAGCGTTTTGTCTCAGGAACGTGATAGGAGGAGCAATAAGATGATATTCAAGTTTCTAAGCATAAAAACTGACACCTAAAAAGGGTATTAGTGGGGCTGGAGCGATAGTCCAGCGGGTAGGGCGTTGCCTTTGCGCGGCGGCCTATGCCGGCCGGGTTCAATCTCCGGCATCCCATATGGTCCGCCGAGCACCGCCAGAAGTAATTCCTGAGTACAGAGCCAGGAGCCGCATCGCCAGATGCGACCCAAAAAACAAAAAAAAAAAAAGGTATTAGTGTTATGTCAGTATTTGTTTGTTTGTTTGTTTATTGTGCTTTTTGGGTCACACCGGGCGTTGCTCAAGGGTTTCTCCTGGCTCTTCCCTCAGGAATTACTCCTGGTGGACCATACTCAGGGGACCATGTGGGATACGGGGATTGAACTCCAGCCCCACCCATGTCAGTGTTTATTTTATAGTAAAGATTTTACATACTTTTAATTTAGATTTTTCTGTGAGTGACTTGAAATGTCAGTAGTTATTTTTTAGCCTGTGATGGGCAGAATTATGGTCAATGATACAAATGTTTTAATGCTTTTTTTTTTTTTCCTTTTTTGGGTCATACCCGGCAATGTTCAGGGGTTACTCCTGGTTTTGCACTCAGGAATCACTCCTGGCAGTGCTCGGGGGACCATATGGGATGCCGGGATCGAACCCGGACCAGCACAGGCGGCGGCATGCAAGGCAAATGCCCTACCCACTGGACTATCACTCCGGCCCCTAATTTCATGATATCTTGTGCTTGTTTGAAATCTTTAAATCTTGGGAATCACTTAATCTATTTGTACCTCTTTGGAATATATAAGACAATGCAATTATGTTACAATTTTTGATCATATACCAATTTATTTTTAATAAAAGATTCAGCATCAAACTTTCAGATTCTTATTCTCGTTAAGCTCATATCAAAAATCTGTGAGTTTTAATTGTGGTTATCTATTATGACATCAGAAGCTTACTGGCTACTTCGGAGAACCTGATAACTATTAGGTATTTAAAACAATTCTCTTGGTTTGTGAGATGGTGCTGTGGAATCAGAAATGGAACTGGGGGGGGGGGGGCAGAGCGATAGTAGGGCATTTGCCTTGCACGCAGTCGGCCGTGCCGGCCGGGTCCGACCCCCCAGCATCCCATATGGTCCACCAAGCACTGCCAGGAGTAATTCCTGAGTGTAGAGCCAGGAGAAACCCCTGAGGATCGCGGTGTGACCCAAAAAAGGAAAAGGAGAAAAAAAGAAAGGAACTAGGGCCTCATACATGCAAGTTCCTCATGTTCTCTCCTTTTAGCCACATTTCCAGCTTCTAATGTGTTTAACATTTTTTGTCTATGTTAAGGCAACACCCAGTGGTACTCAGAGATTACTTCTAATTCTAAGATTAGAGTATCACTCTGGGTAGAAGGGGAGTGCATATTTAGTGCAACTGCAAGGCAAGCACCTTATTTGCTATATCTGACTATACAGACTCTAACTTCTGAGAATTACTTTACAGAAATGCATAGGTTTTCCTTGTGAGCTTTATCTCTTTATTTCTGTTTATAAGTGGCCCTCTCTTCCATTAAAAGACTTAATGCGCAAAATAAAATAAATGAAACAATTACATTAAAGCCAGTATGGATGTTCTTCACCATGTCGTTTTACTTTACTTGCCCATATAATTAGGAATTTCCTAAACGTGTAGCTGCATTTTAGCCTCACTTTATCAGACTATTCAAAAAGCATACTACTGGGTTAACATTGAGGTTTAAATTTTTGGTCTTTATTAAAAGCCAGTCATTTCCCAAAGAGTAATATTATACTAGAAGGGTACTTTTTTATTTTTTTTTTTAATTTTTTTATTTTTACAATTACAAAGATATACAATTAAAAAGTTCATATTTGGGTTTTGGTCATACAGTGTTCCAGCACCCGTCCCTCCACCAGTGCCCATCTCCCACCACCAACGTCCCCGGTTCCCTCCCCCTTCCCCAGCCCACCTCCATGGCAGGTTCTTTATTTCTTTCCCTTTCTCTCTTTCTCTTTTCCTTCCTTTCCAGACTATGGATTACAGAACATTAAAAGGTTGTCATGTGTATCCTTTTGCCTCTATTTAATGCTCAGTTCTAGGTTGGCATTAGTACCCTAGACAATTATTAGCACCCTGTTCCATTTTCTGTCTTACCTACCCTCTGACTCCCACACGTTTGTGATAATTTCCACCTTTGACAAGACCTCCTGATATATGTTTCACTTGACCTTGGATATTGGTATCATAATATGTACATATATATTTATGCCATGCAAATAAATGCAGTCATTCTGTATCTGTCTCTCTCCTTCTGGCTAATTTCGCTCAACATAATCTTCTCCATGTCCATCCATTTATAGGCAAATTTTATAACTTCATTTTTCCTAACAGCTGCATAGTATTCCATTGTGTAGATGTACCAAAGCTTCTTTATCCAGTCATCGATTTTTGGGCACTCTGGTTGCTTCCAGATTCTGGCTATTGTGAATAATGCTGCTATAAACATAAAAGTAGGGATGGTGTTTCCGCTGCGTATTTTTGGTTTCCCAGAGTAGATTCCCAGGAGTGGTATGGCTGGGTCAAATGGGATTTCAATTTCTAGTCTTTGGAGGAATGTCCATATTGTTTTCCAGAAAGGCTGTACCAGCCGGCATTCCCACCAACAATGGATGAGTGTCCCCTTTTCCCCACATCCACGCCAGCACTTGTTGTTCTTGCTCTTTTGAATATGTGCCAGTCTCTGTGGTGTAAAGTGGTATCTCATTGTTGTTTTGATTTGCATCTCTCTGATGATTAGTGATGATGAGCATTTTTTCATATGTTTTTTGGCCATTCGAATTTCTTCCTTGCTGAAGTTTCTGTTCATTTCTTCTCCCCATTTTTTGATGGGGTTGTTTGTTTTCTTCTTGTAAAGTTCTACCAGTGCCTGATATATCCTGGATATTAAACCCTTATCAGATGGGTATTGGGTGAATATTCTTTCCCATTCTGTGGACTGCTTTTGTATCTTAGTCACTGTTTCTTTTGAGGTGCAGAAGCTTTTTAGTTTCATGTAGTCCCATATGTTTATCTTTTCTTCTAGTTGCTTTGTTAGTGATGTTTCACCTTTGAAGATGCCTTTAGCTTCAATGTCGTGGAGGGTTTTTCCTATATTTTCTTCAATGTACTTTATGGATTCAAGTCTGATATTGAGATCTTTAATCCATTTTGATCTGATTTTTGTGCATGGTGTTAGACACAGGTCCAAATTCATTTTTTTACATGTTGCTGCCCAGTTTTCCCAGCACCACTTGTTGAAGAGGCTTTCCTTACTCCATTTTAGACTCTTTGCACCTTTATCAAAGATTAAATGATCATGTGTTTGAGGTTGGTTGGTGTCAGAATACTCAATTCTATTCCATAGGTCCACAGGTCTGTTTTTATTCCAATACCATGCTGTTTTAATTACTACTGCCTTGTAGTACAGTTTGAAGTTGGGAAAGGTGATGCCTCCCATCTTCTTTTTCCCGAGGATTGCTTTAGCTATCCTTGGGGGTTTATTGTTCCACACAAATTTTAGGAGTGTTTGGTCAATTTCTTTGAAGAATGTCATGGGTATCCTTATAGGGACTGCATTGAATCTGTACAGAGCTCTAGGGAGTATTACCATTTTGACAATGTTGATTCTCCCCATCCGTGAGCAGGGAATATGTCTCCATTTCCTTGTGTCCTCTTTTATCTCTTGGAGCAATGTCTTGTAGTTTTCTTTTGTACAGGTCCTTTACACACTTGGGTAGGTTGATTCCTAGGTATTTGATTTTCTGTGGCACAATTGTGAATGGAATTGTTTCCTTAATATCCCTTTCTTCTCTTTTGTTATTTGTATATAGGAAAGCCACTGACTTTTTGGGTGTTGATTTTGTATCCTGCCACTCTACTATATGCGTCTATTATTTCTAGGAGTTTTTTGGTAGAGAGTTTAGGGTTCTCTAGGTATAATATCATGTCATCTGCAAATAATGATAGCTTGACTTCTTCCTTGCCTATCTGGATGCCCTTGATGTCCTTTTCTTCTCTGATTGCTATGGCAAGTACTTCCAGTACTATATTGAAGAAAAGAGGTGAGAGTGGGCAACCTTGTCTTGTCCCTGATCTCAGGGGGAAGGCTTTCAACTTTCCCCCATTTAGAATGATGCTCGCTGTGGGCTTTTGGTAGATGGCTGTAACTATCTTGAGGAAAGTCCCTTCAATTCCCATTTTCTGGAGGGTTTTAATCATGAACGGGTGCTGGATCTTGTCAAATGCTTTCTCTGCGTCTATTGATAGGATCATATGGTTTTTATTTTTTCTCTTATTGATATGATGTATTATGTTGATTGACTTGCGAATGTTGAACCATCCTTGCATACCCGGGATGAATCCTACTTGGTCATGATGTATAATCTTCTTGATGAGTCTTTGGATTCTGTTTGCTAGTATTTTGTTGAAGATCTTAGCATCCGTGTTCATCAGGGATATTGGTCTATAGTTTTCTTTCTTTGTGTTGTCTCTCCCTGCTTTGGGTATCAGGGTGATATGTGCCTCGTAGAAGCTGTTTGGGAGTGTTTCTGTTTCTTCTATTTCCTGGAAGAGCTTGAAAAGGACTGGCAGTAGGTCCTCCTTAAAGGTTTGGTAGGAGTTCACTAGGGAATCCGTCTGGACCTGGGCTTTTGTGTTTGGGAAGTCTTTTAATTACTGTTTCTATTTCCTCAGTGGTAATAGGCTTATTCAGGTATTGGAGGTCTTCTTGTTTCAGCCGTGGGAGGTTATAGGACTTCAGAAATTGATCCATTTCTTCTAGATTCTCATGTTTCACGGCATACAGGCTCTCAAAGTAATCTCTGATGATCTTTTGGATTTCTGTGGTTTCTGTTGTGATGTCACCCTTTTTATTTCTGCTTCTGTTTATTTGGGTTTTCTCTTTCCCTGTCCTTACAAGTCTTGCCAACGGTTTGTCAATCTTGTTTATTTTTTTCAAAAAATCCAGCTCTTGGTTTCATTAATCTTTTGGATTGTTTTTTTTGGTTTCCAACTCATTGATTTCTTCTCTAAGTTTTATTATTTCCTTTTTTTCTGCCTGGGTTGGGCTCCTTTTGTTGGTCTTTTTCTAATGTCTTCAGCTGTGTAGTCAGGTTATTTATGTGGGCCCTTTCTTGTTTCCTGATGAATGCTTGCAGAGCTATAAACTTCCCTCTTAACACGGCTTTTGCCGTGTCCCACAAGTTCTAATAGTTGGTGTCTTCATTTTCATTTGTTTCCAGAAATCTTTGGATTTCCTGTTTGATTTCTTCTATGACCCATTTGTTGTTCAGGAGTGAGCTGTTCAGTTTCCAGGTGTTTGGTTTGACTCCCTGTTTCTGTGTACGGTTAACTTCCATTTTCAGTGCATTATGGTCTGAAAAGATAGCTGACACAATTTCTATCTTTTTTATTTTATTGAGATATGCTTTGTGGCTCAGCATGTGGTCTATCTTGGAGAATGTTCCATGTGCACTAGAGAAAAACGTGTATTCAGCTTTTTTTGGCATGAAAAGCCCTGTATATATCCACTAGCTCTCTTTTTTTCCATTTCTTCCTTCAGGGTCAATATTTCCTTGGTGAGTTTCAGTCTTGTTGATCTATCCATCGTTGATAGAGCAGTGTTGAAGTCTCCAACTATTATTGTGCTACTGTTAATGTCTTCTTTGAGGTCTCTTAGCAGTTGTTTTATGTATTTTGCTGACCTCTCGTTGGGTGCATATATGTTTATTAGTGTAATTTCTTCCTGGTGTACATACCCCTTAAGTAAAAAGAAATGGCCTTTGTTGTCCAGAAGGGTACTTTTTTAAAAAAAAAAATATTATACCACGATGAGACATACAGTTACAAAGGTGTTCATAATTGGTTCTTGGTAATACAGTATTCCAGCACCCATCCATCCATCAGTGCCCCATTCCCACCACCAATGTACCCACACCCCCTCCTGCCCACCCTCAGGCTGCCTCAATAGCAGGTACCCCCGTTTCCTCTCCTCTCTCTGTCTCTGCCTCTCTCTCTGTCGTCTTTTACACATTGTGGCTAGCCCTTCAGATATTTTGAGTTTATTATTTAAGTCTCTTTGTGTATATTTTTATGGTGAGTTCTAGTCTACCATTTCCCACACTTAGTAAAATACTGGTATCTGTTTATATCCCGTTAATGAATGCAGTCATTCTGTATCTGTCCTTTTCTAGAAGGGTACTTTAAAATTTACTTATTACAAAGGTTTGAATAGACATCTCCCACTACTATTCCATCAATTGTTTAAGTCACAGGCTATTTTGTTTTTTTGGGTCACACCCGGCAGTGCTCAGGGGTTTCGGTTTCTCCTGGTTCTGCACTCAGGAGTTACTCCTGGCTTTGCTCGGGCAACCATATGGGATACCGGGTGATCGAACCCAGGCCAGCACAGGCCAGCCGCATGCAAGACAAACGCCCTACCTGCTGGGCTATCGCTCCGGCCCTAACACAGGCTATTTTGAAGCTCAGGGAGAGCTGTAGGAATTTTCCAGTTAAATCTATAACCAAGGCTGTTTTTTGAAGTTATTTTAAAAGATGTGTTTGCTTTGAATGATTAGTACTCTCTGAGATGGATAAGCACTATAATTGGTAAAATTTATTTCATCGATAAGGGGTAGTTTGTACAAGTTTTTGTCATTGTAGGTTAGTAATTTATGCACTTTATTTTAGGATATGGTGGTGGTGGTTTTTTAAAGAGAAAATGTTGAATATATTGAAAGAGAGGAATCTGATGGTGAATATGATGAGGTAAGCTTACTTATACTGTGCATGGTGCTAAAGTTAAAATATTTGTTTGAAATTAAATGCTGAGGTAAATTTTTTAACGTCTTGTTTTTAAGTGTAACTTAGATGTTAACAGCATCTTTCATTTTGTAGAAAATTATTATGATCTGAACATAATTGGTGTAACGAACTTTAAATTATTATGTTAGCTATAAAACTATTTAGATATATAAATTTCCTGGGGTGAAGTATCAATACATTTTCTGCTGACAAAATGTAATAAAATTAAACTTAACTTCTAGTTTGGACGGAAGAAGAAAAAATACAGAGGGAAGGCTGTTGGTCCTGCATCTATTTTAAAGGAAGTTGAAGATAAAGAATCTGAGGGAGAGGAAGAGGATGAGGATGAAGATCTTTCTAAATATAAATTAGATGAGGTAAACAATTTTTTTTTGTGATGTGCTGTGATAACATGAATGTTCTTGATGAATTTTCACCATTAATAAAACGCACTCTCTTAGGTGATTTGCTTTATTTTTGGCTTCTTAAGTCACACCGAGAGATGCTTAGGGGTTACTCCTGGCTCTCTGCTCTGAGCTTCTGGCAGTGCTCAGAGTACCATATTGGATGGCGGAAACTGAACCCAGGTTGGCCCCACGTCAAGACAAACGCCCTATCTGCTGTACTGTTGCTCTTGGCCTATCCTAGGTGATTTACTTTTGCAAAGGTTTTGAGCTTCTGCTCTGTCAAGCACTATTCTGTTTTTAACATGATGTGATGACAGATCCAGGAAGAGCCTTTCATGTTTCTTGGAGAAGGGGCTGAGAATGTTAATATGCGTTGAGACTAAAATGATAAAGAAGAATCAGCTGTAAAAACTGGGTGGACTCTGCACTTTCAGACAGATAAAAACAAATATTTACTAAGAACTGTGTAAATACACAGTTTGGTTTGTTTGAGCACCACATTTGTTGGTACTTGGGGGGCTACTCAGTTGTGTGCTAAAGAGTTACTCCTGGCAGTGCTTGAGGTATCAAATTAGGCCTGCTGCGTGCATTGCAAGTGCTTTAACCCTGTACTATCTCTCTGGCCCATCAATTTTATTTTAATAAGTCATACAAAGAGTTGTATCTAGGACTGTGGTTAGTCTGCTGACCAACCCGATCCCTGGCACCATATATGGTCCCCTAAACTTGCGAAGTGATTTCTGTGTGCAGAGCCAGGCCCTAAGCCCTGAGCACTTCTGGTGTGGCCCTCAAGTAACAAGTCATTCATGGGGCTGAGAATGTGAGAATGCAGTGAGGAGGACAAAACTACGTTAAGTCTGGTGACTCAAAAGGCAAGTTTTATGTATAGGTTCTCATAAAGGACTGGGTACAGTGGTACATTTAATTTATTCATAACGTGCCCTCAAATGCAACTACAGTCATTGTGGGAAAAGTTAAGTTTCTAAAAGGCGAATGGGATATATTTTATCTTTAAGAACTTTATTAACTGTCAGTAATTTTCAGGTTAAGAAGACTACCAAAAATTTTAATGCACTAGTGGGAAAAAAGTTCTGTACTAAGAGTAGGAAAGCGATTCAAGAACGTTTAAGTGAATAGAATTACATCTTATTGGTGATTTATTTGTGAATACTTCATAAGGAGGAAAGGGAAAATACTTCTTTGAAATGTCTGACAGCCGTTAAGTCTTTAAGAAACTGAGATAAAGACTTTAATATACAGGTTTCTGGGTTTTGAATGAGTTTGTTGATGAAGTGTTATCTCTAGGAAGTTGTCTAGTATACAGAACTGTTAATGTTAACATTTTAATGACTAAAGGTAAATATTACTTAGGATGAGGATGAAGATGATGCTGATCTCTCAAAATATAACCTTGATGCCAGTGAAGAAGAAGATAGTAATAAAAAGAAATCTAATAGACGAAGTCGCTCAAAGTCTCGATCTTCTCATTCACGGTCTTCCTCACGCTCATCCTCCCCCTCAAGTTCAAGGTCTAGGTCCAGGTAAACGGGTACAGGTCAAGGGTAACACCAGTCAAAATGTCAGTATCTAACTTCCTTATTTATAAATTTTGTTTTGTTTTGTTTTGACTGAATACATTTTCCTTTTCATATTAGAGATTTCATTCGCTACCTTTTAAAAGATAATCCATCTTAATGACATTGTCAGAAATTCAAATTAGAAGCATCCTTAATTCATTTTAGCACCCTTTATAAAAGGTATTTTTATTAAAATAGACGTTAAAATTCAATCATATAGTTTTGTTTAAGTTTGTAACTTACATTCCAGAGTTTTTAATTGAATGATATAAAGGTATGTTATTAATGGTGACAAAAATACAGGTCAGAAATTTTCCAGGAAATTATTTCTTATTAAAACATTAAGTAATTTTCTCTGGTGCAGATAGTCTAAATAAAGAAGCCTGTTGAATCATATTATATTTGGCTAATGTTCATAATTTTAAGATGTCTGGGAGAGGATTTGGTCGATGATGTTCTGTTAGTAATGTTAAATGCTTTCTGTTTTATAGTTAACAATAGAAATAAGGTTGACTGGGGAAAAGGAGTTCCTATATCAACAGGTTTTGAAGACTTCATGGTTAAGTGAAACCATGAGCAGTGAATTTTAATGGCATTAAGAAATAAAAATTAGCTAAATGTGTATCTAACAGATAGATAATCATTATAAAGTGGTGAATTCTTTATAATGATAAGAAAATTATTAAAGATAGAAATTGTAAGACTGAATGTAATCATCTTCTTTTACAGGTTACTTTTTAGGGTCAAATGGAAAGTATAAATAAATGAATTCTATTTTTCTTCATACCTTTTCAGGTTTAATTGGACCATATCTCTCCTTTCATACTTTTCAGTAATATAATATATGTAAAACAGTGACAAATTTGTTCGGTATTTTCTCTTTACTTTCATATTACATAGGCAGAAAAGTACAGCAGCTAAACTTACTTACCAGTGTTTCTACCTTTATGCTAGCTACAAAATACATTTTATAAGAGAAATGGAGACATAGAAAAGTTAAATATAGGCGTTTAGAGACATAGAAAAGTTAAATATAGGAGTTTAGTTTTCATGAGTATCTAAAACCTGGGTGACTTAGTATTAACATAAATTTTAAATATCAAAAAAAGTTATCGAGGCTACCGTTTATTTAAAATTCATATTTAGGGCCGGAGCAATAGCACAGTGGGTAGGGCATTTGCCTTTGCAGCGGCCGACCTGGGTTCGATCACCGGCATCCCATATGGTTCCCTAAGCATGGACAGGAGTAATTCCTGAGTGCAAAGCCAGGAGTAACCCATGAGCATTGCCAGGTGTGACCCTAAAAGCAAAAAAAATAAATTAAAAATTATATTTAATATTTGAGTAATGAAGACAAAATGAAAAACTGATAGTTGATTATTTTTAAAAAGATGTTAAATTTTGGCCTGGATATTAAAATACCATTCCATTATCTTAAAATACTGTTTTGAATAAAAAAATTTTAATACAAAAATGAACTGATGCCTTTCTTTCAGTGTTCATATCACAAAACTAAGTAAGTTGTCCTAGAAAAAAAAAATCCTTCCATATTGTTCCAGGTCCCGTTCAAGAAGTTCTTCCAGTTCGCAGTCAAGATCTCGTTCCAGTTCCAGAGAACGTTCGGGATCTCGTGGGTCGAAATCAAGGTGAATGAGGTAGCATCTCTCTGTAAAGCAGAGAGAAATACTTAAAGGCTGCGGAAAGTGTAGACGCTTTTTCCCCTCTTATTTTGCTTCTACTTGTCAATTTTATTTTAGCATTAGAAAACTAATGCTTTTACCATCAGCTTTTCTCACTTGGAGATGTTTCCATTATCAGCAGTGTGCCAAGACATTCCCATGATTGAATTAAGGTGGCTGTTTTGTATTATCTAAGGTTTGCTATTTTTGCTCTAAAATGTGATGAAGTAAAATGATGAACCAAGTTTCATCACTATTGAGGATGTAAAATTTATAATAAAACTTCTACTCCAATTAAAAGGAAAAACAATAATTGCATCCAAAAGATTATTTTGTAAGGTGAAGCGATAGTACAGCATATATATAGCGTGCTTGCCTTTCACGCAGTTAACCTGAGTTGGATCCTGGGCATCCAATCTGGTCTCCAAAGTACCACCAGTAGTAATTCCTGAATAGAGCCAAGAGTAAATCCTGAGCATCACAGGGTTTTCTGTGCTCCCCTCCCCCAAACCCAAAATGTTTTGCAATGATCAAAAGATTTTTGCCATTTATAGCAGATTGAGTTTCTAAAGGGTTTTATACATATTTTCATCTCCAAGTAGCATTATACAATCACTATCTATCACTATCACTATCTTCCCGTTAATCATCTATTTGCTAGAGCGGGCACCAGTAATATCTCCATATGTCCTGTCTCATGCTACTTTATAGTATGAGACAGTTTATATAGTTTATACAATATTATCAACAATATATGTAGGATACTCTTTAATTCCACAAATTAATTCAAATATAGAATTGTTCAACATAGGTATGATGTGATGTGGTTTAAGCATTGTCAGCTTTGTGTTCCATTTAGTCAAACCTGTAAAGGGAAACCATTTATAATTCCTTACAAGTAAAAGACTGATTTCTTTTACTTCTTTTTCCTTAAAAGTTAAAGTACTCTGCGTTTTAAATTTAATTTGTTGATCTGGTACAAGGCATCTAACATGAATAAGAAAATGACAAGATTCTAATCAGGTGAAACTTTAAACTTCAATGTAGCTCTTCTGATAAAAATTGTTAAATGGCATATTAGAGCCAGCTCTTTTGACACTAGAACAATTACGGTTGAATGAGCAGGAAAAGATGATGTGTACACTTTAAGCCAATAAAAATAGTGCTTAAGTGAGTCTATATTAATATTTCAGTACTTTTAATGAGTGCTTCTTAGATGAAAATCCTTAAATACTGGTTCCCTTTGGAGAGAATGTTAACTAAGGTTTATAGTACAGCCTTCATATTCACCCCTAACATTATTTCATTGCTTATAACTTTCCAAAGAATTCTCCTTTTGGGCTTTCTGATTTTATTTTAAGCCCAAAGGTGAATTTTTTGGGAAGTTTGAGCTATAATCCTTCAACCAAAATATGTAAATGAAGAAAATTTTAACATTGAAGCATTTTAATATTTCTGCCTTAAACATGTGAATGTCAACACTTTATACTTCATTAATAGTGATCATTTATAAATAAATATTAACATAAATCAAGTTTCAAAGTAGTTCATTTTATTCTTTGATTCTTTGGCAATTTAATAGTTACAGTTCTTTTTTCATTCCTATCCCCTACCCTTTATATTGCATAATTCTACAAAGAATTGTTAATTTTCCTCAGGAGGTGGGTTATAAATACTCTGCCCAATTGAAGGAATTAAAGTGCAAATGAAGTTATGTATTGGTTTTGTTGTTTCGTGCACATTAAATTGAAAGCCTTCTACTAAAGAAATTTTATTTTAAACTGGTTTCTACTCATTGGCGATGAACGGTTAGAATTTTTAAAAAGACATGAAATTAATTGTATTTAAATAGAATTGTTTTCATGGTTGAACCAGACGTCTTCTCTTGAGTATGCAGTAAGTATTCCTTATAAAATTTTCATAGTTATAAACCCTCTGTATTTTGGGAGCTGTGGTTAACTAAGTGATGTACCTCATTTCTTCTTTTAATGAAATGTTTGATTTGTTTCTTAATTAATGAAGATCCAGCTCCAGGTCGCACAGGGCTCTTCTTCCCCACGAAAAAGATCTTATTCAAGTTCATCATCTTCTCCTGAGAGGAACAGAAAGAGAAGTCGTTCTAGATCTTCTTCATCTGGTGATCGCAAAAAAAGACGAACAAGATCACGGTCACCCGAAAGGTTTGGGTTTCTGTAGAAATAAGACTGGGTGTTGACTAGTTAAACTAAACTTCACAGACAAGAATTAGGGTTTTACATTAAATGATAATTTTCAACTTTGAATTCAAAGAACATCAGCTTGTGTGCTTTGATCAGGTTGTTTCAAGTAATAGATTGAGCCAGTTCTTCCATTTTCTAATCACTTTTATTTCCATTTTTATTTTTTATAAAAAGTAATGACCAACTCTTGGTTATTTGTAACTATCAAATTGTTTTTGAGATCTTTATATTTATGCTCTTAATTTTCCAGTAAATATTGAAAGACATAAAACTCAATGTGCAATTAATTTAAAAACGTTAGCAATTGGGAATCTGTCCTCATTTAAATATGTGTGATTTTACATAGCAGATTATTGTTTCATGCCCCTTATCTTATAGCTAATAGATTTTTCATCTTGCAGTTTGAATTTTTTTTAAAGAGACTTTGATATTTTTAAAATTTGGAGAGTATGAGTATACGTTTTTATCCTTTTTAAACGAAAGGCTACTTAATTTAGCATTTTTTCTTCTTTTTCATGTCTAATTTTTATGGTCATTTTAATGGCTTCCTTTGGAATCCTAGCAAATTTTTTCACATCTTTTCTGTTTTTAAAAGAAAGAATTAAGTAAAGTCTGACTATAACTGGGTTCTGTGGTAGGATTACATCATGATTCCTACTTACAGAATAATAAATTTTGCTTCTTCACATTTGAAGTTTAAGTATTAAGGTTTCTCAAACTAGTATATTTCTGTGCATCTGTTGCTTTCTTACCACTTTTGCAATTTTTTTTATCTTAGCCACATATAATCCCCCCAATTTGTTGTCATCTAAACTTAATGAACATGTTCTCTATTCCATAAGCCAGGTGATTGGTGAAAACTCTAAACAACCCTGAGCCCAGGGCCCAACCCCTTGGAACACCACTACTTTACCCAGGTTGATATATTGAATTATTCATATTAGCTGCATGAATATAACTTTATTTTATACAATCACTTTGTGTGACTTTGACTTATAAAATACCATTATTTATTGATATGCTGATAAACAGAGCCTTACTGTATTGATGTTTTACATATAAATGTAACACACTATAGTGTATCTCAGGGGTTGATTTTATCACACTTCCATTATCAAGTTTATACGCCTTCAGTTTTGTGTTATTTTTGCAAGGCTTCATTAAGTAATTGAGAGATGGCTATATCTTGAAATGGGAAGTTTTTTAATTATAACTTTTATGATAATACTTTTTGGACTCACATGTGTATGTGGATCTGTGATTTTGTCAACATAATGTTTGTTTATTCTTAGTCTTGGATGAGTGCTGATGCCTCACTTCAGTTTGCTAGATTATCTACTTTTTTTTTTCTAGGCACCACAGGTCATCTGGATCATCCCATTCTGGTTCCCGTTCAAGTTTGAAAAAGAAATAATGTATTAAAATTTCCATCTTAAAAAACAAAACAAAACCAGTGCAGTGCATGAAGCATATTTTTTAAGAAGTTGGTGTCTTACTTGGTCAGAAGTGCTAAATCTGCTAGTAGAGGTGCATGCCTTTCATTGTTTTCCAGAACAATACAACTGTGTTTTTTTTTTTTTTTTGTGAAATTAAAAGTAAATAGTATTTTAAGCCATAATGTTCCAAAACAGAGATATTCTATTTATTATTTACAACCATTTGTTCATTTAAAGTCATGTAAACCAAAACTGTACTTTGGTTCTAGTTTGAACTCTTAGTTCTGTCTTTCCAAATATGAACTTTGACTTAAGAAAGGATTACCTTGGTTTGCCTGAACTTTGGGCATGGAGACAAAACTGTGGTAAAGTTGTTGGTAAAATCTGTTGTGTTAATCTGGGGAAAGGGTGGTTGACGACTGTTTTGATAACAGGTGTCAGAAGTAATTCTTCCCAAAAAAAATTTTTTACACTAATTGTAAAACAGCCAACTGGAAACTTTAAAATTCCCTATAATTAAAGGGTGCCTTAGAATCATTGTCTCTCTTTTACACAGTTTTACTTCTTTAGACCACAACATTTAATATAAAAACAAATCCTGTAAATTTCAGCAGGAGAAAAATGTTTATCTCTTGGTTTCTGATTTACAATTTGAGTGAGAATGTCTACCAAATTCATCTCTTTACTACTACTGTGTCTGGCTTAGGAGAAAATTTTTTGCCCAAAATGTATTAATATTTAAGATTTGCGAGATAGCCTTTGAAAATCCAGTTATATCACAGTAAGGTAGACAAAGCAAATTCATTCTTAATGAGAAAATTGAAGAAAACAAGTAAATTTCTTTATCAGTGAGAGATCAAAAGAAACATTGTGAGTTTAATATTTGCCTTGATGTGTTTTTAATACTGAATAAAAAAATTTTATAGCAACAAATGCTAGTTTCTGCAAGAAACAGGAAATAATACTATTCCTACTTACTTGAAATATCTTATGGCTTAAAATACTTTCAGAGTTTGTTTTATTTCTTAATCTGGTCACTCAAGCTAGTTGTCTATGGTTTAAAAACAAAAAGGTTTCTCTTAACAGTATCTTCAGTGACAATGCAAGGTAAGTATATTGAGGGAAATCGACATTTGTGTTTTTGGGGCTGACATTTTGTCATTGGATTCAGTACCCTTTTTACCTTGTTTTTGATTTTGGTTTTTTCCAACATTAATGTTACATTAATGAAAACATTTCAAAGTATTTAGTAGACCAAAATTTTGCTTTTTTATTTTAAAATAAATGATTTTTCTCTTTAATTGATCTAAAGATGAAAGCAAAATATCTTAAAGTAGAAATATTTTGATAATATTTTTTGCAATGAATTTTCCCCTTTTTTTTACGTCTTAATTTTCTTTGCTACATTTATTGTAGGTTGCACAAGAACTTTTACTCTCTTGTAATTGTGCCTCAGACTTCTTGAAAGTCCACCTTCTAAATTGCCCAGATGATCTAAATTTCACATGTTACCATTGGTTTACTCTTGTGCTTTCTGTATTTAAAAACTTTGGCTGTACTAAACAAATGCAAGGTTATAAATTTAGCTAATAGTAGTTTACAGACAATTCAGGTGATTATGATTTCATTTGGTTTAACTAAGCTGTACTAGTTCATTTCATAAGGAAATGATACTGTAGACAAATGTTAATAAAGCCTGTGAGTCAAGCATCAAGTGGTGTTTGTTAGAAATAAATTAGAATTTTAAACTCTGACTTAGTGCTTATTCTTAAACTCATTGCAGTCATTTCCGTTGTATTTTTTGAACTTGAGAAAGTGCCTCATTCACTATCTGTGGATTCCGCTGGTAGTCGTACCTCATTCTGCTGAACATTGTGTGTTACCTCATGTAGTAAAATCGGTCTTTGTAATGTAGTTCCTGAATTAAAATTATTGTCTTTGAATGCTCAACAATTTATTTTCACTACTAAGTTTTCTTAAATTTTTTATCAGGAATCTTTTTACCTACAATGGAAATTACCATATAACCAACTCCAGTTCGTGCAGTACTTACTGTTCATTGTGAGGTTTGAGTTTGGTTCCTATTTCCATTCCCATTTTCTAATAGAAAGGAAATCAGGTCACAGAAAGGAGAGAAGAACTGTTTTAGATACAAGCTCCATGCCAAGAAGGTGACTTTTACCTTAACTAGCTAGGAGCCTTGCCCGTTAATTAAACTATCATACTTGATAATTGTATCAAATGGAATTGATCCCAGGTAGATGTAGTCATTTTAGTCACGGAAAGTGATTAGTAAATGTTAGTCATTTATTTTCTAAACAGCATTTAACCACCTGGGTGTTTACATGGAGGTTGAAGGAGATATTTATTATACAAAAGCTAATCCCTGCAGTAGTAAGTGATAGTGCCTCAATGCCCGTTTTAGCTTCTCAAAATGTATAGCAGCCTAAATTTATAAAAATCAGATAGATACTTCAGTGGATGAGTATCAAGGTGGTGAAAATGACCTGGCTTTGAAACTAAAAATTTGTGTAGGAAAGCTAGTTTCCCCTTATCTTAACCTAGTATAGGATTTTTCTAGAGATGATATAAAATGGGAAAAACTGGTTTTACCTGAAAAAGCAAAAGCTCAAGGAATTAGACTTCATTACTATTTCCAGGACACATTTATTGAAGAAGTTGAGCTGATTTGCAAAGAATCAGAGTTTAAACCTGTTTATAAAGCAGCAAGAATAGTATGGCTGTGCGAAACCTGGGGGAAAAGAGGAACCTTACCAGTAATGCGGTGCACATGAAACTGAACCACAATGAATGTTGAATACAAAGAATTGGGAAAACACTAAGATCTTCATTTGTCATTCATAACAGAATTCTATTCCCGGCCCCCCAAATGAAATATCTGTGACCTACTAGGTCATCACAAAGACAGGGCGTCTACAACCTAAAGGTAATATGAAATAGGTTGATATAATAGCTGTGATCCGGGTTGTTAGAATGTGCAGTTATGTTTGGAAGTATTTAAAATACTCCTTTCTATAGCACCAGTCATATTGCTGCCTGTTGGATAGTTTTAAATTCAGTCATTTTCACTTGATAGACTTGTTACCAAATTTTAAATCTCAAAATTTTTTATCACCAAGCAGTGAAGCCCCCTCCCCCAAAGAAATTACCCTGGAAGTAAAGTTCATAGTCTAATTTTTAAAACCCATGAAAAAGGGTGCAGAGAGAGTCCAGTGGGTAAGGTGTTTACCATGCATGTAGCTGATCTGAGTTCGATATCGTCCCCTGTGCCTGTTAGGAGTAAGTCCTGAGCAATGCTGGGTATGGCCCAAATACAAGACAAAAGACAAAGAGTTGGAGACAATGACTAGAGTAATGGTAAGTAAAAATGGTGACCAGCTTGCTGCCAGAAGACTCCTAGCAGAAGATTTGATGTTTCTTTTCACCCTTTATATTCTAGAATCATATTCTCAAGATACAAGTGAAATATAAGTTTGGCTGCTCAAAATCTGAAAGAATTTTGTAACATTCCAGGTAGAAATTTGGGTCTTCTCAAATAGCACAGAAATTGTTTACTTGTATGCATAAGATCTAGGACTTAAATATCTTTAAAGGTTTAAAACAGACATATGAGGGGCCGGAGCGATAGCCCAGCAGGTGGGGGCGTTTGCCTTGCACGTCCTGTGCCGGCCCGGGTTCGAATTTTGGCATCCCATATGGTCCCCTGAGCACCGCCAGGAGTAATTCCTGAGTGCAGAGCCAGGAGTAACCCCTGAGCATCGCTGGGAGTGACCCAAAAAGCAAACAAATAAACAAATAAATAAACAAACAAGCACATATGAGACATGTAGTTGCAGTGCTGCCGTGCACTATTGTGAGGTACTTACCAGATCTGAAGATGCACAGTTAATGCTAAGTGAGTAAATTAGGCCAGTTTTCTGTTTGCTTTTAATTAAAATTTAGGTCACATGTTTATGATACAAGGTAAGTTTATTTAATACTTGGTTTGGGGGCTATATCTAAGTGATTAGCTTACTCCTAATTCCTTTGATGGATCACTTTTGGGTGATCATTCAAGGAGCCATGGTTAGTGCTGGGTATTGAGCCCCAGCTGGCTACATGCAAGACACACATCAGCTATGTTCTTTCTCCATTCCAAATAAAGGCAAAATTTAAGGGAGAAAAAAAAATAGATACCCAAAAAGCAGGAAAAATTTGAACAAATAGGATTGTTGGCTTAACCCCAATAATGTCAGTTTCTTAAATGTAAATGAACAATCCCCCAAATGGCAGTTTCATCCCTGGATAATTGAAACAAAAATGCTAAGACAAAATGGTTATAAAACTAATGCTAATCAATTAGATTTCATAATTGATTCATGCACCAAGGATAAAGGCATTTTTATGGTGAATCGTGAAAGCATGAAGTTTCACACATGTACCTGTCATACTGGGCTTCAAGGTGCAGGGAGCAAAAATAGCCACCTGCTAAAAAGTCAGTTTCTTTTCACTTCTAACATAAACAATTAGTATCAATATAGAAAACCTGAAAAACACTTGATTCAGTTTCACTATCACTATCTTCCCATTCATCATCAATTTGCTGGAGCGGGCTCCAGTAACATCTCCATATGTCCTGTCCCATGCTAGTAGAGCCCAAGGGCATCTGCTGCTCCAGGAACATAAAGAGCCTCAAACCATTATATTAGGTCATGAGAATGACCTAACAATTGTTATTGGTATCTGGCATATCAAATACGACACGGGCAGCTTGCCAGGCTCTGCCATGCGGGTGGCATACTCTTGTAGTCACCTCTAACTACAGCATTTATTGATTCAGTTAGTTTACTTGCTTAATATTTGTTCAGCACTAAACTACATACTTATATGTAGAACATTTATGAGAATACTATTAGGACATTATGTCCATTTATAAAAATTCCCAAGAATGGACGTTTAGGTATTGTGATAGAGGTTAAAACATTTCTTGGGACCACTGATAATTATTTAGGCCAAATCATAAACCTAGATTTCTACACTGGATGACAGTTAACATTTAGGTTTTTAAAATTGAGCCAGATTTGTGTGCTATTGGTGTTACTCCTGGATACATGATCTGGAAATGCAAGTAATTTGGAACGAACATAGAAAAGAGTGCAAGTCCTTATTTACAAAGTTTTAAGTAACGAGTACATTTAGAAAAGTTCAAAATGTCTCCGCATATCCCCACCCATTTTTTTCACTTGAATAAATTTAAAATACTTTTTCATTATGGTAGTTCCAGTTTATTTGAAATTTTTATTATCAGTCTGAGATCTAGATAGGGATATTGACAAGATAAAATAATCCTATTTGGGGTTCTATCAGTGGGTATAAAGTACAAAGACTCCCCTTTCTCCTCTTCCAAGTAAACTTTCAAATTTGAGTAGCAGGTGAGGAAATTTTACATATCTTAAGGGAGAGTATGGCATTTCAATACAGATTTTTGTCTTTCTCATTCACATTGTGTTGCTCAAATTAGTTTGGGCCATTAGAATGTTTTCAAGTTGGTCAGGTGTCACTTTGCCAAGTCCCCTCTCATGTTTTGAGTCTCACAATGCAAGATGCTCTATGTTCATCTTATGCTTTTCTCCCGTAGCTGCAAATGAGCAATTTTTCCATGAATGGTGGCTCCTGTTATGGATTAATACTTAGACTGGGGACCAGGCTATATAGAAATTTAGTGCAGAAAGAAAAGGAATTTTAGGTTCCTCTTCATTCCACTTCATTAGCACTTGCTGAAAAGTAAAATTTGTGAAATTCAGTGTTTAAGTTAAGGGAAAGAATAGAATGGGTGCAGGAATTACCCTTTGAGACCTTTGGTAAAGTTTTTCAAGCTGTTTCAAAGTTTCAGCACTCGATTTACAAATGGCAATAGACATACAGAAAATTAAGGCAAATAAACTGGGACTATGGCTCAAGCGTTAGAGCACAAGTCTTACATTTGTGTGGCACGGGTTTCACCCCTGTTCTGTATGGTCCTCTGGGCACTGCTTGAGTGGCCTTGGTAGTCCATGAGCACCTTAAGGTTTAGCACCTAAAAACATTTTCCAATTCTATTTATGCACCATGATTTATAATTTCATAAACAGATTTCAGGCATGCAATGTTCCCACATCACACCTTCCACTACTGTGTTGGTATCTCTGGGACCAAAGTGATGGTACAGCTGGTAAGGCTGTACTAGGGTTTGATCTCTGGCTCTCCATATGAATCTCTGGTTCATCGTAAGTTATCCCTGAGCACTGCTGGGTGTCCCCAAACCAGGAAAACAAAACAAAAAACGGTCTGCATCTCCACCAATGTTTCAAGGTACCCACCTGCTTTACCCTACTCTTAGCATATGCAATTTAGCAGTCCAACTCTGAAAGTTGCTCAATCACTCCCTTACTGTTTGTAGTTTTTCTTCGATACCATACAAGATACTTTATATGTTGTAGTTCCACCCAAAGAGGTTGCAGCAAATTGCATGATTTTGTCTCAGCTAAGTAGTAGTTTATTTGTGTGTGTGTGTACACATATATACACTTTATTTACTCATCTGTTTTACAGTTGAGTTGTCTCCAGATCTTTTGTGAATAACTTCAAAACAGGAATACAACTGTCCTTTAGAAAGTTTTTGGGCCCTTAGGGTAGATGCCAAGAAGTGAGAATTAGAAGCATGATTGAAAATCGCAAAAGCAACGTGGAGTGTTCTCTTTTAGGTAAAAATAAAACAAATAGAGATTTGTGTTTCTTTTGCACCCCTAATAACTACAGAAGGTACTCAATAATGAGTGATCTAAAAATTTGACATCAGTGCCATGGAATAAGAATTACATATATTCTCCACTCATGATAACAGATTATGTAAAACTAGTTATTCCCAATTTTTAAATGTGTTAGCAGTTCTAAATAAAAATTCAGTATAAGCAAGCTGCGTTTAAAACCATTGATCCATGTTGCAAATTATTGAATCACCATGAGATACAGAACTACAAGATTGTTCTTGAGTTTCAGCCATGCCATGTTACAACACCCGTCAATTCATCAGTGTACATTTCCTGCCATGATTGTCCCCAGTTTCTACCCCAGCCTACCTCGCAGACACTTCTATCTCTTTTCTCCTCCCCGTCTCTCTCCTCTATCCTGTCCAATACTGTTACTCAAAGGGTATCATGGATAAATCACTTTATTCCTTTCTGCATCCAGTTCTTGTCCAGAGTGATCATTTCCTACTCTCATAAGAGTGGTCATAGTGGTCCTTATTCTGTGTTAACTGCATTTCCCTACCCTCTTGTTGTAAACTTCTAATCATGGACCCATCCTGGCCCTTGTTTCTATTTTCTTTAGATACTAGGCTCATACTGGTTTTTTTTAATCACTAAAATGAGTGCAGTAATTCTATGTCCTTCCCCTGACTCATTTCATTTGCTATGATATTTCTGTGTTAATGCATAAGCAAATTTCACAATTCCGCTTTTCCTAAAAGCTGCATAGTATTTCATTGCGTAGATTGCCATAGTTTCTTTATCCATTTATCCTGTTGCCATAGTTTCTTTATCCTATTCTCTGGCACTTGGGTTGTTTCCAGATTCTGGCTATTGTATAGTGCAGATGGCTTTTCTGCACTGTTTTGGGGCACTTAATACTCTCAGTAGCAGTATTGCTGGGTCATATGGAAACTCAATTTCTATTTTTTTTGGCAATTTCTATTGTATGGGCAATAGAAAAGTTTATTGTTTTCTGAAAAGTTAGACCCATTGACATTCCCACCAGCAGGGAATGAGTTCCTTTCTTCCCACATCAGCCTCAGCACTGGTCGCTCTTGCTCTTTTCATATGGGCCAATCTCTGCGGTGTGACATACATGTTGCAAATTTTTAAAAGATTCTCAAGTTGTTTAAAACTGTTTCTAGGGCAAATTTTCAGTTAAAATAATGAACAAATATTGTCTAATAAAATTGAATGTTATCTTTAAAGGTATCTGAACCCTAAAATTTTAATATTCCACTATGTTGGTTTTATCAGACATGCCAGTTTACGCATTCAAAAGAAAGAAATATTAGAACATGAATTAACCTTTACAAAGACTTCTTTACAATTTCTCTGTAATATATAGTATGCAACTTTTTTTTTCACTAGAGGGTGCTAGTGTGTTAGACCAATACTGTGCTTTAATACCGAAAAAGTGCCAGTCAGATTCTATTGGTTGAACTCTTCAGATCCTGCAAATTAGTTGTTTACAAGATGAGTGACCACGAAGCAAACAACTTGGAATAGGATGTAGCAAAATGCTGAAAGAAGGGCATTACATAAAATCTAAGGTGCTGCACATTTCGTACATTGTTACAGAAGTTAGTAAAGGAGGCCAACAATTCAGCACTTCATGTCCTAATGGTTATTAGCCAGAGTTCGGTTGGCTACAGCATATATTGTAATGGGAAAAATAGACTTTTAAAGAACTAGAAAAATGAATAATTTTAATGTAAGCTCAGCTTTGCTTTATAGATTTTGTTGCTGAAATACTAAATGTGGTAAGTATTAGAGAAAGCGTATATGTAAGAAAAAAAATTTCATGTTTCAAATGATATTCTATAAAAAGTCCAAATTACTGCCTTGACATTAATTAAATAAAAATGTTTGGGAAAGGTTTAAAAGAAAACTACGGTTCCTTTCTCGCTGTTGTATTCATAGAGGCAGGATGTCTGAGTTCTAGAGAGTACAGCTGCTGAGGTGCATACTTCCCGTAGGCCAGATTTTTAAGCACAGTACCAGATATGCTTCCCAGAGCTTCCCAGGAGTAAATCCTGATTACAGAACCTGGAAGCCTAAACACTGTCCGATGTGACCCAGAAACAAAAACTGAATGGACAAAATTTTAAATGGAGAGCAAAGCAAAATTTCAATCAACACATAAAATGCATGTTAAATTACATGTTTGTGTTTCCTTCTTTAACAACTACACAATCCGATTAACACTTTTCTAAGCTTTCATATGCCAAAATAAATTCTCATCTACCACTTACTCACTTATTACCTCAAATGGTTTCTACTAAGCTAGGAAAGGTCTTTATGGTATTACATATCACTTGTATCATTTGTTTTCCCATTGTTCATCGATTTGCTCAAGCGGGCACCAGTAACATCTCCATACGCCCTGTCACATGCTATTGTAGCCCAAGGGCATCTACTCGCTTCAGGAACATGAAGAGCCTCAAACCATTCCTTCAGATTATGGGAACGAGGTCTATAATTGTTACTGGTTTTTGGCATATAAAATACAACATGGGTAGCTTGCCAGGCTCTGCTGTGCGGTTGGGATACTCTTGTAGTAGCCTCTCATCTTGTGCATTTATTGATGAATCGCATCAGGGAAAGATCAGCTTTTCTGCTTTTTGGCGCTCTGATGAGCTGTGGAGTCCGGATGTTGAAAATGCACGCCCTCATGGTGTGGGGGTTCATCTGGCTTCTTGCGAGGCTCTGCTGGGGTGGTGGGCCAGGGCTAGATCCCACCTTCCCTCCTGGGTGCCTCATGATCAGCTGGGCACAGGGAGAGCCAGTATCAGCTCTTCCCAGAAAATTTGAGTCTCTGGATCAGGCATACTGGGCTTAAAATAGACTGCTGTAGGGTGGGACTCCGACAAGCAGGGTTTGTGATCAGCTCTTCTGCTAGGTGGAGCTCTGAGGAGCTGTGGAGTCCAGATGTTGAAAATGTGTTACATAATTAGGTGTTACATAATTAGGTCAAATAGCTCAGTATGAGGGAAAATGGAATGGATATCACTTCTTAAATCTAATTACTGGACAATATGAATTTAAAAAAAAACCCAGATCTCCCACCTCATGCCCCTTACCTCTCCCCCACCCTTGCTTTAAAAGCAACTTCATCAGGCAGAGGTTGTGGTATTAAGCATAAAGCAGTGGTTTTCAGCCTTGGTCTAGACTAGTGCTGGTCAGCAGAAATATCCTACTGACTGGGAAAAGCGGTTTTTGGTTAATACATGGTATACATGGATACCATATATTAAAGCTTTCGTTGTGTAATACAATTTAAAACATATACAAAAGACTTTGAGTTTTTATTTTTGCCTTAGATGTCTGCAAACTTCTTTTCATAGATCTGCAGGCGAATAAAAGATTTAAAAGAGCGGCAGAAACCAGGGCACAGGGAGTAGGGCGTTTGCCTTACTCGCTGCCAACCGGGTTCAATCTCCGGCATCCAGTATGCCCTGAGCACCACCAGGAGTAATTCCTGAGTGCAGAGCCAGGAGTGTGACCTGAGCATCACCGGTGTGACCCTAAAAGAAAGGAAAAATATTTAAAAGCACTGAAGCTCATTGTGTTTTAATTAAGACATGGAATACAAGAGAATTGCTGGGACCCTAAGGCACATCCCTTAACTTCACAGAACTTCAGTCGTGGAAAACAGGGAGTGGGAGCGAGCGAGTCTAGAGGAAATGTTAGTAGCGACCGGTTCTTGAAGGATCTGTAAGTACAGAAAAATGCTTGTGAGAGCAAACATTGACAGGCGCTGCTAGTAATTTATTTTTCACTAAATTTATTTCAAGGCAAATTTTCTGTACGGCTTGAAGGGTCCTTACTCGTCGATTAAAAAAAAATAAAAAGGTGTTTCTGCCTAGATTGCTGGGAAGCACTTGGGGGTGCGGGTATCCCTGACTTCACTTGCTGCAGCCACGAAAGAATTCCCGGCAGAGGTTGCATCTGGGAACAACCAGATGCGCCTGGGTTTAAGGCAGGTGGAGGAGGAGGAGGCAGTAGACGCTCAGGGTGGTTCTTGGCAACTCTTCTGGGCTGGGGAGGTCTAATAAGAAAGTTTCGCTCCTGCCGCCTACGTCTGCGCCTCTGGCATAGAACCGGGGAACGAGCGGGGCCTGGTAGCCCGGATCCCTTCTGGCGAAGAGCTGGGGCATTCGGAAAGAGCTTTCCTGGGGACGTTCCCTGCACCGGCACCGGGAGCCGCGGTCCCACCGCAGCCTGGAGGCGCTCAGTGGCTTCAGCATCCTCCTCCCTCCCACGCTGACGCCTACACCCGCAGGCGCCCCGCCCACCTCGGCCTTATAGAAGCCGCGGGCCAGCCCCGCGCGCCCGGGAGCTGGAGACTTCCCGGAGCCGACGGTGCGGCTGGAGATCTGCGAAGGCTGCAGCTGCCGCGCGGGCAACTGAGCAAGGCGGCGGCGCTCCCCACGCCATGGAGGGCTGCACCGTCTTAGCCCCAGCTCGCCTCGCCGCCACCAACCTCCGCCGCCTAGCGCACCCCTCGTGCCAGCTCTCGCTGCAGTTTTCCGGGCTCGATTTCCTGGTCCCCTCGAAAGCAGCATGAAGGAAACACGGGGTCACGGCGGGAGCTCCCCCTTTCTGCACGCGCCTCAACCACTCGTACCCCGGTATGTGGACCCCGGACGGGTCCGCCGAGGCGCGGGGCAACCTCACCGCGCTCCGCGGGGAGCGGGGAGAATTGCGGCTCGGTGTCCGTGGTCTTCCCAATCACCATGCTCATCACCGGCTTCGTGGGCAACGCGCTGGCCATGCTGCTGGTGTCGCGGAGCTACCGACGCCGGGAGAGTAAACGCAAGAAGTCGTTCCTGCTGTGCATCGGCTGGCTGGCGCTCACCGACCTGGTGGGGCAGCTCCTCACCAGCCCGGTGGTCATCGTCGTCTACCTGTCCAAGCAGCGCTGGGAGCAGCTGGACCCGTCGGGCAGGCTCTGCACCTTCTTCGGCTCACCATGACCGTCTTCGGGCTCTCGTCGCTTTTCATCGCCAGCGCCATGGCCGTCGAGAGGGCGCTGGCCATCCGGGCGCCGCACTGGTACGCGAGCCACATGAAGACGCGTGCCACCCGCGTGGTGCTGCTCGCCGTGTGGCTGGCGGTGCTGGCTTTCGCGCTGCTGCCCGTGCTGGGCGTGGGCCAGTACACCATCCAGTGGCCCGGGACTTGGTGCTTCATCAGCACCGGAGGAACAGGTAATGGGACCAGCTCTCCGCGCAACTGGGGCAACCTGTTCTTCGCCTCCACCTTTGCCTTCCTGGGGCTCTCGGCGCTGGCCGTCACCTTCGCCTGTAATTTGGCCACCATCAAGGCCCTGGTGTCCCGCTGCAGAGCCAAGGCCACGGCGTCGCAGTCCAGCGCGCAGTGGGGCCGGATCACTACCGAGACCGCCATCCAGCTGATGGGGATCATGTGCGTGCTGTCGGTTTGCTGGTCGCCTTTGCTGGTGAGTAGCCCCTGGGCCGTGGGGACGCCGGGGTGGGCGTGCGCGCCGGCGGCTGGCGGAGCTTCTGTAAGGTGGCTGGTTATCTGCGAGGCTGGACCCCGCTCAGCCTTGCTTGGAATTCAAAGCTGAGTTCAGCACTTACTGAGCACCTGCTAAGTGCCCTGCATTTTATTCATTTCTGGTTGTGAACACAAGGGATTAGGGGCTCTGGGGAGGGAGTAGAATACCTGAGTAGCGAGTAGCGTAGTGCAACTCATGTGTGTGTGTGCGTGCGCGCGCGCACTCACACTCTTTATATATATAAACCTGTGTACGTAAAATTAATTATACATACGCAGGTTGTATGTATAATTAATTATACGTGCACGATTCTATATTCTTGTGTATGATTGACAGTATATAATATATAAACGTGTGTGTCTGTCTCTGGGTGCATTAGAAGCATCACTGCCGAGACAAATTGGTGCTGTGTGTTTCTTCTTAGCTCACAGACCTAAATTTCTAACATGTGATCATACTGAAGAGGAGAAATTCATGGTTTACAAAATAGGCACTTCTTAAACTGAAGGAAATGATTCTATCTTCTGATAGTTTACAACTGAAATCAAATCTCCAGATATCTTCAGAAGTACAGTACAAAGTTGGAATCATTTCAAATAAAGAAACTGGCAAAACTGCTTTCTTATTATGTTAGGAGATTATAAGAATGAAAACACTAGAATTTCATGAATTTATTTTTCTTGTGCTAATGTGTAAGAGATATTCTTTACAATAAAATGTATTTTATACTTTTTTCTCACTTATTTAAGAGTAAAATATAAATTGTGTGTTAGTCTTTGCTGAGTTGGGAACAGGATACTAATGTAATTATCCAAACACCATATGACCAAGAGGACACTGAATGTCTTATTTTTGAAGATAATTCCAATGGTAATGATATAAAATAACTTATAGGAAACTTACAGTGGAGGGCTATTATTGTAATAAAATGTACCAACTGCTGCAAAGTCCTGCTAATAACTGCTTAAAGAACTGTTTGTGTATGGTGAAATTTTTTTAAGTTTTTGTTTTGGGCCACATCTGGCAGTTCTCAGGGCTTACTCCTGGCTCTGTGCTCTGAGATCACACCTGCTGGAATTTGGGGAGGTCATACTGGGTGTTGGGAAACAAATCTTGATCAGCTCTTCGCAAGGTAAGTGCCCTACCTGTTGTATTATTGCTCTGGGCCCAAGATTTAAAATTTTTCCAAAACTTTGTGAAAATTGTTAGTTTATATGAGACTTAATTTAATATTATCTAAAAATGATGTTACGTGATAATCACCAGCTTTTTGTAACTTTGTTTTATATGAGACTTCAACAGAATTTGATGTTGAAGTTGAATTGGTTGATTGATTCAGCAATACAATCCTTTTGGTTTGTTATTGTTATTGTTATTCATTTAGGAGCTGTACTCACTAACATGTTCAGTTATTTGGCATGAAGGTCATGGGTAATCTGAGGGTGTGGTTCAAAAGAACCTTGAGTACATTTATGCTTTCATAAAACAGAACTCAAACAGGCAGACGAAAGTGGCTAGTGTTGTGGTTATCTTAACAGTAAATAGAATAACATAAAAATGAGGTTTGAGGAATAGCTCGTCAGAAACAACTTTGAACTGGATTCCAGCTGCCTCAGAAATGTTTGCCTTTCATCTTGAACAAGTAGATTCCCTAACCAATAGCTACAAGTATAAGCAGAGAACTTCCGTTCAAGAAGATTTTTTTAAAGTAGATGGGGATTTTTTTCATTAAGGAAAAGTTGATATTTTAGACAAATTAAACTTGCCTTTTATATCTACATATGATAAATATGTGATCATCATTTTGTTCAAATAATACTGTTTAATAACATAAATGAGAATTCAATTTTTGCTTATACATTTATGCTCATTCTGTTCAGCATGTTTTTGCCAGAAAAATGATTATACAAGTGAATTGTGGGACAATATTCTATAATCTCTTATAAGAATTGTGATTATTCAGAGGACTGTAGTTCTTTTCTTCCTTTGCTTTTTTAATTCTTTTTTTTGTTTGTTTTGTTTTCTGGTGCATACCTACCAATGCGTAGAGGTTACTCCTGGCTTTATACTCAGCAATTATTCCTGGTGATGCTTGGCGGACCATAATGGATGATGGGGTTCGTCATCCAAAATGAGATAGAGAGATAGAGAGAACTGGTATAAATACATCTCAATGGATGCATATTCATGAGGAGAAACACATCATAATTTCATGGGTTTCATACAATCTATACGGTACCCACAAGGTCTGTCTATTTTCTGTTCTGCACCAAGGTGATTCTGAGTGTCTTGTTCTCTATTTAAAAGGGTCATGCTCACCTGCTTGAGGGCAAACTAGCATGATTCTTCCTTTGATCTAAAATAGTAGTCTCAACATAGCCATGGTGGTAGTCTCCTGGTAAATTCTAACTGTCCCACACTGGAACCAGTGGATATTAAGAGGAATTGTGCCCAATCTAGATAACATTGGAGTCATAGTAGAGAGTATAGTAATATTTCAGAAGTTACTGATTCAGAGTCAAAATGACTCCTATGAATGCCACTTCCTACATTAGTATTTACCCAGAAGAGCAATCTCTTTAGCATAAATCCTGGCTTAAGAACATGTAAATAATTTAATCTATAAGCGGATTAAACAGCAAAGATCCCAAGCTAGCTAGGCCTGTTATCCCACACCATGGAAACAAGTACCTACCCACTGTACTGTTGTTCCAGCCCTCTATCTAGTTCTTTTCTACTTTACTACAGAAACCCTACAGAGCATGTGATCACCAGAGCAGGAGGGGGAATCAGAAGTGTGGGCAGTCAGTGGACATGATGCATTACTTTACTTAAACCTTTGTTAGAGGTTTATTATGATAACAACACATTTTTCGGAGGTAGGAGGGGCTCTGTAGGAGAATACTCAGCGGTGCTCAAGGCTCACTCTTGGCTTTGTGCCATTGAGTTATGATTTATGTGGAAAAGCAACATTACCATGTTTGTGAATGAAATTATTAAAGATCAGCACCTGGTGGGATGTAATGAACAGCTTTGCCTCTGGGAAGACTTGAATTCTCTGGAGTCAGCTTCCAGGATGAGACAGTATGGCATTGCTTGAACCTTAAAACTAAGGGGTGTGGGCCGAGCGATAGCCCAGTGGGTAGGGCTTTTGCCTTGCACGCAGCTGGCCCATGCCGGCCGGGTTCGATCCCCAGCATCCCATATGGTCCCCGAGCACCGCCAGGAGTAACTCCTGAGTGCAGAGCCAGGAGTAACCCCTGAGCATCGCCGTGTGTGACCCAAAAAGCAAAAAAAGAAAAAGAAACCTAAGGGGTGTGACTCAGGAGCCAGTGTCATGAGACTAGGAGCACAGGTACACTAGCATTTAGGGGGAAATGATTGGGGAACGTTCATGGAGTCAGAATGGGGTAGCTAGAATAGATGTAGAATGAGGTGTGTATTCTTTTCCAGAACCTATATTTCAGTTCTGTTTTGTTTTACTAGGGTAGAAAGGTCTTTTTTTTAGAGCTTGATAGAACTGGATTGTGTGTATATTTGGGGAGGAGAAGTGGGAAATTGAGATCAGTTACTGTTTTTACAGGCAGTTAAGGCCTAGGGTAGAGCAGTGAAAATAGATGAGTCAGAGAAAAAAGTAAGAGACGTAGTGTTTTGGAAATAGTGGGTTTATGGAGTGATTGAGTCAACAAGCTCATATACTATGCCTTATTTATTATGATAAGAATTTTCAGATGCATTACTTTACTTAATTGCATCTTGTAAGATTGGCACTGGGATCTGCATAATTCAAACAAAGAATTCAAGTATGAAGGATATTAGAACCAGATTTCTAATTCAGTATATCTGACTCTGTACATTTTTCAATTTTGTTGTTTGTTTGTTTAGCTTATGTGGAGGTCAGACATTCTAGTCCAAGTAGCAGCCTAGCCTAGTAACAATGAGTTATGTTTGTAACATAAAGAGGTAAAATAATAATATCTGAAGTCTTCTTCCATTTATGTTACTCTAAATTTCTCTTATTTGGAAAAACCATGGTTTAATGAACCAGAAAGAAATTTGGAAATAGGAATGTGTGCAAAATTATTTTAGTAAAAGGAGAGCTCCTGAATGATAAGAGCTTTGTACAGAGTATATATGGTAATAGTGGATTATCTAAGTGATATATCCAGAGATCAACATGACTAGAAGATTAATGACATAAATCAGGGCTAACAGCTTGCAGATTTTTATTTTGAGTTTACAAGAGAGGGCCAAGAATTAAACAATTCTTAATCCATCATATTTGAAAAATTTAGATGGTCCCGAGCTTTAACATAATTGTGAGTCTTTAGCCTTTCTCTTTTAAAAAGAGCTACAAAGATCAAAAACTGATTTAATGAAAGTTTTCATAGGTTTGGTGTTCTGGGAATGATGGTCATGAATATGTGCTAAAGGTAGATTATTTAGAGGTGGTAATGATTAGTGACAAGTCTCATGGTTCCATTTTCAGGGAGTCTTCCCTAAAGCCCTGACATTTGTGCAGCTTTTTATAATCTAATGGTGGCCTCCATATGTTTCATTTGCATTCCATTCAGGACTCTAAAGATCTACAACTATAATGTCAAGTTTCAGGACTCTAATCTTCCTCAATTCCTTTGCATGAAAGTGAATACGAGATTTGTATTTCAATTACCACCATCTTTCAAAAGACTTATTAGATGAATTCTTAAGTGCCCGTTCCCTAGAAATTTCCATATTTTATAGGGCAAATATAATTACCAAAGAAGGAGCTTAGTTTTTTGTGTTTGGCTTTTTGGGGTCACACTTGGCAATGCTCTGGGTATACTCTGGCCCTGTGTTCAGGAATTGCTCCTGGCAGTGCTCAGGGGACCATATGGGAAGCTGGGGATTGAACCTGGGTCTGCTGCATGCAAAGCAAATGTCCTACCCATTGTGTTATCATTCTGACCCCAGAAGGAGATTAATTTGTATTCCATTTCCCCTTCTTTCATGTCCTCTAAGTAAATATCAATAGTTTACAGCAAACATAGGCTTCATTTTTATGTAAAAGTCACAGAATGTGACTTGTTTATTGAGAGGAACACACACACTCACACACACATACATAGAAGTAGAATGTGGAGAGGACATTTTCTGTATCTCTGCTCTGTTTACTCAGAACACGTCTCTTTTTTTTTTTCACTTGCTGTATCTCCACTCAGCCATTCAGGAATAGCTGCCAAGAGCCATCTTGTTAGAGAAATCTTCTCAATGTGTGGTTGGATCATTCTACCCTTTGATCCCATAGCGGATGTCCTGCATTTCCCTGTCAAGGTCTTAGCCACGCTTCATTAGACATATTGGTTAATTGACTTTCTGTTCTCCTGAAAGCAGGTGCAATATTTGTCTTGTGCATTGGGGCTCCCCCACCCTGGAACTATCATAATTGTCCGCTATAGAAGGCTTGCTCAATTCATGCTTATTTACTGACTAGCCAAGCTCCCACATCAAAAGACAGGATCTGGTACCATTACATAATCAATTGGGCAATCTTAGACAATTCACTTGATATTTTTGTGAACTATTTTCTTTTTCTTTTTTGTCTGTACAGTAAGGCTAAAAACTTCATTGTGATCCACTTCACAGGGTTGTAGTAAAAGCCAATATAAGTGTGTGAGAAAATAATCATGTGTGTTCTTTCCATATTAGGAATACTACTGTCATGTTTTACTAGATAATGTTGACTTCTTGTGATCAGATAGACCTTTCCCCTAGGCCTCTAAAGAAAAAAAGACAAGTGATGTTTCACAGCTTGATCAGTTAAGGTTTACTGGGGGTGGGGGTGAGATGTGGTGGAAAATGTAATTTATTTTTGGAAATTAGCAAAATAAAATAAATGACAAACCACATATACATAAATGTTTACAAGATGTTATAATTCATTGCTCCACCTCTCCCCCTGCTGTCTTTCCTCTCCTGCATTCTTTTAGCCGTAGAATCCTCCCCCCTCCCAACCTCATAGATGCCAGTTAACTCTAACTCTCAAACATGCTGGATCCCATATTTCCTTTCTCTTTTAAACCTAGGTAACCCCTCTTAATGCACTGAAGACCTCTGTCACAGGACTAGAATGCATCCTCTCTTTTTTGGTCAGAGGTGTTTTCTTTGAGTTTTTGTGGATTGTCTTCACATGAATGTTTGAGAGGAACTGACCATGTGTCCTGTTACTGCAAACTTCATAAACGCAGAGCCTGTGCCTCAGTTTTCCTCGTTTATTTCCAGATAGTGATAAAAAGACTGAACACTATCTCCATCCCAGACACAGCCCAGAATTGAGTTTACAGAACCTTTAATTCAGACCAAAAGCATGATAATCAGAGTTTGACCAGGCCCTGACAAGGCAAGGATGCTAAACTACAAATAGCACAAAGTATTATTTTTCCATCTAGTGTCTGCCTTAAACATTCTCTTAGAATCCATAAGGAGAACATTCCAATGGGTGATCTTGGTGCTTATTCACAATCTTCGTATTTCTTATAAAACCCCTACTAATTATTTATGATAGCATTTGAAGAACCAAAAATACAACCATAAAAGATAGTGACAGGAATGGCAGAGGAGGCTTAATTTTTCTACACCTTAATTCTATTACTAGGAGGGAAATTGGGGGCTGGAGAGATTGCACAGAGGGCAGGACACTTGCCCTGCATATGGCTGGCCTGGGTTTGTGGCATCCTGTATGGTCTCCTGAGAATATAATATTTGTGGCATCCCATATGGTCCCACGAGATTTGCCAAGAGTAATTCCAAAATGCGTAGGCAAAAGCAGTCCTTGAGCATCAATGAATGTGCCCCCAAGATTTTTTTTAAAAAAGAAAGAGGAAATTGGCTACTAGTTTAGGTAAAAGTCAAAGGAAAAGACAAATTCTATGCCAAATATTTCTATCTTTAAAGTCTTGGTAATACAAATGCTAAAGGCTAAGTAGCAATAGGAAAACTTGATTGTAAGCTATATTTGATACCTCAACATTAGATATGATTTAATAGTGGAAATGTTATCCACTACTCTTTCATAATTCCTGAAAAGGAGGTTATCTTGTTGTATCTATTTTTGAATGCTGTGTCATTTTCTGTGATTTGAGAATATGGCACCGTTCAGGAACACTTGAAGAAGTATGTTGCAAATGTTAAAAATGATGAGATTCTAAAAGATAGAATGCATTTGTGGGAAGCTACAAGACCATACATTGCAGGGTGATGTATGGATTTCTTATCAGGATAAGGTTCCAAACAGCTCCCTTGTTGGATAAGGTATCGTGCACATCTATGTCTGCATGCATCTGTGTCTCCTCAAGTAGATGAGTATAGTGCCTTGTTAGCCCTACAGCTAATGATCCCCTGAAAGTTCCTCTCTGATTTCTCAGACAAATAGAAGGAAGAGATAGAAGAAGCTTGTGAGAACCATAGCAAGTATAAGGCACTGGAGGAGTGAAGACCCAGATTCTGGTCTTGGCTTTTACACCACATGTTAGAAGTCACTTTATCTTTCTGTTCTTTTGTTCCCTCATAAGCTAGAAAAAAACAATTATCAACCCTAACCTTCCTGTCAGTTCCAGCTTCCTCTGACTCAAAAACAGATCAAATATCCCTGTTCGATATATTCTGTCAGATGCAAGAAGGGGGGGGCAGGTACCCAAAGACTTAGATTGTGTTTCTTTTATCCAACCAAATAATAATTATTGAATACTCTCCAGGTTATTGCTGTTCTCATCCTGGTGTGATGGAAGTAAAAGACCCATGGTTGTATGTCTTAAGTTAATAATGGGACCAGAGAGATAGTATAGTGGTTAAGCACTTACCTTGCATATACCCATTATATATTGGTTTAATCCCTGGCACCATATAAGATCCTCCAAGTTTCCTCAGGAGTGAACTTTGAGCACGACTAGGTATGACCCTGAACAACAATATAAAGAAGGTAACAGTTCTGTGCACCTTAGATTCTAAGTGATTGACCCTCCTCATTGAACAGTAAGCAACCAGAACTGTACTTGGTAGCCTACATAGTAAGCCAAATAGATGTGCTAACTTCTTTCACAAAGTATTCAATCAGCTTAGGTGGACTAAACAATAAACAATCATCCTTACAAACAAATGTGAAAAGTGGTTGCTCATGACCTGCTACTGGAGATTAGCCTTGTCCAGTGGCAGTCCATAACTGTGTGAAGCTGGATAGAACATCCTTCCCTAGGCTGCATTTGGTCTGTGCTTGGGCACTGTCATCAAAGAGCAAGTTAACACCCATAACTTCAACCATAAAACTCAGTGGTCATTCCTGGAGCATGAGCTCTTTGCCAGAGTGCATGGTCTCAGGTCCCAGGATTGGGTCTGTCCAGAGCCAGACCTTTCTCTTGACTTCTTAAATGCTGGCTTATATTCATATCTCATCCAACCAAGTTTTTCTTTCCTTCAGTGAATGTTCAAGGCTTTTCATGTCTTTTTCTTCTAGTAAATATAGCAAAAACTACACTTTGTTCAAAGTTTCTTGGCTTCAAATTTGGAATAAGTTAGGATTCTTGACCTTTATGTCCTTCCAAAAGACACTGCATTTTAAGAGTGATGGTCTACCACTTCCCAAGTGACTTGTACCCAGTTTTTGTGTTGATTTTGCCTTGTTTTAGTACACAGATGTTTACAAACAATGTAAACCTTCTCATATTTCATTTGCTAAAGTAAATGATTACCTGTAACATTGACCTCAGTGTGACTTGCTCTGAACAGTGAAGGTGGGGTGGGGGCAGCTTCTGGAACACCCTGTACTCATCAAGACCATCAAAGAGTCATTCTCTACATTAGTAGGGAGGGAAGTGGTGAAGTCCAGGCTCCTGCAAAACATTATCATTTATGAGTCTTGGAAGATGCTTCAGGAAAAGCAGAATATAGACAAGAAGTAGAGAGACAAGTGGGAATAAAAGAGATAATGCCTTGAAGGCGAAGCTAGGGGAGACAGATAAAGCCAAACTGAGCTGAACCTTTTCATTTGTTTGGGGATTAAACTTTTTTGCCTTTAAAAAAGTAAAATAGTTAGGTAACATGGCTACAATAGTGCTAATATTTATGGATATGGTATACATACTTACTGCCCCTCACCAACACCAAAATGCCTATGACCACTTGCCACTCTAGAAACATCATAGAAATGATTGCTTCTTCCTTCTCCCTCCTGGTGCCAGGGATTCCTTCTCTAGAAAGTATGGTGCCAGGGATTCCTTCTCTAGAAAGTTTGCTTCTTCCTTCTCCCCTCCATCTCCAACACCTCACCTGCCCACATGGTATTCTCAGCTTTGTAATCGAAGGCCAATAATTTGTCATTATTCGATTCATTGGTTTTGTTTCTCTGTTTATTACAGGTGAGTGAGATCATCTGGTGTTTTTCCTTCTCCATGTGACTTATTTTGCTTAACATGATACCCTCCAGATTTGTCCAAGCTGTAACAAAGTGCGAATTTCATCTTTTCTTATTACTGCATAGCATTTCATTTTGCATATATGTAACATTTCTTTATCAACTCATCTGTCATTGGACATTTGGGTTTTTTCCATATCTGTTGCTGCAATGAACTTAGGTGTGCATGTTTCTTTTCAATTTAATGTTTTAGTATTCATGGGAGAGATCAAGAAGTAGGTTTGCTAGGTTGTGTGGAAGCGCTAGTCTTACTTTTCTTGAGTAAAAGTATTGTTTTACTCAAAGTATTGTTTTACTCAATATGCTTACTCCATATTGTTTTCCTTGGATGCAGGCCGGAGGCATTCCCCACAACAGTGAATGAGGATTCCTTTTCCACCAAACCCTCTTTAAGTACTGATTGTTTCTACTCTGTTTTCATATATACCATTCTTATAGGTGTAGTCATGCATTGACAAACGCTGTCATTTTGGTTTCCATTCCCTTATAATAAGTGACAAACATTTTTTCACATGCCTATGAGTCATTCTCTTCTGGGAAGTGTGTATTTATCTCCTTTTCCCACTTTTTTTGATGGGGTTGCTGTTTTGTTGCTGTTGAATCTGTGAATGCTTTACATTTAGATATTGACCCTTTATCAGATGCATGGAGTGTAAACATTTTATCCTATTGAGCAGATTTTTTGTCGTTATTGGTTTTGGGGCCACATCTGTTGGTGCTCTGGGCAGGCTTGAAGTATCATATGTGGTGCCCATAATAGAATCTGGGTCAGCTGTTTGCAAGGCAAGTACCCTACCAGCTGTACTCTCTCTCATGTTCCAGTGTATTTTTCTTTTGTCAAGCAAACATTTTAGGTTGATGCAGTCTCTTTTGTTAATTTTTGTTTTTGTTATCTTTGCTTATGGAGTAAAATCACCAAGTTCTCCATGACCTTTATCCTGGAGAGTTCTTCTTTGGCTTTCCTTAATGTATTTTATAAATTCTGATCTAATATTCAAATTCAATTTGAATAAACTTTGTGCATGGTGTTATTTTTATCTTAAGAACAATGAAAGGCAGCTAAAAGCATTGAGAAAATAATTTAATCTGTTTCATGTATTACTATCACTTAAGTTGCTTTATGGTTTAGGCAAATGAAACATCAGAACCCTGGAAAACTGTGGATCATGGATATAGAGACATTACTAAGGAACAACTGTTGTTTCTTAAATATTGTTTTTAAAAAAAAAGGGAGGGATGGAGCTTAGCATAAGATTGGTGAGGTGATGGTTGAATGGTGTATTTTCTGCAGAAATAGAAGGAAACATTGAGTTGTGTAGTTGGAATGACAAACCAATCTGTTTTTGTTGAAGTATGCTTGGGAATGTCGAGAAATATTATGAGTCAAAAAGGAACTGAGATGATGGAGGGAGGAACACCGTGGCAGATTGCCTTGAAGATTAAAAATAGGAATTTGTCTTTCATCTTGGGAAAGTTGTATTGCATTTCTGAACTCTGTTTCTCATTTGTAAAATAAAAGGGTACGCATTATTTTTTTTTTTGGCTTTTTGGGTCACACCCAGTGATGTTCAAGGGTTATTCCTGGCTCTGCACTCAGAAATTACTCCTGGCGGTGCTTGGGGACCATATGGGATGTTGGGGATCGGGATCGAGCAAACGCACTACCTGCTGGACTATCTCTCCGGCTCCAAAAGGGTACACATTATTAAGTCTCTTAGTTCACAGAGGTTATTTAGTGAAACTATCCATCTAATGTTTGATCTCTTTCTCAGTAAAACTGTCCAAATTCTGAGCACCTTTATCTATAAAAAATTTATTATTTTGCCACAAATAAGATACTCCAAGCCAGGCATTGTGTCAGGCTCTCCTTCTCCCCAACCAATCCACCACACAGATTCTTTTCTTTTTCTTCCAACAGCTCATTGGAAGAAAAACTTATTGTGTTTTGTGGCCCCAACACCAATAACAATTGATACCTCATACAACAGTTGTATGAAGTATGAATTGCTCATTTCAACTTATATCATAATTAGGAGGTTAAAGATAGTTGATTTGTTCAAACTAAAAAGTAAGTAGTCAAGTTGGGATTGACAGGTCAAACTTGTTCCTTCAAGTCATGGTGCCTCAGACTAGCCCAATTCATGTTGAGCTGTCCTTTCTATTACACGAATGATAATAATAATAATAATAATAATAATAATAATAATAATAATAATTTCCTTTATAGTTATTGAATTTGAGACTGTTTTTCCTTTTGCTTTCAACCTTTGGTGCTCACTGTAGATCTTATCTATATGGAACCAAACTAAATTTCACTACAGACATCTTTTATTTTAAAAGTGATAAGATTCACTACTTTTATATTTGATACCAAGGAGTTCCATTGAGTCTATGAACAGCATAATAATATGAAACGATCTTGACATTATTTGGATTAAGAGCCAGGATATCAGTTCATTTAACTGACACTTTTTGAATGTCACTTGTGTGTGAGGCATTGTGCTATGACAGGATGTGATTTCTACCAAATGATTCCCCGAGAAATTTGAAATTGTAATTCAAAAAAGAAATGCGATTTTCCATTGCCAAATTTGAACATTTGGTAATCAAGTTACAAAACTGAGAACCATTTCAGAAATATGTATCTATTCATATAGCCAATAATGATTTATTGGATATTTAACTATGTGTTAAGCACTGTTCTGGGTGCTAGAAATATAGTCATGAAGTAAACTTTTGGGGGGTGAACTTTCATTTTAGTGGAAGGAAAAGTTCAATAATGGGAATTTAGGTTTGTGATAAATACTAGTAAGAAAGTTAAGCAGTGCAGTGGGTGAGAGGAGACTGGGAAACTCACAGATTGGGGTGCCACGGAAGAATTTCGCTAAGAGGTAACACTTGATTGGAGCCCTAGATGAAAGAAAAGAACCAAAGCTAGAGTATCTTCAGGAAGAACATCCTAGACAGAGAGGACAGCAAAAATTCTCGCTTCCTTCTACCAAAAGATAGAAATGAGGCAATGCAACTAGAGTGAAACAAGAGGGGGAACGAGTAGAATGCTGTTAATCGAGGGCAGAGACAGTATTAAGGGGCAGGTTAAGAAGTTTCTCGATTGTTTTTTGAGAAAATTATTGGATTTGTGTTTTAAAAGAACCCTGGTAGCTGTGTGAAAGCAGAGTTGCAGAAAGACAAGAGTAAGAACAGAGCAAGCAAGGCAGAAGTAGTAAGTAAAGTAGAGTAGAGAGAGATACAGCTGGGATTGAGTGAAGAGGTGGGGAAGAGCCACACTGGGGTTCTGGAAGAAGAGTTTACAAGCATGCTAGGATTTCTTTAACCCTTGTCCTTTGACTCTCACTGGAAGGAGGGTCCGCTTTATCTCTCCTTGGTAATAAGGTGGTACAAGTTCACTAGTGGCTCTCCATTAAGGTCTGGAAGTGGCAGTTCCAGATTCATAGATCTAATGATGGGCATCAGTTTTACCTGATGGGTGCTATTTTTCATTTGAGACATGAATTCGAGTAAGTACAGAGAGAACTGTGCAAGGTTTTCTTACAAAAGGATCTGATGAGAATCATGACTCCCTGAAAAAGATCCACACCAGACTGAAAAAGGCACAGTAGTTTGAGAGAGATGAAAGCATGAATCGAGGTCTCTATATTCTCACTTAACTTCTTGTCGTTTGTCCCAATTCAGGCTCTACTTCTAAGCATCAGCATCTAAGAGAACTCTGCAAGTCATTGACAAGTCCCGTTTACATTTCCCCCAAAGATTTTTGTTAATCGGATTTCTACTTACAGTATAAAAAATAGGTGGTTGTAATTTTGCTTTTTCTAGCAGCAGAATGCTTCAGTGAATAGCTCAGCTAGAAGCAGTTTTAATATAGATATATCTCTTTTCCTCATTTTTTGTTTTGTTTTGTTTTATAAATTAAAGCGCAGTAATTCGTGATGTGAAGTAGTGAAGGTTTACTACTTGCTTCATTTTCATAGACTATTGTGAAGTTATAATTAAAGAATTAGGCTCAGAAAATTTGCCAGGAGTGGAATCTAAGGTGAAGTTTACCGTGGAATAGAAATGAGTTACAAAGGCTCTGTAAATTCTGAAATGTTTTATTTGCACTGTTTTAATGGCATCACAGAAGAAAACTGTCTTTCTTGATTGTCATTTGACTTTAATCTTACTCTGGCAACTTTCTTTTATTACATCCATAGATATGCTTATGGCCAACATATTTTTAAAATTAATTTAGTGTAGTTAGTGGTGGTAATTTTCTCCAAGGGCAGACTATGAATGTGTTTGGATTCAGTTAAATTTCTTAATAAAAAGCTTTTAAGCTTTTGTTTGTTTGGTTGGTTGGTTTTAGGCCACACCTGGCCATGCTCAGGTTTTGCTCCTGGCTCTGTGCGCAGAGATCACTCTTGGAGGGCTCAGGGAACCATTTGGAGTGCGGAACATGCAAAGCAAACACTCTATCCACTATACTATCTCTCTGGCCCCAAGTTCTAATTGAATTATGCCATAGGTCCATTTCAAGAAGTCAGAAAATGCTTTTGATTTCAAGAGGCCTATTGTCCTTGAACTGTGTTCTTAGTTAAAAATGACAGAATCAGAATCAGCAGGCCCCAAAGGCGTCATGAAAAGGATACTGGCAGCTCACAGCATTCATAGAGAGCAGCTAGGCAGTATCCAGACTCTAAATGCTGAGCATGGCGGAGTACTTTCAGGGTCCTGCTATAAACGGGCTACCGCTGCTGATGTGATACAATGTCTAACAGCTCTTTGTCAAGATTCTAAATCCTGGGCAAATACCTGAATACTTTTATTTGGATTTATTCATCCTCTGAATACATTGAAAATAACTGAAAAAGCATTGGGTGATCTAGGCACCTAAGCCTCTAATAAAGTCAGGTGTGATAGTGGGAAGTTAATACTGGGGAATTTCTCTCTTCTAGAACACGGAGGAAAAGTCTTTCAAATGTGAAATATTACTAAGATATGGGGGTTCATTGTTACATTCATCCATTGAGACATTGTGACTATAATATTTTAAATAATTGATATTTATTGGGGGCATGTATGGTGGTGCTCAGAGGTCATTCCTTGAGCACACAGTCAGGTGTGGCCCCCAAACAAAACAAAAATTATAAAAAGCAGTCGAGAGAAAGGAAAAAAGGGAAAAGTTGACAGTTCTAGATACCACACAATGATTTAAATCTCCTGCAGAATCTGTTGATTCATTAACTTCCTGGCCTTTTAAGGAGCTTGGATTTCTAGAGCACATTTATTTCAAATCCCTATAGAAGGTAAGGGGAGTTTTTACTGTTCTCCAGTACTCTGTTTAAGGTTTCATTCCCCCATGAAACCTGCAAGTAGAGAATGTTTCCTGTTAAGGCTCATCATTAGTTTGACCCAATTCTGCCTGTCTCCTTGGGCTTGAGACACTCACATACAGTGGTTAAGTTTTTCTAGGCAAACATTTTTCAGCTAGCACAATTCACAAATATTATTCTTTTCACTAAACTATTTCTAAAACAAATAAAACTGTTTATTGAGTTCTCTTTGCTTAGTGGGAAAGTGTTTGACTACAGTCAAAGTTAGAAAATTTGTTTTGACAGTTTTAAAACTTCCAGCATAATATAGTGCTATTGGGAATCTTGCAAACCTGACTTCATCTTTCTTTTCCTCATAATCATAGAGAAAAGAAAGAGCCTTGGTAAAATCCCAATGTGTTCAGTGACACTCCAACATGGAATTCAGACATGCTTCGATCTAGAACCCCTTATCCAGATTAACAGACTTCAGATTCCTTAGCATAATGCTTAAAACCTTGCGTTTGTCTGCACTTTCCACTCATTTTCCAAGCCTCACCCAGTATCTTAAGTCATAAAACTTATTGCTTTTCCTGAAATGATTCATAAAGCTTCACACTTAGGAGTATGAACTTTGACTTTCAACCTCCTTCCAGAAGCAACTGCTGTTTTAACGTGCCAGCTTCTCCCATCCCTGAAACTGATAGACGTGCTCCTCCTGGGGTAGAGTGATAGTTAAAAGGGTAGGGCAATTGCCTTGCTTGTGGCCAACCTGGGTTTGGTCCCTGGCCCTCATATAGTCCCCAAGCCCCACCAGGAGTGATCAGTGAGTGAAGAACCAGGAGTAAACCAGGTGCACCACAGTGTGCAACCCCCAAACAAAAAACCCTTCTGATAAAAGTGCCCAAGCATACTATTATCACTTAATTACACACAATTATATTGCACGGTCATATTTACTTTGACAATGAGGGTTACCCACAGTAGACAAACACTTTACTATAGGCACTGTGCTAAATGTCTCACAGTTATAAACTTGTCTGTTTTGTAAGTAATACTCTAGAATAAGACAGTTACTCACTTTCTCAGCAGTGGAAACTGGTTTTGTGATGTGGTCACTTTCTCTTGTTCACAAAGCTAACTATAAGCAGAGCTAATTTTCAAATCTATCACTTGTATCACTTCTCTTCCGTTGTTCATTGATTTGCTCGAGCAGGTACCACTAACATCTCCATACGTCCTGTCACATGCCAGTGAAGCCCAAGGTCATCTGCTCACTTCAGGAACATGAAGAGCCTCAAACCATTCCTTCAGCTCGTGGGAATGAGGTCTATAATTGTTCCTGATTTTTGGCATATCAATATGACATTGGTAGCTTGCCAGGCTCTGCCGTGCGGGTAGCATACTCTTATAGTAGCCTCTCATCTCGTGCATTTATTGATAAACCACAATGGGGAGACATCGGCTTTTCTGTTGGGTGGAGCTCGGATGAGCTGTGGAGTCCGGATGTTGAAAATGGCAGCCCTCGTGGTGTGGGGGGTCCTCTGGCTTCTTGCGAGGCTCTGCTGGGATGGTGGGCCAGGGCTAGAAACTGCCTTCCCTCCGGGCACCTCGTGATCAGCTGGGCACAGGGAGAGCTGGTAGCAGCTCTGCCCTGTATATGTGAGTCTTGTTCAAATCTATATATGTCTGATTTTATAGACTGCATGATAAACCACTAACCTATGTAGCATCTTTTGTTAATAGTCCATTTATTTGTTCTATTTACTGATGCAGAGCAGAGATCCTGTCTTATGTGTTTGTAGAAGTGAAAACGCACTAGTTTTATAGTCATAAATTTGACTTAATTGCTTGCTTTCAGAGTTTTATATAGGTAATGCATATATTACATATACATATTCATATATGATTTGGGATTTTTATTCTTTTTGTAAATCCTTTGAGGTAGATGCTATTTTTTTTTTACTTTTTGGGTCACCCAGCAATGCTCAGGGGTTACTCCTGGCTCTGCACTCAAGAATTACTCCTCACGGTTCTAGGGGACCATATGGGATGCCAGGGATCGAACCCAGGTCAGCCACGTGTAAAGCAAATGCTCTACCCACTGTACTATCATTCTGGTCCTGTAGGTAGAAACTATTTAATTCTTTACCTTATTCATTTTTATTCTTTGCTGAGTAAGCCACTTGCTTCAAGACCATTACTACTTCAATGGAATAATGGTCTTTAGCAGATTAAATCGAAATATTGTTCATTTGAAAGCCATAACTCTAGCTCATATTTACTGAATATTTATGCAGTAAAACTTATGAGCATTTAAAAAAACATTATGTCTTTCCCTTTGTTGACTTAGTTGTTTTTGTAATATTATCAATAACAATTCTTAGAAATATTAAGAAATAAAAGGATAACAGGGATGAGAAACACAACAATTGTTTTGTAGCAGAAGAAAAGAAGCTAATTAGAAATAGTGATTGGAAACTAGGAAAACACAGCTCTACTCCCTGTTCTCCAGTCAAAACCAAGAAACATGTTTGGGAAGGTGCCCTGGGGATAACAATTTAAAAATAAGGAATTTTAGCAACAACAGGAAAACATTGTCATGTTCAAAAGATGCTAAGACGTTTTGCCATCTGTGCTACCAGACCATGACCGTTCTCTTGCTCCTCAATTGTCAGGCAGTGAGGCAGAAGAGTTTTGAGGGACCTAGATACAGAGTCCAGAGAGAATGCTCTGAGGCAGGTGATAACCATCATGGAAAGAGCTCAGGGCAAAGACCATATAAGCATTTCTGAAATCAAACAGGAAATTTAAAGGCACTGAAGCTTTGCCAACATTTTTGTTTTTGTCTAAATACCAGTGCAGAAACCTTCAAAGAATCTGAATGTTTCTAATCTTACGCATAACTCTGGCATTTCTGTAAAATCATAGGGAAGCAAAGTCTTTCTGCATGTGAACTTCACACATGACTTCCTTGGGAGTGGGACCTCACCTTTTATCTACATCTTGGCTTAATTTCTGAATGCTGTTATCCCTCAAGAGTTGCTGACATGGTTTATACTATAGTTTACTTAAGACCGATTTGAGTTTTAAAGTGCAGGCTTTCCTCCTTCATTCCTATCATTTGGATAGACTGAGTTTTAACAATTTAATCACTCTTTTGTCTTTCACGTACTTCTTTCATTTACATGTTATAATGTTCGGAGCAAACTCGACCCCATGAAAAAGAATGAACGAGTGTTTGAAAAACATTGATGAAGTTATGTTCATCTCAGATATTATTAAAGCTGGTATGAGTTAGTGGTTCTGGAATAGAATGCACAGTTGCAGACCTGGAGTTAAAGCAGCCTTCTTGGTTGATCCAGAAGTTCTTCACTGTTGTGAAGAACCAATCTGTGTTTTGCTAAGTTGTTGGCCTCCTTCTATTGCTATGTGATGTTTATTTCCCTCTGATGGTAGGAAGGATGTAAGCAACACTTCCAAGTTCACCTCTAGCCGAAAATAGCTATCCATGACTCTCCTAAAATGAGTTCTTAGGGATCTTCTGCCCCCGTGAGTTCTTAGGGATCTTCTCTTCTATATTTCATTACCCATCATGGGATGCGGTCATTAAACAAAACAGTTTGGTAATTAGAGGTGGGTGTTAGTCTTAAACCACATGGACTTTAATGGAAATTGAAGTGAGAGAAGTAGGGGGAAGTGGGTGTTAGCTAACAAACAATAGTGGACCTTATAGTGATGATACTCATATGGTTTAAGTGAGGAGGATATGTGGGCAAGAGTCTTAAAAAGCAGAAATCTTAAAAATTAGAACAGCTTATCCAATGTAGTAGCCTTTAGCCACATGTGGTTACTGGATACTTGAAATTTGATTAGATCTTTAGCACCACAAAGGAAAAAAATAGAAGAAATGTGATAACTGGATTTGAAATATACTGTATGCATAAAAGGCACATCAGACTGTGAAGAGTATGTGGAAAAGAAACATAAAATACTTTCAGAAAGGGGCTGGAGCGATAGCACAGCATGTAGGGCATTTGCCTTGCACATGGCCAACCCAGGTTCGATCCCCGGCATCCCATATGGTCCCCCAAGCACCGCCAGGAGTAATTCCTGAGCAAAGAGCCAGGATTAACCTCTAAGCATTGCTAGGTGTGACCCAAAAAGCAAAAAAAAAATACTTTCAGAAAAAAATTTATACTTTGAAGTAATTTTTACATGAATTCAGTAAATTAAATTTATTATAAAAATTAATTCTACATGTTTCTACAACTTAAAAATGTACTTACTATAAAACTTAAAAGAGGGGCCAGAGCGATAGCACAGCAGGTAGGGCGCTTTTTCCTTGCACGCGGCCAACCTGGGTTCGATCCTCAGCATCAGCATCCCATATGGTCCCCGAGCACTGCCAGGATTAATTCCTGAGTGAAGAGCCAGGAGTAACTCCTGAGCATCTCCGGGTGTGACCCTAAAGGAGAAAAAAACTTAAAAGAATTTATGTGTCTTATATTTGTGACTTGAATCACTTTTTTTAAGACTGTGCTGTATTTAATTGTACTAAAGTGCTGCATTAGATTAATGATTATTCCATTGTTTTTGCTAGAAAAGCTATTTCAATGAATTTCTTTAGAGAAACAGGTAAATACAGTTGTTTTGGTTCAGTGGGGCTGGGCATCTAGGTATCTCCAAATAATAACATCTGTTCAGTAATTCCTGCCAAACTGTTCTTGAAAATAATTGAATATGGGTATTAAAAATGAAGTCAGCAAAAGTGTTTTCTAAGATGTTATTTCCTGGGATTACTGTGATAATTTCTTGTCTAAAATACTCTGTAGGAACATGTAGTAAAATATACCTTCAGATAACTCAGTGTTGGGAAGGGAGTTAATGGATTCAGGTGCTGAGGTTGTTTATCTCGTCATAGAAGCCTATAATTCTCATAGGAAGTGGACATTTGAGACATGGGAAAATAGGCTTCTTGTGTTTTCTTCCTTCTAGTTCCTATTATTTGTTTTGCTGTCAGACTAAAATGTATAAATTCAACTAAATCATTAGATGAAACAAAAACAGCCTAAGATATAAGGGCATAGAAGATAAATATGTTGCAATTTACGAAATCTGGTACAAAATTCTAAACACTGGCAATCATTTCACTAACTTTGCAAAGAAAACTATCCTGCAAATGAAGGATTTTTTGAAGATATTTGAAAACTAAAGTTTATCATTTGTAATATAAATATCACATGGAGCTTGTTGACTTTCACTTGTCACATACGTATTGCATGACAGAAAAGAGTGGCTATGAAAATGCTACAGGAGACTGAGACATAAATCGTAATGAGTGACTGGAGTTTAAAAGGAACCTATGGCTATTATTGGACATTGTAAATTATCAATATGAGCATTTCCTAGCTACCTTCTTCCTAACTGGAAATCAGATACTTAAGAGGTGACAGTGAAGGACTCTTATATTAGTATCTGAATACTATGATGACTATCACTATAAGCAACAACAAAAGAATAATACAACCAATACTTATACTGTACTGTGAGGCCAAGATTCTGTAATTTGCAGGTTTTTTTTTTTTGGTCACACCCAGTAATGCTTAGGGGTTACTCCTGGCTCTGCACTCAGGAAATTACTCCTGGTGATGCTCATATAGCGATGCTCGAATGGCAATGCCCATATGGGATGGCAGGGATTGACCTGGGTCAGCTGGGTGCAAGGCAAATGCCCTACCGCATTACTATCTTATCACTCAGGCCCCTGCATTTTAGTTTCACACCTTTCAACCAAGCAGGCCTGTGAAAAGGTTGCAGATTCAGTGTTTTCAGTGCTGCAACAGTTGATTCAGAAGGAGAATCAGTAAAAAATGGTTCAATTTTTTTCCTCTTTCAGTAGAATCAAGAAGTAGAAGTGTAAATAATCTCAGTCAAGATAATTCTGTCAAGAAAGTTTAAGGCACCAGCAGCTGACCTTTCCAAAGGGGCCAGGTAGTCAGACATTTACTTATTAATGTCAAAGTAAAAGTGATGCCTTTGTGACACCTTAAGTCCTCAAGTTGAGAACCTGGCATTGCCCAGCTAATTTACAGTCAACAGAACCAGAGCAAACCATAAAGAAAGCTGGTAAATTTTATGAGGGTGTGTTTTGTGTTTGCAAAAATAAATGAATGAATACAATGTGAAGAAGTTCCTAAGTTAATACTGACTAGAAGCATATCACTGGCAGGAAAACTGCAAGTAAATCATTATTGATTTTTTTTTATTTTTGAAGGATATTTTAAATATTGTATATCAGGTATAAATTATAGTATTTTATTTGTGATATGAATTGTGGGCAAGACTTCTAAAAACATCTATAAGCAAGAAGCTGTAGATCCAGTACACACACACACACACACACACACATCAGGAATTCTTTTAAATTCATTGTTTTGTTTAAATATTTAATTCTCCTGTTGATGTTACAACACAAGTGTTCTAGCTATAGGATTACTGCTGTAGCTATAAACATTCTACCTAAAATCACAAGGGATTGATGTATTCAAGTCCATTAGTACCTAAACTTTAGCTGTCAAACTCATATTTATAATAACAATAATTTTAAAAGGCTAAAATCTTAAATATGGAAGCATATTGATATACTTGTCCATTAGGTGAAAACTCTAGAATATATTATCCCAATTGGGTAGGATACACTGTAACTTCTGGACATTCATACATTTATTTATTCAAATATATTAGCATATTAGCTGTAATGTATAATATTCTAGACAGAGGCTTACGTGTGGTATGCCTAAAGCATAGATGGTTCCTATTTCATAAAAATTACTCTGTTGGGAGATACTGACAAAAGAAAACAACAGTATAAAATTTTTAAGGGTAATAAAGGCAGTAGATAATGCAGGAGTCCTTACTAAATAAGATACTAGCTCCTTGGTGAAGAATATACCATATAAATTGATTTATCTCCACACAAAAAATAAAGCCAGAATTGGGGCCGGAGTGATAGCCCAGCGGGTAGGGCGTTTGCCTTGCACGCAGCCAGCCGATGCCGGCCTGGGTTCGATCCCCAGCATCCCATACGGCCCCCTGAGCACCGCCAGGAGTAATTACTGAGTGCAGAGCCAGGAGAAACCCCTGAGCATTGCTGGGTGTGACCCAAAAAGCACACACACACAAAAAAATAAATAAAAAAGAACCATATTCCAAATTTAAAAACACCAAAGGAGTAAACTAATATGAACTGATGTTTAAAAAAAAATGAAGCCAGAGCTAGTTAAGGAAGGTGAAATAAAGTTAAATGAGCTAAACATATATATCTGTAAAGGTCTATAATAAAAATTGTATTTTTTAAACCCCAAGAAATTTGAGTATTAATTGGAGAAAATTGAGTATTAATTGTAATATGTATTATATTTTTAAACCCCAAGAAAGTTGAGTATTAATTGGAGTATTATAGGAGGATAAGGGGCATGAACATTAAAGCCAAAAAGTTTAGCAGGGGCCAAATGATGATGATTTTTGTCCACATAAATCATAGACAGAGTTTTGGAAATCTATTGGCCTACTGCCCTCTTTTCAGAATAAATAGGTTTCTTTGGTGACCCCTGGAAATCTATATTTTTAAAGTAAATAGAAGACTCCCCTACAATTATACCCCAAACTACTACTTAGAACTCTTGTCCCAATTTTTCAGTACCCACCAAGGAGGCAACATTGCCCACTTTGGAAAAATCTTAGACTATAAACTGAGAAAATACTGTAAAAATTTTGAGGTGGAAAAAATAAAATTTGAGGTAGAATAACACAGCTACATGTTACTTTAGGTGTGTCTGTGTAAGCAGCATGTAGGATCCAAACATGAAGATTACAACCCCCTGGCCAGGGTTCAGACCAGAGAAGGGGTTGGTCTGGGCTCAGCTTCATTAGAAGTTCTAGATTAATAAAATCTTAGGAACTTAGTTAGAGACTAAGTGATAGACTAGACATGAGGAATTTGGCTAATGAAGTGGAATGGGGGGGAAAAGCTAACAACCCCCAAAAAAAATCAGGGCTAATGGCAACTTGAATATTTAGTAAATGGTAACTTGAATATTTGGCAACCTGATTCCTAGGGAATAGAGTATTTCAAGAAAGTACAGCCAATTCGGTCTGAGGTAACAGAGAAGTCAAGTAAGACTATTAAATATCCAGTGAATTTACAAACCTTATTTCTTGTTGACCTTGGAAACAGCCCTTCTGGAAAATTTGTGTGCATTGAGACCAGGCTATAGCAGTGAAGACAAGAAGTACTGACAACTCTTCTGAGAAATTGCTACGTTTTAGAGCTGAATATTCAGGAAAATGAATTTCTACAGGTTGTATTTGCTCAAGGTGGGAAAAATTTCGATATGTTAAAATAATAATGGAAAAAATCTCCCCTTTTGACAAATGGAAAAGCTAAAGACGGGAATTTAGTATCAGAAGGAGCTAATTGAGAAAATAAGGTATCTTAAATTCATGATGGTATGACTCAGAAGGCAGCTAGAGTATGAGAAACGGAACCCTCTGTTCGAACAAGGGAAAGGAGAAATATACAGCTACAGGTGTTGAACTTGGTGGTTAGTGTCCCCTGATGAGATTTTTATATCTTTCCGGTGAATTAAAGCATTGAGGATGTATGAAATGGTCACTGTGGTGAATGAGAGACAGAAAGGTGAGGAAGAAAAAAGAGACAGTGGGAGATGAGCAGAAGAGCAAAAAAGCAAACTAGCTGATTATGGTAAATGAATAGGACGGAGATTTCCTTCTGTCTGAATTCACCTGGTGTCCCTCCTGAGTACAAGATACAGGGCATGTCTATTTAGAATACCCTAAGAGGGAAAACTTCACAGAACATAGATGAAAAGAGTGACATTTTGATATGAAACAAAGAATTGATCATTTCAAGTCAAACACACAATCATTAACCTGCTGTGTAGACAAGCTGTGACACAAAAGGATTCATCTGCTTATCATAGTTCTACATTCCATGAGTCACAGAAGCCACTAATTTACCATTAAATGGAGCATTCCCCTTAATAAGCCATAATGAATATGTTTATTAGCTTAAGTGGTTTGATCAATTATAGAGTGCCCGACTTTTTTATCTACTGGTTGTTAAAGGAGACACACAGGGGGGGTACACTGGTGACATGTGTGTGTTGAAATTCTGTGCATGAGGAACCATTATTAATAGCATCATAAACTACAGAATCTCCACTTTAAAATCATTTTTAAAAATAAAGAATATACACATTACCTAAGTATTCAAGTCCTCATAATGGTTTTTGGATGGATTCTGATACTACCATTTTAATGTAAGTAGTTTATTAGCAGGGCTGGGGAGATAGCACAGGGATAAGGGGTATGTCTTATATATGTCTGACTGGTTTGAACCCTGGTACCACATGATCCCCCTGGCATCACCAGATGTAGTCCTAGATGCCACCGAGATCTGGTAATTTAGGACCCAGGCAGTCCTCAGGCCCCTGCTCTGAACTGCCAGCCTTGTTGGCTGAATATCATCATACAGGGTCCCCAGGTCTCCTGAGAACTGCTTAGGAGGCTCATAAATGAATAGAAACATTAATAAATTAACATATTATTGTATATATACAAGTTTCCCATGACTAAATTTAATGTTTCTTTTTTATTGTAAGCAGAGCGTTTATATTTGAGAATTCAGAAACAAAGAAAAGCATATTGAAGAAGATAGAAATTTCCCAATTCCCAAACTTAAGTAATTCCTTTTACTATTTTCCTAAGCATATAAAGTTGATTTTAATTGGATTATACTGTGTAATAAATTTTCCAATTTCACATTTTGAAACTCTCCTGGTATTAAGACACATTTTTCAAATGCATGATTTTAAATCGCAGCTTTGGAATGTAAGAAATTATGCACATAGGAGGCTTATTACGTGTTTTAATTATTGTTTCAAATTTAAATAGATCCCTATTTCTTCCCAGTGATGTTTTTCTATTAACCTTTTACTTTGAGATTAGTATCTCTGCAGATAAAACTCAGGTCACACTTCTACTTCCTTCCTTAACCACTTAGATTGTCTTAATTGTCACTTAATACTTATGCTTCTCTGAATGGAGGTTAGTATTGAATGTTTTTTTTTTGCTTTAAAACTATATAACAGACAAAAGATTAATTTTAATTTAATTTAAATCTAATTTAAAAAACTAAATGTTGACAAAAATACGATTTAGACTTTCTCTGGACAGCTGGGACTAAAAGGTTTGAATATGAGAGTATTTCTTCTAATATGTATTAGAAAGCATCACATATAATGCATAGCACTAACACATTTATGAGGTAAAAAGTATCACATATAATTCATGAAACCAATACTTTCATAAGGTAGGTTTTACCTTCCTCTTTTAGTCTGAATTTGAATACTTACAAAGTTACTAATGCTCTGACTATTATAATAGAAAGATAAATACTAAGATAAGTACTAATCTTTTAATTACATAGCATATGTAAAACATAGTATATGTACTAACTAGTTGATCCAAATCACACAAAAGTTATAATTCGTGTTGAGAAAGCGATTCTTTTGGGGAGTTATTAGTGTGCAGACATTGCTCATGATGGGGGCATGCAGTGCCAGGGAATAAAATCAGGGACTTGAACTTGCAGGGCTTGTAGTCTTGACTCACATTCCCAGCCCAGTAAGTAATTTAAAAAGTTAGAGAGAGAGACAGAGACAGAGAGAGACAGAGACAGAGAGAGAGAGGTAGAGAGTGCTGGGTGCTGGTGGTCCGGAGGCATATGAACTGATGATCAAACACAACCCACACATACTGGCCATGTATTACCAATTGAAGTAGCTCCCTGGGCTTGACCATTTTTAAAGAAATTTCGAGGGATTGCTTTTGAGGGGATGATGGATATGAGGAGTAAGTCCATTCTATTAGGTCAAAATATACTGAAGACAGATTCTGAGGTATTTCACTGCATAATCATCTTCCCTGGTCCTCACCTGAATGATATCTGCACACTTAGAAATTCACATTATAGATTGTATCCCACTTTTTTGACAAAAAAAAGGCATTAGATCTGTGACAATCAGCTGTGAAGCAGATTAGTTCTTTTCCTAGGATGAACTTTTCCCTGCCACTGAACTAAAGCATTGTGCAATAGTAGTGCAATGATCTGGGGCTTGCTTGGGAAAGGCGTGCCACAGAAATCCAAGGTGCTAATTGCCCTTACTTTAATTTTTTGCAATAGCACTACTTGATGGGGATGATTTTCGGTAAGCATGTGTTGCTCATGCTTCAGAGAAGGAAGAAATTAAGAAGGAATAAATTAAGAGTGAAATTAACTGCCTCAACTCTACTTTAGATTTAGGGGTGGATCTTTCACTCATGGTTCTGTGTTTACCTAATTCTTAAAAAAAAACAAACTAAAACTTCATGAATCGAGCTCCTTGTGCTCTTAGACTATTTACACTCTACTTTTTCTTTCTATAATTTTCCTTTCTCCTCCATTTACTGCAAGACAAATTTGGTGGTTTCCTGAAAAAGAACTTTGTTATTCTGTTCCATAGCTTTTGCCTTTAAAAAAATGTTTTTTTTTTAACTGGGCTCTCTTCGCATGACTCTGGGTGCCTCCAGGCCACCGCTGTAAGTGCTCAGCCAGCAGGTGTTTGGGGCATGCAGAGTTGCAGTGCACTGCTCAGGGGGTGTATATGGAGCAAGGGATTGAACTTTGGACCTCACAAATGCTGGCATGTACTCTCCCACTTTCGCTTTCTCTCTCTTTTCTTTTTCATCTTACACTGTTGTTCCATTTTCAGCTTAGAATTCATCAGAAAGCAACTTTACCATAGAAATGTATGTCAGAAGCCCTCAATCAAATTCCGTTGTTGATGAGTGGACGCAATGAAACAGTGAGGAAGCGGCGTTCCTGGAGTCACAGTGTGTGATTTACTGAGTGTGACTGAACTCTGCATTCTTGGCCCAGTGTTGTTTGAAAATGTTTATGAAATTGCATAGTTGTAAGGATGAAATAACTAACTTCATACATTTATTTTTACTCTTTGTGAGATATTTATGCTATGGTTTTCACATTATTTAAAGCTGGGAACATTTATGAAATGATAGTTACTGAATATGAATGATATGATAACTTGGAAAGTTGCAATCGGACAGAATGGACCAATCTACAGTAAAGCTTAATCTACAGAAGCTTTAATCTACAGTGATGCTTCTTCCAATGAAAATCCTTCAAATTATGTCATTACGTGGTTTAAAGCACCCAAGCTGTTTTAATCTGTTATAATGTGTTGCGTTGGTTTAACTATAGAGAGAATTTCCAGTAGAACAGGTTACACCCATAATAGCAGATGAGTCTGAAAACAAAAACATCACAGATAATAACTGGTCATGAGGATCATTTTCTGCCACACTTACATTAAAGAATTACACTGCAAACACATAAAAGTCACATAATAGAATCCAGGAACAAGTCGCCAACTTTATTTCCTGCTCTACAAATGAATTTTCTGAATTTATTCATTTATCATCTTCAATGCATTATCTGTGGCCTTTAAGCCGCGACTCTTCTGAACTTAGAAGTGAATTTCTGAAGATTTTCTAATCTAGAGTCACAAATCCCCCATGGAAGGAAAATAAAATTCCAAATGCATAACACTAAAATCTATCTCCCCAGTTAGTGCTTGGCTCATTAAAAATATTGTTATACTCCCCCTCCCCTCTTTAGGATGAAGCAAAGTAGTTGTCCTGACACGGGGCAGGAACCTCTGACATGCGTGTGCTCCTGTCATCGCACATACAAAAGAGCTCTCTATTTCTGCTGTCTCCCAGAAGAGAGGCCAAGACAGTCACTTGGAGTCTGGAGAAGCTGCTGGCCGAAGAGCTGTAGCTTGTTCAGATCTTTAACCAGACTATGCTAAGAGACTACTTAGCAGGCATTGTAGAGAGAGGGGAAGGTATAGAGAGGGTGAGGGAGAGAAAGAGAGAGGGGAGAGGGAGGGAAAGGAAGCAAAGAAGGAAAGAAGGAAGGAAGGAGGGTAGCAAGGGAAGAAAGGAAGGAAGAAAAAGAGATCTGCGATAGCTGAGCATTTGGATTTTTCCTCTTCCCTTTATAAGGAGTAGAATTGGACTAATAACTCTTAGAAATAAACATTGATGCCAGAGGTTTTCTCCCAAAGCGTGGCTGTCTAGTAAATGTTTGCAAAAATTGTAGCCGCTGTTTAGCTTCTTAAATGCAGGGAAGTCAACAGATGGATGCTAACTTGTATTTATTTTCAAAATTAGATGAAGAATTCAGAGCCCTTTGCTGCCATTTGGAAACGACAGATATATCATGCTTACTAATTCTAATTCCAATTATCTTCATATTGCACATCTCATGATTTCTGGGAAAAGCTAGAGTGTCTCTCCCATGTGCCAGCTCTTGCTTGCAGAGCTTGGCTTCATAATTTCATAATCAAGACATTGTCAATAGTAAATTATAGGAAATTACAGTGGACTAAACGGGTGTAAGGCATATGAGACCTATATTAGCTGAAGAAAAATAATTCTTAATTATTGGCTTCATAAAAATAATTTTAAACAATAAAGACTGTGCAAATGACTAAAATTCCATTTTAATCAGTATTTTTGTGTATTCTGATTATAAAAAATTGGAGAAATCTGGTGTTTTATTCTATAAAATAAAATGAAAATGTAGCATGAGTGTTTACCTCTTTTCTCAGCCAAGCTCAGAATGCTTCCTAGAAGATATTAAGTGGTCAAATATAAGTTTTATTGCATGAAATGAATTGCTAGAAGAAAAAGATGAAATGTTTCCTATAGTTTAGTAAATAATGTAAGGTGAGTGTTTTCCTTAAAGGCAAAAAAATTGAAAAGACCATTTTAGTCAAACACACTGAATCTAATTCATGTCACTGGAATAACAAATTCATTTCTACATGTTACAGATTTAGAAACAATTTAGGCAGGAATTAAGATGACATTGACTTTTATTTTATTTATGTAAAAAATCTTGCAGTTCATTGTTGCTTCCTGTAAAACACTGTGAATGAATCATCCCAGTGAAGCTACAGGTGCTCCTCGTGACTTTGATGATCGATATTGAATACCCATTCATATACCTATTGGATATCCGTACTTTTTCTTTGGGACAATGTCTATTCAGATCTTTTCCCATTCTTTGATAAGGTTATTGTCTGGTGTTTTCAATCTATAAAATCTTCTATATTAATTCCTTGTATGTATTGAGAGTCTCTCAGACATGGGCCAGAGACTCTCAGACATGGGGCAGAGCTGCTACTTGCTCTCCCTGTGCCCAGCTGCTCATGAGGCGCCCGGGAGGCATGGTGGGTTCTAGCCCTGGCCTGCCACCCCAGCAGAGCCTCACAACAAGCCAGATGACTCCCCCACTCCCGACTCCATGGAGGCCACCTTTTCCACATCTGGACTTCTTTCTCGTCACAACTCCACCCAGCAGACCAGACTATCACAGCCCAGATCATCGACACCCACCCTGCAGCAGTTTTTTTTTTCAATCCGGCCCAAGCATGCTGAACCAGAGACTCTCTGACATGGGGCAGAGCTGCTACTTGCTCTCCCCTGTGCCCAGCGCTCATGAGGCGCCTGGGAGGCATGGCGGGTTCTAGCCCTGGCCTGCCACCCCAGCAGAGCCTCACAACAAGCCAGACGACGCCCCCCAACTCTATGGAGGCCGCCATTTTCCACATCCGGACTTCTTTCTCGTCACAACTCCACCCAGCAGACCAGAGTATCACAGCCCGGCTCGCGCCGCCGCTAGCGGCCGTGCGGTTCATCAATAATTGCTTTTATTTAGAGGTGACTACAAGAGTATGCTGCCGCATGGCAAAGCCTGGCAAGCTGCTTGTGTTGTATTTGATATGCCAAATACCAGTAACATTTATATTAGGTCATTCCCATGACCTAATATAATGGTTTGAGGCTCTTTATGTTCCTGGAGTAAGCGGATGCCTTTGGGTTCTACTAGCATGAGACAGGACATTTGGAGATGTTACTGGTTACTGGTGCCCGCTCTAGCAAACAGATGATCAACGGGAAGATGGTGATAAGATAGTGATAGTGATAGTGATGTAAAAAAAGGTTCTAAGAAAATGAACAAAGTAAACAAGTCTGCAAAGACATTTTATTTGAGAAGGAAAAGAAATGGTTTTCAGCTTTATTTCTGCAATCTCCCATCAAGAGATAAGTATTGACTCTGTGGGTATTTTTCATTCCTGACTCTAGCTCTTAAACAATGCAGACTTTTCCTAGAGCCTGTAGGTCTGAAATCACAAATGGATCTCTCTGGGCTAAAATCAAGATATTCACAGGCAGCAGTGCTTTGTGAAATGCTGGAGGACAATTGAAAACCAATTTCCTTACCTTTTCCCATTTCTAGAGGGCATCTCTGCTCCTTAATTCCCATGCTCTTCATCATTCCAAATCAGTAATATGCCCCTCTCTGGCCATTCTTCATTATGGCAAAGTTGACCACAGCTGGGACAGAAACTCAGCGTTCATGGACCCACACAATCTCATGCCTATTCAGATAATCCTGGAGAAACTCCACATCTTAAGGTCCTTAAATTTAACCAATCAAAGTTTATTTTTTTCTTACTATAAAATGATTGTTCAGGGGCCAGAGAAGCAGCACAGTGGCTAAGGCGCATACCATGCACTCAGTTCATCCTGGTTCAATCCATGGCAAGTGCATGGTCCCGCAAGCATCTCAGATGCAGCCGTCAAGGTGTCTTACTGCTGATACGGTGACTTGGGTAATCCCTGGCACTGCAAAACTGGTGCAATACCACATCTATGAACCTCCACATTGAACCATTGACCCAGTTGGTCAAGAACTGTCCAGGTCTCCTGAGCACCCTTGATGTCCCCACCCCCAATAAATAAGTAAGAAATAAAATGTTTAACAGGAACAAGGACTTTGCTTTCTTCAAATAATTGTATCGAGATCTTTTATCTATTTATTGATTTATATTTCTTTATTTTGTTTTGCACCCACATTCAGTGAAGCTCAGGGCTTACTCCTGCTTTCTGTGCTCAAGGATCAGTTTGGGAGGGCTCAGGGCCATATGTTGTGGTAGGGATACTGGGTCTGTTCCCTACAAGGCAAGCATCCTACCCACTGGATTATAGCTTTGATCCTTGTTTTCAGTTCTTTTAAGATCATTGTTATGCATATTTTGCAAACAGATCTCACTTTATTCATTTTCCTGTTGAACATATAGATTTATGTGTTTACAGTTTCTTGGATGACTATTGAACATTCACTTTGTATACCTGATTTTTGTTTCCACAGAATAAATAAACTCCTTGGGGAAAGTGTCTTATAAAGAAATTACAACATGGCTCCCTGATGGTTGCATACTCTTCTTATTTGTTCACAAAACCAAAATTAATTTCAAGTATTAGGTAGTAATATGGTCAAGGATCATGGAATAAACCTCAAAGGACCAATTTGCCCTTTGGGCCAAATCTGGAAATTTCCATTTTTGCCAGTGACTTTTAATGACTTCTGACTCGAGTTCTATCCCAAAAGACCACAGTGAACATTTTATAAAGGGGAATAGTTAGAGTCGACCTGGGATCTAGGTGCTAAATAGCTTGGATATCGATTTTTTTTTCTTTTTTGGGTCACACCCGGCAATGCTCAGGGGTTTCTCCTGGCTCTGCACTCAGGAATCACTCCTGGCGTGCTCGGGGACCATATGGGATGCCGGGATCGAACCTGGGCTGGCATGAACTGGCCGCATGCAAGGCAAATGCCCTACCCACTGGGCTATCGCTCCGGCCCAACTTGGATATCTATTATCTAGGGGTTTCCTACTATTACTGTAATTCAGAAAAGAGAAGAATGTGAATTCAGATGAGTTTGGAATATGAGCAGAAGGAATTTAGGTAGTTTAGAGGATGAGCAGAAAGAATTCAGACATATGGGACAAGATAAAGAGTATGACAGGTACTTGCCTTCACACAGCTAATCCAGTTTCAGTTACTGGCACTGCATATGGTTCATATTCTACCCTCCAACACCTCCAGCAGTGATCCCTGAGAGAAGAGCCAGGAGTAAGTCCTGACCAGCTGAATGTGGGCCCTGTCTTGCTTTCTCCCATGAAAAAAAAAAAGATGACTGATGAATTGGGCCTGAAAGACTGTGCAGGAATGAAATGGCTGTTGTTGGGACTATGGATTTGTGATTTTAGGTGTTTGAAGACTCACGGTGTTAACTTCAGTTTGGAATAGGCAAACTGAGTATGGAACTATCCACATGAGTGTTGGCCTCAAGAAAGTGTTCAGATTCAGTAGAAATGAGTAACAAGTGCAAGCCCCATGCATAATTTTCTAATAGTTAATCACATTTAAAGTAAAATAACTAATACCAGTTTCAATAGAATGTGCAACAAGTTATATAAAAATGATATTCAATTATATCATCGTTACCTATTCCAACATCTCAATTTTTATCCACCAGATTTCAAGTACTAAATGGCTCTAAATATCTGGAAAGACAATTTTAGGCATCAATTATAAAATCAGCATTTCATTCATTTTGAAAATATAGACAATGTTTTTGGTAGCTTCTGTTCTTTCCTTTTTTTAAAATGTTTATTAACAATACTATGATGACAAGTAAGATTCTCTGCTTCTAGAGTAGAAATTAGGAGCAGTATGTTCTCATGAGTATGATTGCTGGGAACTAGCAAATGAAAGGGCCCAACTATTTTCCAGTCTTGTTACTCCAGTTTACAGACACATTACTAGCGTATAAAAAAGTTATCAACTAATATTCAGAATAGTTATTTGTGTTTATTTTTGTCAAAGTAGTGGGTATTAAAATAATTTCCTGAACCAGGATATAGTACTGAGGCAAGGGTATTTGCCTGTGTCTGAACCAGACACAATACCCTTCACCAGACACAATACCCTTCACCACTGGCCCTCTAGTCACTGAAAAGTATACCTCTGGAGGCCCCCAAGCACTGCCAGGTGTGGCTCTCAAGGTCCTCGGCCTAATGGATTGACCCATATAATCCTGTAGGGCTTGATCAGCACCTCATTGTTTGGACCTTGCATTGAACCGTTGGCTTGGTTGAAAGACTTGCTGGTGGGGTTCCTCTGAATCTCCTAAGCATGACTTGGGAATGCCCCCTCAAGTTCCCATTTTAACATAATTTGCTTTTTATGATGAATAATGAGCTTGACTTTTTTTCTTAGATAGCTTTATTGAAAAGTAGGAGGAAAAACACTTCTCAGTCAGAGAAGAACTTAGTGTAAGACTGAGTTGAGCTTGACTATCTTTTTAGATGCCTATGACTTTTATTTCTTTCACTTTTGTAAAAACCACACATAAGTATTCCTTGAATTATAATTATTTGCAAGAAATATTGCATTCATGAATATATCATACAATACATATTTGCTCACAAATATTCATGGGAGTACCTTCTATCTGAAAAATAGTAGTAGAGTCACTGGGAATATATGTGTGAAAAGTAAACAGTACCAAACTATTCCCTCATCGGCTTCATATTCTAGTATAAGTGGGAAGTGGAGAGATACCAGAAATATAAAAAACTGTGCATCAATAAAAAGCTGTGCACAATTTACTAACTGTGCTGTTAGTAAATTTGATTTTAGTCTGACTCAGCCTTTTTATTATCTTCAAGCTTCTATTTCTTCAATTGTAAAAAGGATATAGTTAAAGTTTCCCTCATGTATTGTTTATTAAATATATATGAAAATCTCGAATTGATGTCTGGAAAATAACAAAGATTCAGAAAATGTTCACAGAAATAGTAATAGTATCACTCTTTTAGATTTCTTGCTCTTCTTTTTTTCGCCACACATTTCTTAACTAAGAGAGGCTGAAGTTTAAACTTAAATATGTGTTGACTTTGTTGCAGTGTTGGCTTTCATTAGGGTGTCAACCTACTCTTGTGTCTTCTGCAACAAGATAAATGACTTTGGATAATTTTGACATGTTTTTTCTTTTCAAGCCCCTTAATTCCCAAGCAGTAAGAGCCTGAGAACTTGCACTGTTTTTTGAAAAACAGCATCACGTGGAGGAACCAAAAATGTGGGAAAATCTGTAGGAATGTCTTCTATAACTCAGGGCTGTGGCCTGTGAATGTAAATGCGACCTAAATGAATCATGTGAAGCCCACTTGTGTGCGAGGTACTGAGCAGAGGAGCTGCCTATGATCTTATAAATCATTGAATAATTATTTGTCTTCTTTCTTAGATAATGATGTTGAGAATGATCTTCAATCAGACATCAGTGGAGCACTGTAAGATGCAGACAGAAAAGCAGAAAGAATGCAACTTCTTCTTAATAGCTGTTCGCCTTGCTTCACTGAACCAGATCTTGGATCCCTGGGTTTATCTCCTGCTAAGAAAGATCCTTCTTCGGAAGTTTTGCCAGGTAGCAAATGCTGTCTCCAGTTGCTCCAGTGATGGACAGAAAGGGCAGCCTATCTCATTATCCCATGAAATAATGCAGACAGGAGCATGAGAGGAAACACTTGCGTAGCCAACTTGCATCTTCACAGATTTTGGCAACAAATAGCCTAAACTACGCTGTGAATTGAGGCATGTCACTGTTCATGCATTCAAGTGGATGTTTTGCTATAAGGCTACATGGTCTTAGTATAGATATTCCCCTATGTGCCAAAAGTACTGAAACACAAAAGGAAGTACATTAATAACAGTCTAGTATTTGAGGGGGTGTCTGCCATTTGTAGTGACTATGTGATTATTTATGGATAAAAATTTTTGTAAATTATTATGATCTTTGTGGCATAGCATGGGGAGCGTTACTGTTCAAGTATATTAATTATGTGGGGGATTTAGTTAATTGGCTTTGGAAGACAAGATGATAGTTCGTTCTTGTTAAATATTCTTAGTGTTTCGTGTTGATTTGTTCCTTTTCTCTCTCCCTTCGTGTCATTTTCTTTTCCCTTATATTTTCCAAAATATTGAACTAGTATGTATGTGGACCAGGGAGACAACTCAGAGCACTACAGCATTTACTCTACAAGTGGGGAGCCTGAATTCTATTCCTAGAACCACCTTGTTACCCAAGTACCATCAGGAATGATCCTGAGAATTGAAGTAAGGCTAGTCCCATAGCACTGTAGGTGTGACCCCAAAATAATGCAACAAAAAGGGATAATGTATTCACAACAATAATTGGTACTGATGCTACTTAAGTACTTGTCAATTTATTAATCAGTTGCTGCAAACCTTATAGAGTGAAGTTTATGAAATTCGATATTTGGTTGGATTGTTAGTTAGGCTTACTGATAACCAATTTCATTTACTTTAGATACGGCAGGATTTTCACCTTAGTTACTAAATGTTCCTCTTCGGGGCCTATTTTCAATTTCTACATGTATAGAGATTTATTAAATTGATCTTGATAGTAAATTGGATTTACAGAATTCTGTTAGAGTTCTAAATGTAGTATTTGTTTTTCTCTCTCTCTTTATATGTATATAAATATGTATAATTATATTTCATGATATTTTCTACCCAAATTATACCCTAGTCTTTTGGATATTTAAATACTGTGATTATAAGATCAATACATATTTTGAAGTTTCTATAAAAATTTTCCACTGTTTGGCCTATTTATAGGTTAAGAAAATTAATAATATTGGCCCCCAGTCCTTTCTCTGTCTTCCTTTCCTGTAAAAATAGTCTAGTTAAATATTTATTATTAAAATATCTTTCTTCAAGTCTTTATGTATAAGAATCTTGATAGTTCAACTTGATATCTTTGGAGCACAAGCAGATTGTTTTATTAAGTTTTAGAATTTCACTTTTTAAAAACATCTGCCCAACAAACACTGCGCCCATTTAACATAGACCTACACAAAAGATCTCTGTGTTCTTTGGAGCATTCATTTTGCAATTTGACTAATATTTTCTTATGAAAATGTTTTACTGCAGTTAGTTTACTGCTTTCTCAATTAAAAAAAATCCTGTGATTTACTTATATTTATGAAAATTATATTTGTTTTTGTGTTTAGTAGAAATTTGGAGTAGAATTAATTTTCATGATATATTTGTGAGATTAATATTTACATTAGATAATATAAATTAATAATTTTAATTAACATGTCAAATTGAGTGAAAAGGCAAGATTCATTTAGTGTGCTTACACGTTTCGTAATGCTATCATGCTCTAGGTTTTGATGAAAAACTTATTGTAAAGTCTTATTGTAAGATATGCCAAACATAGGACTAGGTTATCCCACCAGTCACCCCATTGGGTGACTACCTTCTTTAAGTACTCTTAAGTGATCTAATAATAAAGAGGTTTTGCCTCATGAGTCGTCTTTGGCACTTGCTAATAATCAGAATATACACAATGTAGAATAGAGTGGTATGAGTATAACTGGTTATTCCTTTCAGTACTTAATCTTGCACTTAGACTATAGAAAGTGTTCAATAGATATTCATTGAGTCATGAATATCTGCATAAACCATGTACATACTAGTGAGGCATCACACTTCTAGTTGAAGTGCCTCATACTGTTCGAATACATCAAACTGATAAAGTTACTGTTCTCATTTAAAAGTGGAAATGCAAACTTGTCTTCAAATGTGTAGGGTCATATTGCTGTATTAAAGAGTGCTTATTTGTATTAATAATTTAAAAGACTAATACTTCCTACTGGTAATGGAAATTACTGTTCAAGAAATATCACTTTCTATCAAACCACAGAAATTCATTTGTACAAAAAAGTCTGAAACGTATCCTTAATTACAAAATAAATTACTGTCTAGGGATCCATAGAATGGAACAATGGCAGGATTTAAAATTTTTTTTTAATTTTATTATATCACCATGAAGCGGCGGTGCATGGAAGTGGAAGAATTATGTAAATGACCTATATGTTTTGTTATCTAGATAGTCATTTTTTAGTTCAAGGTAAATATGATATGAAAAAGAATACCCAAATGATGTCAGTCTTTAGAAGATAGTTGAGGTGACATTTTAACAATGTTGTTGAGAGGCCTCAGATGTGCTTGGAGTAGAAAATTAAAGTCACTGCAGAATAATATTTATATTGACAAGTTTAAATTCATTGGCATATCCGTGCATTTATCCTAGGAAAAAAAATAGGTGCATAAATTACATCACAGACTTCATTGTATTAGTTAAAACTCAGTGGCTAGACTAGAGAAATATTTACTAAGTATATGAAAGGCCCTAACACTGCATGCCCGTGACAAATACTGACAGGTGTAGTGCTCGAGACCCCCTGAGACACAGCAAGGCCTAATGCTGGATATGGCCTTTTTGATTCCCTGAACAATGATGGAAGTGACCCCTACCAAAAAAGTATATACATACACACGTATGTATGTATGTATATAATATATAAAGAAAATATAATATATGTACATATATTATATATGTAAAGAAAAGGAGAGAGACCTAGGAAATCATATGTAAAAAAAGCAAGTGAGTGCAATGTAAAAAATATATACAAAATTAGCTATTGTAGATTTTACCACAGTACTGATTTTCCTTATAATGAACTTGTATAATAATGCCCTGTCACGGAAAAGTATAACATATTAGCCAATAAAAGCTTTCATTTCCCAGTGAAACACGTATAATGAGCATCTTTTCAATATTTGGACTGACAAAATGTGGTTTTTTGCTTTTTTTTTTTTTTTTTTTTGCTTTTTGGTTCACACCTGGCTATGCTCAGGGGTTTCTCCTGGCTCTGCATGCAGGAATTACTCCTGGCAGTGCCTGGGGGACCATATGGGATGCCAGGGATTGAACCCGGGCCGGCATGGGCTGACCGTGCAAGGCAAATGCCCTACCCGCTGGGCTATCGCTCGGCCCCAAAATATGTTTTCTTAAGATTGGCCAAACTCACCTAATGCTCTGCATCAGACTATTTTAAGTAAATATGGTTAATCACACCAGATTTAAGTCAATCTGAACTAAAAAAGAATACATAGATGTCTTCTTAGCCCTCCTATCCTTAACCATATTCCAGAATAAAACTTCAGAAATTCATGTAAAAGCTAACTTTATATCAAAGACCTTTGAGTAATACACAAATTAAACACTCTAACAAAACTCTATAAAGGTGATTCATCTGTGACAATATTTTAATATTGGATTTTTCAAGCAAGTTCGAACTTTTATTTATTTAATGTCTTTTATGTTTTAGTTAATTTTGACTCCATATTAGCAAGCAATCGGTCTTTCTCCCATGTTAGCTTTATTTAATAGTCTTTTGTTCTGAGATTAAATCAGAGGCAGAGAATAGAAAAATGTTGTTCTTTGAAAATTTTAGAAACATTTTGTCTACTTATTATAATTTAACCCCAAGGTTTTTTTTTAATATATAGAGATGAGTAATACAGAGAGATCACAGAGTACTTATTACACATTTATTAAACATATGGAATAGTTAAAATTTCTGTTTTACCTTTGTATTTATCTTAAAAAATTTAGGATGACAACAACATGTCAAATCTTTCTAGTTATTTGTGTGTTTATGGTATTACTGGTTTTGTACTTTGTGTATATCTCAAAATGTACTAAAATCCAGGTCTAAATAAGTATACAGAATTATGCAGTGAATGATTTTGTATCATCTTAAAACTGAAAATACCTAATACTTTGGCTAAGTTCAAGGACTGTGTCTGAGTTCCTGTAAAATGCAAATAAGAGGTTATATATATTTTTGTGATGTTTTGTAACAGCTTGGTAGAACCTATTTACAACATTTAAAAAATAAATTTAAACTCATCCATGCGTTTATTAAAAATATTAATACCTAGATACTCTAAGACAATAGGTATAGATTACATGTGAAGTATGAAGGAAAATTAAGGAACTGTTTTAAATTAAACTCCATTTTATTGGTGTAATTGATATAGATACTTATCCATTGCCCAAAGGCATAGTCATCTGAATTGTTCTCACCCAAAACATTCCAGTTAATGATTAATCTCTGTCTATGGCCAGCAGATAAAACATTCTATGTCTTCTCAAAAAATGCTTTTCAAAATAGAGTTTACTTTTTTTATGCAATTTTATTTTATTTTATTTTAATTTGTATTATACCACCATGGGCTATACAATTACAAAGGTGTTCATAATTGGTTCTCAGTCATACAGTGTTCCAGCACCCATCCCTCCACCAGTACTCCATTCCACCACCAATGTCCCCACATTCCCTCCCACCCACCCCCAGCCTGCCTCTATAGCAGGCACCTTTTTCCTCTCTCTCTCTCTCTGTCTCTCTCTGTCTCTGTATCTGTATCTCTCTCTCTTTCTCTCTCTCTTCTTTGTCACATTGTGACTTACCTTACAGACGTTTAGGGTTTATTAATGTAAGTCTCTTTGTGTATATTTAATGGTGAGTTCTAGTCAAAATAGAGTTTACTTTGAATTTAACTGAGGAAAGATAAAAGAGCCAAGGTGTAAAGAGTAGTCAAAATTTGCCTATATATCATGTTTTTAAAATCTAGACTCAAATATTTTTGAAGAGACCAGTACTCATTTTCAAGTCAAACAGAGAAATACGGGAGTTAGGAGTCTGAGACCTAGTCAAGGGTAAGGTGTTTGCCATGCAAATGACTGACCCAATATCCCACATAGTCACGAAACTCTTCTAGGAGTAATCCATGCGCTCAGAACCAGAAATAAGCCTATAAGCAGCCAGGTGTGGCCCTGAAGCAAAACAATAAAAATACCATCACACACCCTAACATTTCCTTTCTTTTTTGCCCTCAGTTCTCTATTTTTTAACTTTGTTTCTATTACATTTTTTAAATATACCAGATATTTTCTTTGTTAATATAATTATTATCAAAATGTTACATCAACCTGTTTCGTATCCTAAGAATGGAATGGTTTGAGGCTCTTTATGTTCCTGGAACGGACAGATGCCCTTCGGTTCTCGCATGTGACAGGACATATTGACATGTTACTGGTGCCGCTTGAGCAAATCAATGATCTACGGGAAGACAGTGATACAGTGATAGGTGCTAAGAAACCTAAGGATTATGTACTTTTCATTAGGTTGAGGCTATTTCCACAGTCCCTTGCCTCCAACCTGTTTAGCTCCTCACAGAGAGAAAGTAACAGAAATATTTACTATGAGGAAAGCCAAGGTTGTTTTTAACAGGAAAAAGAACAGCTTTGTGTTTCTAATGTGCCAGTTTCTGAACTTTTGAAATGGATCTGGATTGTGTCTTAATGTCAGCTTTGAAGAAAAATTTTATTATGGGAGTAAAGAGAGGAAAGAAAGATATCATCATCATTAGGAAGAAATCAGTCTCTTCATGTCTTTTGAGGATTTTGGAAGATAATTCCACTGCTAATGTGATTTTTTAAATGTGTGGCCCTTAACTTCATTTCTTAGCTGCTTTAGAATTAGAATATCTTGACTTTTGAATTAAAGATGCTCCAGATATCTAGTCAAAAGATAGCCAGCGATTAGAATTTATATTATTTGCAGGTTTCTTTAAACAATTTTTGCTGTAGACATACAAGTTAAGAAGAGAACAGAATGTACATGACTCACTTGGTATGCTCCGATGTCTTTTCAACGTCTGAAATGACATAAGCAGGAATGAGGATGAGGTCGAGAATAGAGAAAGGTACAGAGAAAAACCTATATGTTCCCAATTTGTTAAAAATCTTCCTGGGGCTGGAGCTATAGTCAAGCAGGGAGGGCATTTGCCTTGCACGTGGCCGACCTGGGTTCAATCCCCAGCATCCCATCTGGTCCCCTGAGCATAGGCAGGAGTAATTCTTGAGTGCAGAGCCAAGAGTAACCCCTGAGCACCGCCAGGTGTGGCCCAGAAAGGCAAATATATATATATATATATATATATATATATATATATATACACACATACATATACATATATATACACATACATATATACATATATATACATATATGTATATCACTTGTATCACTTGTCTTCCCATTGTTCATCAATTTGCTCGAGCGGGCACCAGCAATGTCTCCATTCATTGGGAATGAGGTTCATTATTGTTACTGTTTTAGGCATATCAAATACACCACGGGTAGCTTGCCAGGATCTGCCGTGGCTCTGGGTTAATCCCAGGGGACCCAGTTTTTTTTCTGTCAGATCATCAACCATTCATGGCCCACGGGCAGAGCCCTGGGGTTAGAAGCCTGTCACCTGTCTGCCAGCTGCTGGCAGACAGGTGACAGGCTTGTCTACACCCAGGGTTCTGCCCCTTGGGTCCTGGTTTATATAAAATTCTTCATCCTTGGGAATGCAGTAACTTTGTGCACCCAATTTGTAAATGTTAACATTCTCCCAACCTTGTTATCTCAACTACTATAACAATTTCAAAAAATAAAAATCCAGGAATTAAATTCATCTTTTAGACCATCTACAGCAGTACAAAGAAGCAATTGTATTTACCTTCAGACACCTAAGCATCTTAGGCTGAAGCAGTGATCAGTGTCATTTCCTGTCAAAGTAGGTGTTACGCTCACTTACCACTGACTGATTTTTCCTTCCAATCCCCATACATTCATATGTGAAATTCTTTACCTTCTCCTTCTTCTTATCACCAATGCTCTGTGTTCAAACACATTTGAAATAGGTCAAATTAACATGATCTGTTCTCATAAAAGAATGTAAGCACTATTTGTGTAGGATATCTAGGTCTGAACTAAAATCATCAGCACTTTAAACAATAATGTAAAAACTCAGCATATGTTTCTCTGCCTTTTCAATTCAGCATCCTTCCTTACACACTTACTTAACTATGTTGTTGTCACCTCTATGAAAATATGTTGGGTGTTATTTTAAATATACTTAAATATGTCTTCAAGTATGTTATAAAGGTTGGTCAGTTTTTAATATTGTGGTGACAAAAGGAGACTATGCAGAGTACATCAGAATTTTGATGGCGTTAAAGTCATAGTCTATGTATTTAATAAATGTATGTTATTTATATTGTGTTTGTCAATGGAAAATAAAGCTGAATGTTCTGAGATGTCCCTGTCTTTTTTTCCTGATGCCAAGTGATGTCAGGAATATTTTACTTATAATTGTATCAAATATTTTGCTGAAAGCCTATTTTGACATAAGTTGTCAAAATAACAGCCCAACGTAATACAGTCTTTTGCTCTCTGAAACAATTAGTTCTGTTTTATATGCTGTAATCATTGACATTTTAGAAACATCATTGATATTTTAGAAATGCAAGAGGTGGTTTTCCTCATTCCAATGTGATACTTTTTCATGTTATAATCCCAGAATTTTTGTTCTGAATACATAATCATTTATAATATGTTCCAAATTTAGTTCTCTTAAAATTTGGATTCTCATATAACCTGTAGGCCTTCAATATAAGTAATTGTCCTGGCTTATGCTCAGACCTTCCATCGACCATGTAGGTATCCATTTAGGGGTAGAAATAAATGACTGCAAGGCTATCCCACTACACTATTTCCTGTACTCATTTAGCACATTTAAGTGACTGTATCTCTTCCCAAAGGAAAAGGTTCTGTGGAATGTAGAATGTAAAGTGCACTCATGAACTACTCTTCTTCTTAAGAAAAGACAATAAGGAAAAAAACTTTTATCTTTGGTTCCTCCCATGGGATTCTAGACTTTCCCCAAAAGTCAACACCCCTACCCCCACTCCAGATTTTTATGGTGCCCACAGGCTTTGCTTTGTAGTATTTCAGGTAAACATTACTCTAGTTACTTCTGATAGACTCTTGGTGACACGCCTTACTGAGCCTTAGGCTCGGTCTACACTTAGTTTGCAGCCCCCTCCCAACTCTGCTAGGGAGATTTTGAGTCAGCTTTGGCATTTGTGAATCATAGGGCCCACCTGAAGATCTGCATTTCAATAAGGTCATTTACCTGCCTTCATCTCTGGATAGCCCAGCCCACGATGAGCTAGGAGAAAGGAGAAAGGGCCTTTTGCCATTTTGGTTCCCACTTGCTTTCTGCCTTGTCTCTTCGCCTCTTCCCTGTTAGGCCTTAACACATGGTGGTGGCCATCTTGGCCTAGGATTCTAAACCTACACATGGCCAGAGCCCAGCTAGGAACCTAAGTCCGGGGTTTTTCCTGTTGTTGGATTCTATACCAGAACTGTGAGAGTAAAGCCTTTTAAAATTGTGCTGGATTTCTGAATTATCATCCATTCCCTGCTGGCTTCGGAGGTTGAAGGGAACTTCGTTCCCTGATATCGTCTGGGGACCCAGCAGCTCCCGGACAATAGACTGTGAATTTCTACCAAAATGATAGTGAACAACATGTATAAAAAAAAAGGCACTGTCCAGAAAACCTGGCATCTTGCTGTTCTTCCATGCATTGGAGGCTGATGTGATGATTGGAGCATCTCTGTTCAGAAATATAATCAGTCCTCCAGCTTATTGCTTTCGTATCAAACATCCTATAGATGCTAAAGTACAGGATTAAAAATAGTTCTAAGGAATTTCTAATATAACAGGGGAATAGGAAGTAATTTGATTAAAGCTGCGATTAGGGTAAGTACATGAGAGCCTATGGGGGAGCAATGTAATGTAGACAATTGTTTCTGTAACAGATGACATTGGTCTTCATTTTAGAGAAAGGACTAGGTGATAACTGGAAAGAGGACTGAAAATTTTTAGGAATTTTCTCCCTCCCACTTTACATGTCCCAAAAGAGGTACAGTTTTGAATGTAGTCATTCCTGTATCTGGTAATCCTGTGATATTTGTTGGTTCAGACAACAGTCTCCTAGACTCTTTTCTCCAACCCTCTTAATCTCAGATTTTATAGTGCCCACAGACTACCATCTAGTATCTGATGACCTTGTGATATTTGTAGGTCCAAATTGTTCCATAATTTCTCAGATTGAACAATAGTGCTATGTCCTTAGGCAGAATTTTACAGCCTATGCATTTGAATCAGATAATTCTTTGTTGTAAGGGAATGTCCTACACATTTGGCTGTTTGGCAACATCTCTGGTCTGTACCCACTAGATACCAGTAATGAATTGCTAGTAGTGAAAAAAAGTTCCCCAAATCTCCAAATGTACCACAGCTGATATATTGACTCACAGCTAAGACCTGCTTAGGGCAAAGTCATAGACAAGACCTCCAAAAGGATTCTATATGCCTGGAGATTGCAGGGCAAAAATGTGTGAGGGACATTGGTGCCAGTAGGCATTATTCTGGCATTTCCTAAGGCCACTGGCACAAAAATGCCAGTTTGTGTTTGACTGCACAAAAATGTGGTACTACCACTCCAACAATACTGGGATCACCACAGTCCCTGATCCGCTTCCGTAATCACATAGACCTATTCAGGACAAGGAGGTACAGTTTCTCAGAAAGTATCATCTTTCTATTGATGCTTCCAATCCCTATTTTGTTCTTGATAAGAGGCCCTAGGGTTATATGTTTCTAAAAGGAATCTCTAAAGAGAATGTGTCTATTTCTCCCAGGACCAATAAAAATATTTGTTAGAATTTTTCTTAATTAATTTCACATTCCAGATAGATGCCTTAATAAGAGAGAACTAATTTACCAAACTTTAAGTGGAATTTTTGCATGAATAGTCTGTGGAACAGAGCAGAATCTGACTTATTTAATCTGAAAGGTGAATTTTCGTCAAATTGCAGTTCAAGTTTTAGATAAATGTCTTTTTTATTAGCCTGATTTTTTTCTGAGTTTCTGCCTGTATACAATACCTCAGGTATAAAGCACTGAGATGTCAGGAGTTCAAGACTCGATCTATAGGGGCGGAGCGATAGCCCAGCGGGTAGGGTGTTTGCCTTGCACACGGCCGGCTATGCCGCCCTGGGTTCGATCCCTGGCATCCCATATGGTCGCCCGAGCACCGCCAGGAGTAATTCCTGAGTGCAGAGCCAGGAGAAACCCCTGAGCATTGCTGGGTGTGACCCAAAAAAAGAAAGAAAAAAAGACTCGATCTATAGTACTGATACTAAACCTCTAATTTAAGGAGCTGAATTTGCTTAAAAATGTAAGACTACTAAGGGTACTAATGCCAACCTAGAACTGAGCATTAAATAGAGGCAAAAAGATACACATGACAACCCTTTAATGTATGTTCTGTAATCCATAGTCTGGAGGGGAAGGAAAAGAGAAAGAGAGAGAAATGGAAAGAAATAAAGAACCTGCCATGGAGCAGGGCTGGGGGGAGGGGAGGGAACCGGGGACATTGGTGGTGGGGAGATGGGCACTGGTGGCGGATGGGTGCTGGAACACTGTATGACCAAAACCCAAATATGAACTTTTTAATTGTATATCTTTGTAATTGTAAAAATAAAAAATTTAAAAAATGTAAGACTAAATCTGACCCCAAAAAATAAATAAAACTGGAACAAGGGTGCATATTAGTCTATATACTGTGAGAGTAAAGCCTTCTGAGGTCAAGTAAGAAAGGAGTTTGGATAATAAATGACTCTGCCCAACATTCTTATCCACTTTTTATAAGAATGTTTTGAATAAAATAAATAGGATTGCTTGAGACTGACTTTGGAAAGAAAGAAATAAAAATAATTCTGAAACTATTGTCATTAATTTAAGTCCTTAAACTATGTTTAGCTAGAACATATGTGTAGGACACTGTAGTCACTTGTAATCACTTTGAGATCAGAGACCTCCCTTGATAATCTGATGAAAGATGTGGATCTTTTTTATACCCCAGATTTGTGGATATTATATGCCCAAGAACAGGCATAGATAATTTTTATACACCGTCAGAGAATATATAGCCTTCCTGAAGTTGGTTATAAACACTACGGAAATTTGTGGACAATGTTTAATTATTCACATTTTAAGAAAGTATGACTCAAGGAACTTCACTGTCACTGTATCACTGTCTTCCCATTCATCATCAATTTGCTCGAAGGGCCCCAGTAATATCTCCATATGTCCTGTCTCATGCTAGTAGAGCCCAAGGGCATCTGCTTGCTCCAAGAACATAAAGAGCCTCAATCCACTTGGAATGAGGTCTATAATTGTTACTGGTATTTGGCAAATCAAATACAACACGGGTAGCTTGCCAGGCTCTGCCATGCAGGTAGCATACTCTTGTAGTCATCTCTAAGTCCAGCATTTATTGATGAACAGTGCTGCATAGCGGCTGCACAAAGCCGGGCTGTGATAGGCTGGTCTGCTGGGTGGAGTTCTGATGAGAGGGAAGTCCGGATGTGGAAAATGGAGGCCCTCATGGAGTGGGGGGTCGCCTGCCTTGTTGCAAGGCTATGCTGGCGTGGCGGGCCAGGGCTAGAACACGCCATCCCTTCTGGGCGCCTTGTGAGTGGCTGGGCATAGGAAGAGCAGTAGCAGCTCTGCCCCATGTCTGTGAGTCTCTGGATCAGCATACCTGAGCCAGATTTAAAAGACTGCTTCAGGGTGGATCTCGATGACCCTGGCTGTGATAGGCTTGTCTGCTTGGTGGAGTTCTGACGAGAGGGAAGTCCGGATGTGGAAAATGGAGGCCCTAATGGAGTGGGGGGGTCGTCTGGCTTGTTGCAAGGCTCTGCTGGGTGGCGAGCCAGGGCTAGAACCCGCCATCCCTCCTGGGCGCCTCTTGAGCGGCTGGGCACAGGAGAGCAAGTAGCAGCTTGGAAATATTGGAAACCTCACAAGTTTCCAATATTGGTTAGAAATCTAAAAATGAAAACTAGTTGATGTAATCACTTCCCTGTGAATACCAACATTTCTTGACACTTCATTATAGGCCCATAATAGTAAATATACACAATAGCACACGGAATTGTTAAAAAGAACTGCAATCACTTTTATTTTCATTGCCCTCATGTGAAGGAAAGAACAATATTCCAACTAGTAGAATATATTGTTTAATGGTGAGTAATATAGTGTTTTTTCTCACCAAAACCAAGTGGAAAGTGAAAGATCGTTTTTTTTTTTAAATTACTCTACCCAACAAGCATTTGCCTTACAACTAAGTTTTAATTTTTTTCTTATGCAAACCTAGCAGGAGAAATTTGAAAGGAAACAATTTAAAAGTCAATTTAAAAAATTGCCTATCTTTGAAAATGCAATTTCCCTCACACAAACAAGCTAAGGGATAGAATGTTACTTTCTGCTATGTTAGCTTTGTTATGCTGCATGTACACATGAATATGTACATATTGATATTTGTGCTGCTATTTAGAATCAAAGCACCAAGCATGATTTTATTCCCTTTGCAGTGGGAATATAAGGCGTATACTTACAGATCTTCTTACATATGTAAAATTAATGATGCTTTAATCCAACACTTAAAGCTGTTAGTAGAAAGCTGTATTGATCGCTTTAAATTATACGTCTCTTGAGGGCCTCTCTAGCATATTATGTTCATTCAATTTCAATTGTGCATTTCTACTTACATGTTATATATTATATTTATATATTATATATTTTTTTTTTTTTGCTTTTTGGGTCACACCGCTGCTCAGGGTTACTCCTGCTCTGACTCAGGAATTCTCCTGGCGGTGCTCGGGGGACCATATGGGATGCCGGGCGAGCGGGGGGCGGCGGGCCCCCGCCACAACAAAGCGCCTACCCGCTGGGCTCGCCCGCCCATGTTATATTTTTAATCACAATATAATGAAGTCCCTTTAAAAGCCAAATAATACTAACGGGCTTATTATGAAACTTACATCCTCATCCTATTATCACCTCAACTACTTCATGCTCCAGATATTACTATTTTTGTTTACAGCCCACAATTTTTTAGTATGGAACATTATATTTTTTTTTTTTTTTTTTTTTGCTTTTTGGGTCACACCCGGCAATGCTCAGGGGTTTCTCCTGGCTCTGCACTCAAGGAATCACTCCTGGTGGTGCTTGGGGTGCCGGGATCAAACCCGGCCAGCATGGGCCGGCTGCGCAAGGCAAACGCCCTACCTGCTGGGCTATCGCTCCGGCCCTGAAACATTATATTCTTAAAAGATACACTTACATTTCTATCCTTTGCATCACCTGCTTTAGATGTTATATATTTGTTTTCAATTTTTCTGAATTTTTCTTTCTTTACCCTTCCTACAATAGAGTAATAACACAACTGTTGTCAAATCAATATTAATTTTATGGCAATTTTTAGATTGGCTTTTGAATTGCTTCATTTCAAATTTCTCCTGCCATAAAACACTGTATGTGAAAAACACTGTATTGTTATGGCAGAAATCACAATCCCCTATTGCTGAGTCGGTGAAGAACACTCTTGTTTTCCCTGTTTTTTAGACATACTTTTCTTTCTTCTAGAGTTAAGAATAATATCAAGTTAAATTTGCTTGATTTTTCTCTGTGTCAATAAACAAATTTTAGCAGTTTTCCAAGCATCCAAACTTATCTGATAATCTCTGTTGCTTACGGATGCAATATATTCCTTGCTTTCTCCACTGGTCAAACTTTCACTTCTTCTTTATTAGCTGCTCTTTTTCCTAGATCTCAGGTCTTCCTTTTTCTTGAATTTTTCAGTCATTTTAGTTGCATCTGCTTTAAAATGAAATTTCAGTAAATTAGGAACTTGCTCTTAGACAAGAGAATGGAGTTAAATAAACATGAACATAAACAATATAATAGCAGTGCCAGATATCATTTTATGAGCGTCTATACATATTGTTTTATGTATATTCTCACACAAATTCTCACACTACATAGCAAAGAAGAAGTTATTATGATTATTTTCCAGATGAGAAGACTGAGGCTTAGAGAAAGTAAAGGTCCTTAGAATAGGTAAGACATGAAGCTTGGGTTTCAAATCTGATCTTTGGTTAGAATATAAACCACAAGCAAAAAATTGTCACTGCAATTATTTTCTCAAGCTTCAACTATACTTTTGAGGCTACTTCCAGGCTCCATAAAAAGACAGATTTTAGGGGCGGAGGCGATAGCCCAGCGGGTAGGGCGTTTGCCTTGCATGCGGCCGGCCCATGCTGCCCAGGTTCCATCCCCGCATCCCATATGGTCCCCCAAGCACCGCCAGGAGTAATTCCTGAGTGCAGAGCCAGGAGAAACCCCTGAGCATTGCCGGGTGTGACCCAAAAAGAAAAAAAAGACAGATTTTAACTTAGTAATGCATGTATATTTTAAACATAAACCATCTTGGACGACAATTGTTTTTCCAATAGTTATACTGGATTCAGTTATTTATTAAAGTCCAGGTGTCCAGTCCTGGCGCGTGCACACTACTGCAAACATTCAGTCCCATCCTGGTTAGACACAGGTCGAGCTTTTAAGTGAAGAAAATCTTACCACCTGGTACCACCTGGTACAGGAAAACTGGGCTTCCACCTCCTGTGGGCTTTCCTGAAAGCTAAGAGTTTATCATGATTTGAATTATTAGATAGATGTTGGGTTTTTTTTTTCTTTTTCGTTTCTTCTTTTTTTTCTTTTTGTTTCTTCTTATTCTAACCTCTCCTGCTAGGAAAGTAACTAGAAGTTGAAAACAAAAGTTGCTTTTTGCTTCTTAATTGTAAGGAATTCCTAAGCAGGTACTAATGAATTTAATACAGGAGAAGGAGAGGAAATGTCCTCTGTCAATGGTGACATTTTTATGTTGTTGTCCCTTCCACCCCCCACTTAATATTGAAATTTTCTATATTTTTCCCCATGAAATATGCTGCATTTTCTGCAGGAACAATTGCAGTTTTAAACCTTCTCTTTGAGAAAGCTGAAACCTTCTTTTCCTGGTTTGAGCTTTCATTTTCCCTTGTTGCTAGCAGACAAAAATCTCTTTGAAATTATCTGACCTTTGATTTAGTCTCCAGCTTTCACTTAAACCAGCTGCTCCGATTTTCCACAGAACTGGTTCGATTGATTAGAACACTGCAGAACATTTTTTGTCAAAGAAACTATCTTAGCATATCCAAAACTAGAACTCTGAAGTGAATTAATATGGCAACCCACCCCATTGCAGTAAAACTCAGGCATGCTGGTTTGCCTTTATCATAATTTTGAATGTGAGCTCTACTATGAATTTAATTTCAGTAACAGTGAACAACTTTTAAGCATTCATGGGCTTGTTAACTTTTACTCATACTAGGTTCTACACAGTTAACATATTAACCTTTATTTGGAAATTTTTATTAATCTGGGAGTAATTAAATCAAGTAATGAGTATCTGCTAAGAACACAGTTGAAAGATAAATGTCTTACTCTCAGCCCACTTCTATGCAATTTGTGTGAGAGTTCTTCATAATGGTTTGTTAGTAATAATTTTTTAAATAATGCAATATATGGACTTGATTGCATGAAACTGAGTTATAATAAGAAAATATATTCAGAAGGGAAAATGGAATATTTGAATAACTAGAAATTCTAATGGAATTTTTAGAGTTTCTTAGTGAAACTCTAAAATACAGCTCTTCCTTTTTTTGGATGAAAAACTATTCACTACAATTAAGAGGATCCTTCTCATTTACCAACTTTCTCATTTACCAATTTTGGAGAGAGAGGAAGGGATCTCCTTGAAATCCGAGAGGCACCCTTGTCTGATTCTTCCATTCTCAACTTCTTGCCTCTCAGAATCAGAGAACATTTGTTCTATGTTTCTGAGTAGCTTTTTTTTAAATACATACAAGTATAATCACACAATATTGGTCTTTGATTTATTACATTACACTTAGTAAAATGATCTCATTTGGGGCCACGGGGCGTGCCTCCGCGCAGGCCTGGCCGGCCTGGGTTCGTCCCCGCATCCCATTGGTCCCCAGCACCGCCAGGGTAATTCCTGAGTGCAGAGCCAGGAGTAGCCCCTGAGCTCGCGGTGTGCCCAAAAGCAAAAAAAAAAAAAAAAAAAGATCTCATTTCATTCGTGTGATCACGGATAGCAATATTTCCATGTTTCTGTGATTGAATAATATTCTAGTCAACTACATATATATATATTCATATCACATATTCTTTATCTGTCAATAGACACCTAGGTAGCTTCCCAAGTATTATTATTAATAATACTGCAGTGAGTATGAAAGCACATTAATATCTTTGAGATACGGATAAATTTATTTCCTTCATATACATACTTGAAGTGGAATTGTTAGATCATATGCTAGATCTGATTTTACATTTTTTGAGTGAAAACCAGGAATCTTAATTGGTAGACCATGTGGGAAACAACCTTTACAGTTTTTGAGAACTAGAAAGAGGGGGTTTTAAAACATCACTGAAATCAATTTAAGTGGGATTCAGGGTGAGAATCTCTCTGCATTCTCTTCTCTGTATGACAATTCTCATCTTAAAAGCAACCACTAGAATCCAAACAGCTCAATGCTTTCTCACCCCTATCTAATAAAGACATGCCCTTGCTACCTCAATATCCTAATCTGTAAAGGACTGTGACAATAATAATGAATAGTTTCTAGAGCAGTTGTAAATGCTAGAAAAAATAATACATGCTAACCACTTATTATACAGGTAAAATTCCACCATAACTGTCATTTTATCATCAAAATCATCATTTCACGTGCAAAAATTTTCATATGTATGATTGCATAGGCAGATAAATAATTTTGTGGGTACTTTATTGTCTTTTTCTTTTGTCTTAATAGTAAATCATTATAAAATGAAACTACCTGAAGTCTTTTGGACTGTGATGCATTTGGGGGGGGAAACACAGTTACAGACATTATATAGCTTTTAAACTAGAAGTAATCTTTTCCTTCTTAGTACTTGAATTCAAACCAATTAACATCTTAGTTTCTAATGGAGTCATTATTTTTCTAGTGATGGCTACTTCTCCAAGAAAGAAACATTGGAATATTTTTTAAACTTCTTTTTATTTTTTTGCTTTTTTGGGTCACACCTGGCGATGCTCAGGGTTTAGTCCTGGCTCTTCACTCAGGAATTACTCCTCGGCAGTGCTTGGGGGGACCATATGGGATGCTGGGGATCACACCCAGGTTGGCGCGGCAAGGCAAACACCCTACCATCTGTGCTATTGCTCCGGCCCCTAGTTTTTAAACTTCTGATCAATTTTGATGACTAAATTAATAGTTAGCTGGATTATATAGTCATTCACATTTATTTAATGAGATTAGAACCTGTAAGTCTAAGTCTTAGAGAGACTAAGAATTCAGAAATTTCTTATTTAAGAGTGTCTACATCTTCAAAGCGTAGCATCAATTTTCCTTCATGATATTTAGGGCTTAAATATCTTCCAAAGTATAAATGAAATTACTTTCTCCCCCTTATAATTTTATAGCAAACTTGTGCATGAAATTTACAGTAAAACACAAAGACCCAAGAAAAATTCCTTGTGCTTCACCACTCAAAGTTAACCATTGTAAAGATTTTGCTTAGTATCTTTACAAAATTTGGATGTCTCTAAAATCCATGGCAAAATTCTCTCAAATATCTGAAATATTTGTTTGTTATTCCAAACACCCTCAATGCTGGAAAAGAACTTATAGGAAGAGAAAAATATTTAGGCTTAATCTAAAGAGTAGCCAAATCAATCAATATTGCCAAAGATTAAAAAGCTTACTATCATAGCCAATCTTCAAACAAAAATTTGCCAAGTTTGCCTTGGAAGGAGAAAATGCAAGTATCTTCTTTAAGTCTTCTCTCAATTCAGAATCCCATGATTCTATATCACTTGGATCACTTGACATCCCGTTATTTATCGATTTGCTCGAGCAGGCGCCAGTAATGTTTCCATTTGACCCTATCACGC
>JAJIBD010000808.1:0-212207 GCA_021461705.1 Cryptotis parvus | reverse complement strand
CTGGCAGGCGGGCGCCTGGGGCCGTGGTAGAGCCCCCGGTCTCGGCAGAAGGTGGAACTACAACCCCCAGAAGTCCGAGAGGAACCGGAGTAAACGGTCATTTTGAACTCTCACACCGGCCTGTCTGCATCTCAGGTACCCTACCCTCCCTGGGGTGTGTGGCTGGCGGGCGAGGCGGCCTTACGCGCCGCTTATTAATAGAAAAACTAGGACTTTCCACACAAGGGAAGGTAATACCCTCAAGAAAAAAGAAACAGTACACCAGAGGAATCTATCCCTGAACACCCCACAACACCATGGGGGAAACAACGCAGATCCCCAGCTCGAAGAACAGATGAAGGAATCGACCCTGAAGACTCAAAAAAGAATACAGATGTGCATGATCTCTCTGACAGTGAAACCAGAGAAGAAATTGGTAGGATGTTTAAGGAGCTCAACGAAAAAATTGAGCAGATGTCCAATAAAATACAGGAGAACATAAACGAAGCAGTTGAAAGGGCTGTCAATAAACTACGGGAGGAAATGAGAGCAGAAATGAGAACCATGCAAATAGAAATATCATCGCTTAAAAACTCAGTAGACGAAATGAAAAACACAATCGGGGCTCTGAATAGTAGGATGACAGCAGCGGAGAGAGAATCAGTGAGACTGAAGATGAGCTGCAGAAAGCACTCAGAGATCTACATAAGATGGAAAAAAGGCCGGATAATGGATCAGCAACGAAACAGAGAACAATGGGATGAAGCCAGGCGGAACAACATAAGAATCATAGGAGTCCCAGAGGGACAAGAAAGTAACCCCAAGGAAATTAAAACAGTTAAAAACATCCTGGCTGAAAAGTTCCCGAGTTAAAGGACGAAGGCATCCAGATCCAAGAAGCCCGACGCGTACCAGCAAGAAGAGACCCCCAATAGAAAGACCCCAAGACACATCCTAGTCAAAGTAATGGATGCCATAGACAGAGACATAATTCTTCAGGCAGCAAGATCAAAGAAGGAAATTGTATACAAAGGAGCATCCATTCGACTTTCAGCAGACTTCTCAGAAGACACCCTCCAAGCCCGAAGGCAGTGGTGGGATATAGTGAAAAAACTTAATGAAATGAATGCCTCAGCAAGAATTCTTTATCCGGCTAAACTCTCGCTCAGATTTGAAGGACAGATATACAACTTCTTGGATAAACAACAGCTTAGGAACTTGTAAAATCAAAACCAACCTTAAAAGAAGGACTGAAAGATCTACTATAAGATGAGACATAACCCAAAAAGAACAACCAACCTATTCAGAAAGATGGCACAAAATCCCATGACAATAATCTCTCTCAATGTCAATGGTCTAAATGCACCAGTTAAGAGACACAGAGTGGCACAATGGATCAAAAATTGAATCCGACATTCTGCTGCCTGCAAGAAACACACCTGAACAATCGGAGCAAAGACAGGCTCAAAATAAAAGGCTGGAAAACAATCCTTCATTCAAACAACCCATCCAAAAAGGCTGGGGTAGCCATACTGGTATCTGACAACATAGACTTCCAGGCTGAAGAAGGTCAGAAGGGACAGTGAAGGTCACTTCTTAATAGTCAAGGGATGCATATATCAGGAAGAAATCACGCTATTAAACATATATGCACCCAACGAGGGGCCAGCAAAATACCTAAAACAACTACTAATAGACTTCAAAGAAGACATTGACAACAACACAATTGTAGTTGGAGACTTCAACACTGCTCTATCAACCCTGGATAGATCAACAAGATTGAAACTTACCAAGGAAATACTGGCCCTTAAAGAAGAGATGGAGGAAAGAGGGATGGTAGACATATACAGGGCATTTCACCCCCAAAAAAGCTGAATACACTTTCTTCTCCAGTGCCCACGGAACATACTCCAAAATAGATCACATGCTGAGCCATAAATCATACCTCCATAAAATCAAGAAGATAGAAATTGTGCCAACTACTTTTTCAGACCATGAGGCACTGAAAATAGAAGTTAATTGTACACAAAAACGGAGACCAATACCAAGTACCTGGAAACTAAACAGCTCACTGCTGAACAACCAGCAAGTCATAAAAAGAAATCAAAGAGGAAATCCAAAGATTCCTGGAAACAAATGAGACTGAAGACACGAATTACCAGAACTTGTGGGATACAGCAAAAGCAGTGTTAAGAGGCAAGTTCATAGCTCTTCAAGCATTTATCAGAAAAGAAGAAAAGGCCATCATAAACAGTCTGACTTCACAACTTAAGATCTTAGAGAGTGATCAACAAAAGGAACCCAACCCAAGCAGAAAGAAAGAAATAATAAAACTTAGAGCAGAAATCAATGAGATGGAATGTCAAAAAACAATCCAGAAGATCAACGAAACCAAAAGCTGGTTCTTTGAAAAAATAAACAAGATTGACAAACCACTTGCAAGACTTGTAAGAAAAGGAAAAGAGAGAACCCAAATAAATAGAATCAGAAATGAAAACGGGGACATCACAACAGAAACCACAGAAATTCAAAAGATCATCAGAGATTACTATGAGAGCCTGTACGCCACAAAACAAGAAAACCTAGAAGAAATGGACAAATTCCTGAATTCCTATAGCTTCCCAAGTCTGCAACAAGAAGATTTGGAATACCTCAACAAACCTGTCTCCATCGAGGAAATAGAATCAGTAATCAAAAGTCTCCCCAAACACAAAAGCCCAGGTCCAGATGGATTCACCAGTGAATTCTACAAAACCTTTAAAGAGGTCCTACTCCCAATTCTTTTTAAAGCTCTTCCAACAAATTGAAGAAACAAAAACACTCCCAAATAGCTTTTTACGAGGCACATATCACCCTGATACCCAAAGCAGACAAAGATGCCACCAAAAAAGGAAAACTACAGACCAATCTCCCTGATGAATACAGATGCTAAGATCTTCAACAAAATACTAGCAAATAGAATCCAAAGAGTCATCAAAAAGATTATACACCATGACCAAGTGGGATTCATCCCGGGAATGCAAGGATGGTTCAACATTCGCAAGTCAATCAACATAATACATCATATCAACAAAAAAAAAAAAAAAACCATATGATCATATCAATAGATGCAGAGAAGGCATTTGACAAGATCCAACACCCGTTCATGATGAAAGCTCTCCGTAAAATGGGGATTGAAGGAACCTTCCTCAAGATAATCCAGGCCATCTACTACAAGCCCACAGCGAGCATCATTCTCAATGGGGAAAAACTGAAAGCCTTCCCCTTAAGATCAGGGACAAGACAAGGCTGCCCACTCTCACCACTTCTATTCAATATAGTACTGGAAGTACTTGCTATAGCAATCAGGGAAGAAAAAGACATTAAGGGCATCCAGATAGGAAGGGAAGAAGCCAAGTTATCACTATTTGCAGATGACATGATATTATACCTGGAAAACCCGAAACTCTCTACCAAGAGGCTCCTAGAAATAATACATTCCTATAGCAGAGTAGCAGGGTACAAAACCAATACCCAAAAGTCAATGGCCTTCCTATATGCAAACAGCGAAAGAGAAGAAAGGGACATTAAAGAAACTATCCCATTCACAATTGCGCCGCAGAAAATCAAATACCTAGGAATCAGTTTGACAAAGAATGTAAAAGGATCTCTACAAAGAAAACTACAAAACGTTACTTCAGGAAATAAAAGAAGACCTGAGGAAATGGAGACATATTCCCTGCTCATGGATCGGAAGGATCAACATTATCAAAATGGTAATACTCCCTAGAGCTTTATACAGATTCAATGCGGTCCCTATAAAGATACCCATGATGTTCTTCAAAGAAATTGAACAAACACTCCTGAAATTTGTATGGAATAATAAAACTCCACGAATAGCTAAAGCAATCCTTGGGAAAAAGAAGATGGGAGGTATCACTTTCCCCAACCTCAAGCTCTACTACAGAGCAGTTGTAATTAAGACAGTGTGGTATTGGTATAGAGACAGACCTGTAGACCTATGGAATAGAACTGAGTATCCTGAAACACATTCTCAAATATACAACCACTTAATCTTCGATAAAGGAGCAAAAAATATTACGTGGAGCAAAGAAAGCCTCTTCAACAAATGGTGCTGGGTAAACTGGGCAGCTACATGTAAAAAAATGAACTTAGACCTCCTTCTAACGCCATGCACAAAAGTCAGATCAAAATGGATTCTAGATCTCAACATCAGACATGAATCTATAAGGTACATCGAAGAAAACATAGGAGAAACGCTCTACGACATCGAAACGAAAAGTATCTTTAAAGATGACACACCACTGACCAAGCAAATGGAAGCAAAGATAAACAAATGGTATTATATAAAACTAAAAGCTTCTGCACCTCAAAAGAAACGGTGACCAAGATACAAAGACAATCCACAGAGTGGGAAAGGATATTCACCCAATACCCATCTGACAAGGGGTTAATATCCAGGATATATCAGGCACTGGTAGCACTCCACAAGAAAAAAACAGCCAACCCCATCAAAAAATGGGGAGAAGAAATGAACAGAAGCTTCCAAAAAAGAAGAAATTCGAATGGCCAAAAGGCATATGAAAAAGTGTTCTTCATCTTTAATCATCAGGGAGATGCAAATCAAAACAACAATGAGGTACCATCTCACACCACAGAGACTGGCACACATCCAAAACAGCAAGAACAACCAGTGCTGGCGTGGATGTGGGGAAAAAGGACTCTGATCCACTGTTGGTGGGAGTGCCGACTGGTCCAGCCCTTTTGGAAAACAATATGGGCATTCCTCCGAAAACTAGATATTGAGCTCCCATTTGATCCAGCAATAGCACTCCTGGGAATATACCCGAGAGACCCAAAAACACATAGCAGAAACACTATCTGTACTTCTTTATTCATCTCTGCGCTATTCACTATAGCTAGAATCTGGAAACAACCTAAATGCCCGAGAACAGAGGACTGGCTAAAGAAACTGTGGTTCATCTACGCTATGGAATACTATGCGGCTGTCAGAAAAGATGACATTATGAAATTTACCTGCAAATGGAGGGACATGGAGACTATCATGCTGAGTGAAATTAGTCAGAAGGAAAAGGACAGATATAGAATGACTGCATTCATTAATACAACATAAATAGATACCAGTGTTTTACTAAATGTGGGAAATGGTAATGGCAGATTAAGACTCATCATTGAATATACACAAAGAGACTTAAGTGATAAACTCTAAATATCTGCAGGGCTAGCCACAATGTGTAAAAGAAGAGGCAGAGAGATGCAGAGACAGAGAGAGAGACAGAGAGAGAAAGAGAGGAAACTGGGGTACCTGCTATTAAGGCAGCATGGGGGTGGGCAGGAGGGGGTGGGGTACATTGGTGGTGGAAATGGGGCACTGGTGGAGGGATGGGTGCTGGTATACTGTATTACCAAGAACCAATTATGATCACCTTTGTAATTGTATGTTTCACTGTGGTATAATAAAAAATTAAAAAAAAAAATTAAGCATGTATACGTGTTTCCAAAAATGGATATATGGGGGGAAATGAGATATGGAAACATTTGAGTTTTTCCTGGGTGTAAACAAATAAATAAATATATTTTAATATTTATTAACATATATGCTTTTTTTTTAGTTTCTTGAATACATCTGCTGATGCTCATGGCTTACTCCTGGCTCTGCACTCAGGGAATTACTCCTGGAAGGCTCAAAGGGGGCATATAAACTGCCAGGGATCAAACCCAGGTCAGCCTCATGTGGGCAAGTGCCCTGCCTGCTGTGCTATCACTCCAGGCCCTATATATATTTTTAAATGAAACCATTAAATCGCATACAGAAACTGTGATCAAATCACAAGCTCAAAAACATGCTTATTATCTGTTTTTGAGCAATTGGAGGTTTCACATTTCAGAAGACAAGTTCAGATCCTTATCAGCAAAATCACTTAGTTTCTGCCCTGCCCCCATGTGTCCACACTTGGGCAAGTGCATGGAAAGTGCATGAACAAGCAGATGAAAAGTTCAATGCAACTGCCCAAGGGTCTACCATCACTGTTTCCTCAGCATCCCTGATAGCTTCCCAGCACCATCCTGTTCACTGGAAAGAATAGATTCTAAATATTTTTGAGGATGACCCAGAAGTACAAGAAATTATCTCTGAGCCATTGTACATCCACAACCAAAGTAAAAGTTAGTTATGGAATCTGATATCAATTTAAATTTCCCTGAAATATAATAGAACATAATTTGTAGCCTAGTCAGTTGTAGCATATAAAGGCACCATCTCCAAAGAGGAGAAAACAAGTGATAAATTTTCAGTACCCAACAGAGCACCAGCACAAAGTAAGTGATCGATTTAGATTAGTGATAGATAGCGACTCCCTATTTGCAGTGTATATTCATCAAAAAATTTCTCAGAAAGAAAAAGGGTTGCAATTGAAAGATGTCATTAATTGTACATTTTGCCCTATTATTTAGAAATAGACATGTCAATGCTTAAAATGAAATGCCTATATAAAGTACATTTATGAAGTCCTTCATTTACAAGTTACTTTATGCCTATTCATCACTCAGAGCTTCTCCATTGCCCAGGGAAAGCCAGAGAGCCCTTTTAACACCATTTTACAGATGAAGAAATAAAACCTAAAGAAGTTATGATGGATGGTGGGCTCTGTGATTTGAAAAGTAGAGGTTTCAGGAAGAACACAGCTCAGGTAACCGTTATCCCCACATCACAGATTCTCCAGAATAATGACAGTCTTTATTCTGACGCAGCAGAGCTCAAACAGCATGAGCCCAACCTTCCTCACCACCCCACCCCAAAGCAGTTTGGGGCCCAAATACAAGAGAAAAAAAATTAGTCAAAGTTCAAGGTCTGACCACAGGGACACAGTCACAGACAGATAATGCTGACCAGCTCTATCTTACAGATATTTAAAAGGGGTAAAGATTATGAGCCCCCACAAGTCCTGAATAACATAAAGGAATATAGGGTTTGTTCCATAAGTAATAGAGAGCCATCAAGGGTTTTGAACTAGAGAATCACGTGACCGAATTTATATTGCAAAGTCTGGCAAGGGTTGAAGCTGAGTTTTCAGGAATAAGGAAGCTATAAGCTGAATGAGGAATGATGATGGAGGAGGGAGAGAAAGACAAGTGGAAGCAGTATCTTTTAATCACCTTATTTCAGAGTCGAACTACTATGCTATAGAATGTGGCCACTAATGCCTCCACAGGGTTGGGAATTCTTTGCTGGAAGGTGTGTCTTATCTTCATATTTCCAGGCTACATAGTACCATTTGATCTCTTGAATCCCGTTATTCATCAATTTGCTCAAGCGGGCACCAGTAACATTTCCATTGGACCCTATCACATGCCAATGTAGCCCAATGGCATCTGGTTGATTCAGGAATATGAAGAGCCTCAAACCGTTCCTTCAGGGTCTTGACAAGGAAGTCTGACCATCTTGTAGGTGGGTGGCCACGTGATCTTTTGACATCCCGCGGGATCCAGTCAGTAACGACTCTAGTCCAGTGGTCATCTCCAAATAGCATTACATGTCCAGCCCATCTGATTTTTGATGCCTTGGCAAAAATCATAATTTGTAGCCTAGTCAGTTGTAACATATAAATGCACAATTCCCAATCTTTTCCTACATAGTACAATGAGTTATAATTTGGAAGACCTTTAGGACTTATGCTCTCACGTGCTCCAACATCACCTCAACTTCAATGTGAGCAAAAACTCAATGCCTTTTTGCCGTCCCAAACTTTCACGTCTTTCCAGTTCTTTCTCTGGAAAGTCTATGCCTCTGATTTTCCAAACCCTCACCTTAATCCTAATCACCATCCTCTCCTTTTCGGAGACCCCACTCAACAAATCTTTCTCTAATACCCCCCATCCTGCTTTACATGCAAGAAACCTGGATTCTATTCATTGCACCTCAGTGGTCTCCCTGAGCACGATAGCGTGCTCAGAGCAGAGAATAGCCTAGCACTGTCAGGTGGGACCCAAATTGTGCCCCCAGATATTTCTTATAATGCCCCCTGTGCTTTAACAGTCCTCACATCTTGTCCTCTTCACTAATTATGGTTTGATCAGAATCTCCTAACTAAATGCCTGTCTGAGAATGTGCTTCTTTTGAGTCTTTCAACACCACTGCTGGTACTGTCTTTACACAATGACAATATTGCTATAGGACTGCTCATTCAAAACATTTAATAGTAGGAATTGGGAAGATAGCATAGCAGGTGGGGCACTTGTCTTGCACCCAGTTTGATCCCCAGGGCCCTCCTATAGTCCCCCTAGTCCTTCCAGGAGTGATCCCTGGGCTCAGAGAGAGCCAGGATTAAGTCCCGAGAATCACCAGGTGTGGCCCACAAACAAACCAAACGCTTAGTACATTCTCTATTGCCTGGAGTACCACTTGGAGTTGAGCCTCTTCGTGACACACACACACACACACACACACACACACACACACACACACACACACACATGGTTTCGATAACATGGCCATCATCTCTAAAATGAAACCCATCTCTTGTCACCTGTACTCCAGCTGACATATGAAGAGAAACTGCAGCCAAGCCCATCTTTCTTTAGTGCCACCACCCAAGCCAACCTGCCTTCTATCCTCAGTTCTTCCTTGATCTCTTCTGAGAACATTGGCACTCCCACTCACCAGGCCCCTCAAACAGAAGTCAACTCACTTTTTTGATAAAAGCACTCACTTGCATATTCTAATGTGCTGTGCTTTGGTTGTTATTTTTTTGCTTTGCTTTGCTCTGCTTCATTTTGTTTTGCTTCAGAACAGTACTGATATTATTATTTTATACTACCACACTGTATCCAACACCTGAATGTTAAAATTCTTTCAATTTTTCCAAAATGTCTTCCCCTCACCCTGGTTCCCTGGGCCTCTTTGGAGTTCAATATTCTTGGCCATATATTAAATTTATTTCTATTTCTATTTGCTTTGTTTCTCTGTATTCCATATACAAGTGGCAACATCTGAAATTGACCTTTTTATTTTCAGGCTCACTTCACTTTATATCACTTTAAGCAAGTTCCAGGTTCGACAAGAATTCTTATCACTCTGTACTAAAGGCGTTTGCAGTCTAATACTTGATATTAGGGAATTGCCTGCTTCATTTCTCCATTCACTACCCGATCACTGTATCACTGTATCACTGTCTTCCCGTTCATCATCGATTTGCTCGAGCGGGCCCCAGTAACATCTCCATATGTCCTGTCTCATGCTAGTAGAGCCCAAGGGCACCTGCTTGCTCCAGGAACATAAAGAGCCTCAAACAATTCCATCGGATCATGGGAATGAGGTCTATAATTGTTACTGGTATTTGGCATATCAAATACGACACGGGTAGCTTGCCAGGCTCTGCCGTGGCGGGGGCATAATCTTGTAGTCACCTCTGATCTCCACTACCCAATACTTCACACCAAATAGGCAAAACATCTATGAGTTAAAGCATATTTGTTTCTTAAAGACAAAATGATTCAGTTAAAATATTGAAGACTGTCTGACATATATTTTTCTCTATCTTCATCTGCGTAATTTAATAAACCCTAAATACAGGTTTTTTAAAAGATATTTGTGAAATATATAAACACATGTATATTATTTGTATGTATTTTCTGGTACCCTGCAATAAATTTTATTGTACCCTCATAATTTATGCATTAAAAATCATCTTAGCACTTAACTTTGTATATGACTATGTATATGGTAAAGTTAAATATCTCATTATTAAATGTATTCTCTATTATTTACTTAAATTAATTAGAAAAAAGCTTTTTTATTATTGGTTTTCTTTCTCTTCCCTAGATCAAAATGTTAGCTTCTAAATACTGAAAGCAGAAAAAGCCAGAGATGTCTTTCATAAATGATCAGCTAATATATTAAAGGTTATGGATTGTTCTACCAATTAAGATACCCAGTTTACCAAGACACATTTGTATGGAGTTATTGAACAACTAAGGTTATTAAATATAAAATGGTGACTTTCAAGCTCTTCATTTTTCCCTTTCAATCTTCAAATTGGACATTTTTGTGAGTTTATATGTGAGTTAACATATAAAGTATGTTATATATTTCACATATATTGTAAATATTCTAAATAAAATAGTTTTCCACAATGAATAATACAATGCATGGTACAGAAGAACCACTTGATAAATATTTTGTTGTTGTTGAATGACCCCTCCCTACTTGATTCTATAATCCCTGAGGGCAGGAATTGTGGCTTATTAACAGTGAGCCCATATAGCCAACCACTTTGCTCAGTGTTCATTGAATAAGCATGTGCTCGTGGGCATTTGAAATTGGGCCAGACAGACACATTTTTCAAATGGTATTTGTGTAGGTTCCATTACCTTAAGAATTGAGTTCATTGGTCTCTGTAGGTACCAGTCATTATTAAATGGAGCATTCTACTTGACTATTACCGTTACAAATTGAGTCCACAGGTACAAATGCTAGCTTCCATCTGGCACCAGAGACTTAAATGCAAAAACCCAAGGTACTGTCTAAGAAGTCAGTCAGAAAGTCAAGGAATACAGAATCGTTATCCATAAATGTTGCTTCTTCATCTGCAACAGTGATAAGTCACAAATAAGAAAAGTGAGGAGCATTATCACTGTTAGCTATTTCAGATAACCATCTGCAAAAGAACACAACAGAATGGAAATTGCTCTTATAAAGTATTCAGCACAATTTAAACATCTCGTGGCATTCAGTGGGGCTCCCTGAGATGAGCCAGATGCTATTAAATACAGCATGCTCTATGAGAAAATCATGCAAAATGTATTTACCAATTGAATTCTATTGCAGGACACAAAGGGCCAAATACATAAACGAACCCCCCATTACCTTGGCCTTTGGGCACTTTTTCCTTGTAGCTTCCAGAAACAAGAACAAATATAATTCCCGGGTTTCACTCAACAATATGCTTTTAAAGCATCCCAGTGTTGTAGCACAAAATACACCCTAGTCTGTGCCCGTTTCTCATTTAAAAGAATGAGAGACGCTTGTATGCGTTATGTTGCTTTTGCTTGATACAGCAAGCAGCCTTGGGAATGTTTTGCTCTAGGAACCACAATGGGAAAGATGCACCATAGCTAAAAATAATTATAGGCACCCATTCATTGGTGTAAACTCTTCTTAAAACTAACAAATGCCAGCAAATTCAAGGGCATTCTTTTGATCAACTGTTGCTTTTATCATCTGCAAAGTTTCATCTATTCTGCAGACATTTCACATTTTTTCCATAACTTTCCCTTTAAAATAGGTATTACTCATAAACTCCTTATATATTGGCAGGTATTATTTAATCAATTGTAAATGTGAGAAAATTAACTTTCTGGGCCTAAGTGCCTTAGCAAAGGATCTAAGGAAGAAGGACACCTAAGTGTTCCTATAAATCTTCCCCCTACACATTTGTGCTCCCACACTCACAGGGTCTCACCAAGAGTTGCCTGGGAACTCGGCCAGCCCCTGGCTGTGTCCTACCTAGTTCCTAGGGCTCGCTCACACATGCAGGGGGCCATGCTGGCCAGACTTGGAGTGGGAATTTGGGGTCCTCCACCCATTCCTCCACCTCCATGTCAGTAGGCATGGCTGCGAGCTCCCAGCGACCACAGCCAACAGCCGGAAGACAGACACTCCAGACCCACAGCTGTGCTGGCACGTGGCTGTGCAACAATCTTAGACAATAATGGAATTTGGACCAGGTCCTTACCAGATCATTCACATTTATACACTGTAATGATCATTCTAGTTGCAACACACTGGAGAGGTTATGGGAATGGGGAATTATGATGTCACAACTCACTATTGAATATGCACATAGAAACATCATAAACCATTAATATCTGTAGGGCAAGCCAAAAAGTATAAGAGAAGAGAGAGAGAGATACAGGGACAGAGACACAGAGATAGAAAGAGAAAAGAAAATGTGCCTGCAATAGGGGCAGGCTGGGGTTGGGTGGGGGGTAGTGTTTGGATGTGGGTGGTGGGAATGGGGCACTGGTGGAGGAATGCATGCTGGAACACTGTATGGCAGAGACCCAATTATGAACATCCTTGTAATTGTATATCTCATATGGTATAATAAACATTTTAAAAAAAGAGTTGCCCGGGATGGGGCTGGTACGGGTCAGCACACTCCAACACCCTCAGACTCTGAGGAAACCGTTTTACATTCACTGTATCACTGTATCACTGTCTTCCCGTTCATCATCGATTTGCTTGAGCGGGCACCAGTAACATCTCCATATGTCCTGTCTCATGCTAGTAGAGCCCAAGGACACCTGCTTGCTCCAGGAACATAAAGAGCATCAAACCATTTTATCAGGTCATGGGAATGAGGTCTAAAATTGTTACTAGTATTTGGCATATCAAATACAACACGGGTAGCTTGCCAGGCTCTGCCGTGCGAGTAGCATACTCTTGTAGTCATCTAAAAATCCAGCATTTATTGATGAACCGCGTGGCTGTGGCTGCGCAAGCCGGGCTGTGATAGGCTGGTCTGCTGGGTGTAGTTTTGATGAAAGGGAAGTCCGGATGTGGAAAATGGAGGCCCTCATGGAGTGGGGGTCATCTGGCTTGTTGCAAGGCTCTGCTGGGGTGGCGGGCCAGGGCTAAAACCTGCCATCCCTCCCGGGCGCCTAGTGAGTAGCTGTGCACAGGGAGAGCCGGTAGCAGCTCTGCCCCCGTGTCTGTGAGTCTCTCATAGTCACTTAAAAAATAATAATTCTTTTAAAAACTACTTAGTTGTTTGTTTCAAAGTCTCTCTACTAAATGCTGTTGTTATGGTAAGCAACCTTAGATCTAAGAATATTTAGAAGAAAATCTTGTTAAAATGAGGAGTAAGAACCAGGATATGGTATCCTAAGTAGAGAACAGGCATGAGAGCAAGACCAGGGCCCAGAACCAATGCACCTAAATCAGGGGCCACAGTCACTGTAGGTCAGGAGGACCTGTCTTCAGATCTACTCTCGAGGTCTCCTCTCTACCAGGGCCTACTTTTTGAGCACACTGTATATCTGATCCATCATTGCATTAAATGTTTTAGAATGTCTAATTTAACCCTGTTCAAATAAACTTCTTTGACTTCGAGTGGGCTTGAAAACCAGTTCACAAAGTTGTTGGTCTACTTTTGTAGAGAGAGATGGAAGATAATCTTTTTTCATCTGGAAAAGACTATTTAAAACATGATTGGATAAACTTCTTGCTTATAAACCCATAGAATTGAGGGAAATGTTTTAAAAATGTGGAGCAGAGAGAGTGCCACAGACAGAGCATATGCTTTGCATGGAGAATCCATGTTCCATCTCCAGCACTAAATGGTTTCTCCCCAAGCAACAAAAACAACAATAGCAACAAAACCCTTTGGTGATGTAGTATACAGAGGAATTTTCCAGAATGAAAACCTTTTTGATGGTAACCTTTTTTGGTATATCAGAGCCATTACTGACTGGATCACACGGGATGTCAAAGATCACGTGGCGCCACCTACAAGATGGTCAGACTTCCTTGTCAAGACCCTGAAGGAGCAATTTGAGACTCTTCATATTCCTGAATCAACCAGATGCCATCGGGCTACATTGGCACGTGATAGGGTCCAATGAAAATGTTACTGGTGGCCACTTGAGCAAATCAATGAATAACGGGGTTCAAGTGATCAGGTGATCAAGTGATAAATCAGCATAATTGTGGATGGAAGTTGGCAGAGCTGTGAGTCCATGAACAAGAAAGATGCAGCCAGAGGCCAGACGATGCCTCAAAGAAATCTGTAGATGAGACAGAATCTACACGACTGATTGGGTGTGGAAGCATCATCGACATGCCAAGTTTATGTCCTGGAGGGACACTAGCAAAGACAAGAAGGACAGCAGAGCAGTAATTGCTGAGGGAGGACATACAAGTCTTGGAGAAGCATATCTGGGATGTGAACTGGCGTCAGAATTGCACTGCTGAAGCAGCAATGATCTTAGGGAAGGGTCCAGGGACAACTAACATACTGCATGTCAATTCCTGGCAGGGAATGGACTAACCTGAAAAGTACAAGATGATTAGAAAAATTATTCAGGGGCTGGAGTGATAGGACAGTGGGGAGGATGTTTGCCTTGCAGGCAGCCAACCCGGGTTTGATCCCTGGCAATGCATATGGTACCCTGAGCACCGCCAGGAGTAATTCCTGAGTGCAGAACCAGGAGCAACCCTTGAGCATCACCAGGTGTGACCCAAAAATAAAAAGAAAATAAAAAAAGATTCAGATGGTTAAGAGCTTTGACTTCAGAATCAGAGCAGCCAAGTTGGAATCACAGATCTGCATTACTAAACTTGAGTCTCATTATCCAACCTCTCACCCCTCTGTAACTACATATATAAAGTGGGAATAATCGTGTCTCCAACTAGACAAGTTTGTGATCATTATTGACCATGCTGTTTACTACAGTAATCATTAACATTTTAAGGGCACAAAACAGTGACTAATGAATAGTTCTCTAGAAATAAATACTAATGACAATACTAATATTATCAGCAATAATATCAATGACTATTTGCATTTGGGGAAGGAAAAAAAGATAAAGAGCAAAAAGAAGAAGAAAAGAGCAATCAAAATAATAATAAAAGGGAAGAATTTATTAAATGAATTAACAGAAATTAAAAAACAGGAGAGTTATAAACTAGCATGTTAGCAATTTTAAATGCTACAAGATCAAAGGAGGTTTCACTGAAGTCTAGATTTTCCAAGTCAGAGATGATTGATGACCTTCAAGAAAGAAGTTTCAATATAATATTGGAAGCAAAGAAATGTTCACAGAAAAGACTGAGAATGTAGGACACAAATCAGGAATAGCAGCCTATCCTTTCCAGAATTTCAGAGTTAGATAAAAAGGAGGAATTAAGAACAACTAAGGTTATTAAATCTAAAATGGTGACTTTCAAGCTCTTCATTTTTCCCCTTCAAGCATCAAATTGGACATTTTTGTGATTTACTGTAAAATACTCTAACTAAAATAGTTTTTTTGCATCAAATAATATAATGTCTGGCACAGAAGAACCACTTGATAAATATTCTTTATTGTTGAATACAAAACAAACAGAGGCCATGTTTGGGTCATACGTGATTAGGAGGGTGGCCCTGTCTGAACAGAAGCAAGATTTGGGGCATGCGTGATTAGGAGGGTGGCCTTGTCTGCAAGGGGAAAAGGAGGCAGACGTCAGAGCCCTGAGACCCTTCAATCTGAGCGACTGGCTATCACTGAGGAGGAGCATGAGTGCAAGGGGTGTGCCAAGGCATGCCAAGGGAGCCATCGGGACAGTTCTACTGTCGCCATGAGGGAAAAGCATGCTACCCTTCCCCTATTTTGGTTTCTTCCCTTTAGTTTCAGTCCAGGGACCAACATTCCAGGGTATAATTATAAAGTCAGTCTTGACACTTGGGCGTTTGTGTCTTCTCATTACTGTTGTTATTGTTGTTGCTAAACTGTTTCTGTCATTTCAAAGGCAGCCTCTGTAAAGAACAAATGGGCACTGAGCCCACCCTAAACTGGAGCCACATGGTCTGACTTCCACTGAAGAGTCAGCCCAGTTGTACTGGCCTGGTAACTCCCACCAGCAAAAATAACTCTTGTCCAGGACTTGCTGAGACAACACAGGCCAAAAGCCGTTTTCCTACGCTTGCCAAGCTTGTGTGCGTCCATTTGAACATGTGCCTTTGTCTGGAATGCTCTTCCTGCTCATGTCTCCTTAGAAAATTCTGACTTATCCCTCAAGCCTCAGTTGATGAATTACTTGGTCTGTGAAGTGCCTGCTGATTCTGCCCCCATACCAAAAAGCCATATCATGTTGGGAAGGGGGTGTATTTTAATGTTGCTTATCAAGGCACAGTTATTTACAAAATCATTCACAGTTGAGTTTTAGGGCGTGCTATGATGCAGCACCAGCCAATCCCAGATGTCCACTGCCCCCACCCGTGTACCCAGGTTCCCTCCCACCTCCCAGCCTGCCTCCCAGGCACATTTTTACATTTGGTTGTTGTGGTTGGGATCTCCCGTTTTCATTGTAACTCCCTCTGTGCTTTGATACGCAGCTATCAGACCACTCCTCTATACTGCTGATGTCTCCAGGTCCTTTATCCCAAGCCCCGGCTAACTTCCCATTCACCTCTTCTTACTGACCACCCTACCCTTGATTTCTTTGCTTTTCTGTCCTCTTCCCCGTCCTCTGGGATCAAGGGTGACCCGGCACCCCACTGTATTTCATATTGTATGTTATACTGTATTGCACAAGTAAGCAAGATCATCCTGTGTTTGTCCTATTTCTTCTGACTTACCTCACTTAACACGATACCCTCCGTTCCATCTGAGTGACAGAGAAACTCATGATTTCATCATTTCCTTCAGCTGCATAGTGCTCCATTGTGCTATAAACCACCTCTTCATAACCCACTCATTTGCCCTTGGACAGGTAGTTTGAGTCACAGTTTTACATTATTCTAAGTGCTGCAAAGGATAATGGTACGCACATGTTCTTTTGAATGTAATTTTTTGAGTTCTGGGTTAGATTTCTAGAAATGGAGGCTCAGTTCTTAGTTTACTTAGAAATCTCCATACTGTTTTCCATAGGGGGTAAACCAGACAACATTCCTGCCAGCAGTAGAGTTCCTTTTTCATGACATCCCTGACAACACAGATTATTCCCAGTATTTTTTGATAAGTACCATTCTCACTGGTGAAAAATGACATCTCGTTGTCACCCTGATTTGGATTTTTCTAATAATGATGATGAGCATTTTGAATGTGCCTACTGGCCATCTGCCTGTCTCCCTCTGAGGAGTGCCTGTCCATTTCCTTCCCCTGTTTTTTGAGAGTATGTGTGGATGTTTTGGTGGTTGTTGTTGATCTTTGTGCATACTTTATATATCCAGGATGTCAACCTTTTAGCTGATGTGTAAAGTGTGAATAATTTATCTTTTATTTTGAGCCAGTGTTTCTTTTGCCATGCAGAAACTCTTTAATTCAATATAGTCCTATTTGTTTATTTTTTATTCTATTGTCTTTACCAGTGAATCATATTGAAGGTCAAAATCTTAGAGCATTCTGCCAATGTTTTCTTGAACATACTTTTTAGATTACAGTCTGATCTTAAGGTCTTTGAACAGCATTGAAATCTCAATATCTATGGACAGCTATTTTTTACTTTTTTATTTTTATTTATTTATTTATTTTTGCTTTTTGGGTTACACTCGGCGATGCTCAGGGGTTGCTCCTGGCTCTGCACTCAGGAATTACTCCTGGCGGTTATGGAGAGCTAGTTTTAAGCAAAAGCTCTAAGAACATTAAATGGAATAATGATAGCCTCGTCAAAAAATTGGTGCAGGGAAAACTAGGTAACTATGTATAAAAAATCCAAGCAGGACCCAAATCTCCAATTTTACACAGAAGTGCCATGTTTCTATATAGTTCCACTAACCATTCTGTGGGTAAACTTAATTCTTTCCCCACATCTTAACCACCATTAAAGTTGCTCTAATAAAACTTAGTTCTCCAAGTCAAATGAAAATGCAACAGAAGGAATATCCTTTGCAAGAAGAAGAGGAAATTGGAATGCTGGCCTGTGTAGATCAGAATAAAATTAAAAGAGAAAAAGAAGAAATGTCTAAGAGGTAGGGTTGGAGGCAGAGGTGAAGAAGGAAGTCTAAGACTTGCACCTCCATTTTATTCATAGTGGCAACGAGAGAGGAAATTGCTGGACTTGGATCATTAGCATTGGAGAAAAATAAGTAGCATGAGTAAGAAAAGAAGGATGGAGGGCCGGAGCGATAGCCCAGCGGTAGGGCGTTTACCTAGCACATGGCCGGCCTGTGTCGGCCCAGGTTCAATCCCCCGGTTCGATCCACGGCATCCCATATGGTCCCCCGAGCACTGCCAGGAGTAATTACTGAGTGCCAGCCAGGAGAAACCCCTGAGCGCCTCCGGGTGTGACCCAAAAAAGCAAAAAAGTAGAAATAAAAAAAATTTTAAAAAATAAAAATAGCTGTCCATAGATATTGAGGATGGAGCACTGAAGTGAGTGTTCTCATGATCCCTCAGCCTTTGTGAAACAGTAGGAGCCTCCTTCATCTATCCTGTGGAAATGTAGACAGCATCTGATGGTGAGCAGCTAGGGGAACACACACACACATAGAGAAAATAAGGACAGTCGCCACACAGCCAAGACCTGTGGGACAAGTGAGGTGCAAGGAGCACTGAGAAGGAAACCAGTCATTGGGTCATTGGAGGAAGCACCCTGGAGACCAGCATAACCTAGACCAAACCCCTTTTTTCTCCCTGAGCTTATGGGCATTATGGCAGAGGTGTGCTTTCTTAGTAAATGGGACACATCTCTTCCCTTCCTTGAAAATACCACCAGAGAGTCAACCCCTCAACTCCTTACGTGCCTCCTTACCTAAAATGGGTCAGAATGAGGGAGAGAATGTGAAAAAGATTAAATACGCATCTGAAAGGAATGAAATTGTCTGTAAGGTTTGATTTATGCCCCAAAAGCGTGAAGATTTGCCCAACTATTACTTAGTATTTAACCGGTTGTTTAATTTAGAGATTAAATTAACCAGGTTAAAGTAACTAACTTTACAGTGAGAAAGCAACAAACAGACAGACATATACCACAGACCACGGTTTAAAGTGGATGGGGATTGTATTAGGTACAGCTCTCCAGAGAAACAGAACCAGTAGGGTAGATATATATAGATGCATGAGATGTATTATAGGAATTGATCATGCAGTTAGGGAAGCCAAGAAGTACCACCATCTGCCTTCTCAAGCTGGACAACGAGGAAAGCCAGTGCTATAATTCCATTCCAGCCTCAAGACCTAAGAAACAGGGAGCCTATTGGTCCACGTCCAGTCTGAGTCTTACAGCCCAACACCATATCCGGTGGCTGGAGAAAAGGAATGTGAGTCTAGCAAAGAGCAAATTCACTCTTCCTCTACCTTGTGTTCTCCTATAAGACCCTCAAGGCACTGGATGATGACCTGCCATTCACATATCGGAGAGATTGATCTGCTTTCCTCGGGTAACCTGTACAAGTATTAATCTTTTCCAGAAACACCCTCACAGACACACCCAGTGGTAATGTTTTACCAACAGTCAACACTTCCCCAGACAGGAGAAATTCACACAGAAAACTGTCATAGGGACTTACACAAAACAGGCAAAGAGAGAGACAACACTTTCCCTCCTATGTATGTGTAAGCTCATAACTGCACTGCGAAGAAGCATGCCCTATTACAGTATGTGTTGCATGTCCATTTCCACCATTTTATACCCCAATTTTTTTCAGAGTTAACACCCTATATTCCATCTTCAATGAAATCTCTGGCCTATAACACAATAACACAATCTCTCACCTATAATAGGGTCCTAATTGATACTTCCAGTATGAAGTGTAGAAAAAGTACAGGCTGGTAAGGAAGAATGATAACTATTACTCTTCATTCTGGAGGCATGAACATTGAAATAGACTTAAGGAAGCTGCCTAGGACTCTTGCTCGATCTGAATTCTTATTAGCTTTCTAAGTTTTATTATTCTCTATTTTATTTATTCTTCCTTTCCTGCCCCACCAAAGCTTTAAGGAGTAAAAGTAGGAGACAGGCCTAAAGAGCTCTTTAAAGACATTCTTGGGTAACACTTTCCCATCTCTGCATGTGCTTGAATGTCTCAGTACAGGTGAAAAAATGTGAAAGGAAGTAGGCAAGCTTAGAAGTCAAAATAAAATAGATACACATATTCATGCCAGGAGAGTTTGAAATTCAATTAACTAGCAAGTTTTATATCCATATATCTATTTTGATAAATGTATAGATATACATAGACCCATGTATACATATATATGCTGGGAAAACATAGAAGGCAAGTACAAGTAAGTTTATCTACAACCCAATAAGCAATTACACTATGTTTTATCCACCACTTGTTCCATAATAAGAAACATGCTAAGTTGTCTTTAAAATTAAATTTGTCTTCACAACGCCCCCCAGAAATGTCAAGGTGGATTTTAACCAAACGCTGCTGGTAGGACTTAAGTAATATATGCCAAGGATCTCTGCAGGAATTGGAACTGAAAGGGAGGAAGAAGTATAAGCCCCATGAGTCCGATTGTGGGTGAGTCAGCACCATTTCTTCCTTTTCTCACCATCCCCATGTGATCAACATAGAAGTCTATTAGCTACCATTTAGAATCTGCCTGCAGGAATCCTGGTTAAACCCAAGACAGGAGAAGCTCTCACTTTGCAGGCGGATGAAAATTTTCACAGATATGGGCCTTGAAGGTCTGGATTCTGGTGCATATGAAGGACACAACAATTTCCTGTGTCCCCAAATCCTAAGTGTTCTCCTGTATTCAGTTCCTTCCTTCCAGAAACTCCTAGAGTTGTTTCTGTCTTTGGCTACTTTGCAAATGTGAGAACTCAGCCAAGAATAGAGATGAAGAGGGATCATACTATATTACACACCTCTGGAAATGCATACGCATATTCATGCAAGGTTACCCACAGTAATATAAATCTGGCCCTTCGGCACCTACACCATTAGCAAATCCCTTGTCCTCGACATATATCTACATTTAAGCTAGTGTGTTCATCTGCAACCTGGGTCATATGGCCACCTTTCCATGGTGGTCCTCTTAGCATCATGCTTGCCATTCAGTCAGGAGCTCACAGCCCCCATGTGGTCCACCAACTAGCACAACAGTTAGGGAGCCCATGTTCCTGGTATGCTTTGTGGGGAAGAACCTCTGTGGCTGATTCCTTCCATTCAAGAGTGAAATCCTCTTAGGGTCCAGTCTCTAAACTCAGATATCCCCTGCAGCCCCAGAGTCATCATATTTCTATGAAAATTCCCTTTCATGCTGTCACCAACATGCTGGAGCCTTCAGCCCCGCATACCTGTTTCATGTTTCTGCTGACTCCCCAGATATTCTCACCTGCCTGTACATTCCTACCATAATTTTCAGAGTCAGCTCAAGTCTCAGTACCTTTGTGAATTCTTCTCTAATCAAGCACAAACCCACAATAATTGTCCCTTTGAACTATTATATTCAAGCAGAGCCCAGATGTTGGCCGTCAGATTTAGGAGTGAAGTTTTCAGCTAGTCCTTTAATCTATGCTATTTGGAGAGAGTGTCTCAGCAAACACAATGGATAAACACTGCTGCCTATAACCCTTGCTACAGGCAACCAGCAATCTTTTGAAACTATAAACCAAAACATGCCCGGGCCCTCATGACTGCTTGACCATGCCAGTCTCATTAGTCTGTTCAGTCACACAACAGCCCTCTATTCCTTAGGCAAGCCCTGTCTGCTTCCCTCTCAGGACATTTGCACATTCTACTCCTAGATCTGGAGCACTCTTTTCCAAGAACCACACGATTCCTTCCCTCATCGCTCTAAGGTTCTCTCTCCTCATTTAGGTGGTCTCCAAGGAGCCTTTCTCAGGTTACTTTCTCTAACATATTGTTGAGGGACTCAATAGATAGTGAAGCAGATAGGGGACTTGTCTTACACAAAGCTGACCCAAGTTCAGTCCTTGTTACCCTGTATGGTCGGTCCCTGAGTCCTGCCAGTAGTGATCCCTGAGCCCAGAGCCAAGACTACAGAGCCAAGACTACAAGACCCTGGATACTACAGGTGTGGCCCAAAAACAAACAAAAAATTAAAAATACTGCCAGCCTTAGTATTTTACCCCCTTAGTAAACCTACCCCCTACTCTGATTTGTTTATCCTTGTATGTGACAGCTCCATTATACTGATTTCCATTGCATTACTCTAAACAAGACACTATGAGGAGAAGGACTCCAGTGTGCACTGACCACAGTATCTATGGGGCTGGAAACCCCGTAGAGCACACAGCAGGGTCTCAGGAAAGAGTGAGGATTACAAGTGAGAGCAATTCTATTTCCACTCCTGAAAGATTTCCAGGCTACACAGAGTCTTGTGTGTTAGAACTTCAGTGAGGTCTACAGGACTAGGAACATTTTCAGTCTCTAAAATCACATTGTCAGTAACAGATGAATGAAATCAAATTTAAAAGTTGTTTCCTTGTATTCTGCTTTATGGTCAGTTTGATGTGACACTGACATAGTTCTTTTTACGTTGTTTCCTTTTTATAACACAATTTGCATAGTTTAAGGATAAATGTAAGGTTTGCACAATTGAAGGTAATGCCAGAAAATGTATTTCAAGAGCCTTAATGTTTGCAGTCCTCGCCAGCTCTATGTAATTTGAATGTGTCCTGCAGTGAGAGCATGAGATTATACCCACCATGTTCTGTCTGCTCTGGAAAATACGTAAATGTTCAGATACTCACCGGTATCTGCCATTAGCTGTACTCAGGAAATGCACAGAATGAACGAAAAGGTAGCCTGAACTTGGTTCTACTTATGCCTTGTTGAAATTGGTGATTTTAAGATCTAAAATATTCTTTTGAAAATAAAAGATTCCCTTTAGCACTATACTCCACAAACTTTTATCTAAATGAAATGAAGATTATTCACCTAACATGAAGTTGAAATTCATGTAGCTCAAGTGAAAAAAAATCTAATTTAATCATTTGAAACACAAATATAAGTAAAGTGGAGTTTGGGCAACAGCGTTGCTTAGAAATTTATATTAATTCTCTACTGTGAAATAGGCCGGGTCCTAACAGCTTGTTCCAGAGACAATGCCACTATTTATGACCTTCTAACTACTCATTCTGTGAATAAATTAAGTACAAGTATAGAAAATATTAAGTAAAACAAGTATAGATAATAGTCAAATGTCCCCTGCTTAGATTAGGACTAGAAATCACTTATGCTGTGCTAAAAGATCAAAAGTTTAACTTTATATTAACAAAACATGGTGTTTTACAGAATTATAAGCCATTGCATAATTCTCTGTGAGCATAATACCAACATAGTGTGAGAGACCGGAGCACTACTACAGGGATTAAGTAATGTGCCTTGAATGCAACCAAGTTCTGTTTGATCCTCAGCACAACAGTCAGGAGTAAGCTCAGAGGAGATTCAGATGTGATCCAAGCCCCATCACATTCCAAATAATATGATGATGATCATTTCTAGTGTTAGAGAGATAGTACATGGGTTAAGGTACTTGTTTTGCATGAGGTCAGCCAGGGTTCATTCCTAGTGTTCCTTATTACTGCCAAGAATGATCCCTAAGCACAGAGGCTGGAGTAGTAGTGATCTCTCATGGGTATTGCCCAAAAACCAAAACAGATGAGAGAAAATAAAGTTAACTTCTAAACCTAAAGCTATAACTCTTTCCATTCATGTTAAGATGCTCAGATTATACCAAAGACAATCTTCCATAGATGCCCCTCAGAGAGTGTGAGTTGAAAGGGGTTTATAAAAAAACCTCACTTTATACATGGGCACCATCAAATTCTTTACATGCCAAAGGCATATTAAATGATATCATAATTTCATGATATGAAAATTACCAGGATGTGGCCCCAAAATTGTTCAGATGCAGCAAAAATCAATCAGTCCAGGTTTAGTGAACTGAAAGTTACTCTAACATTAAGATCCTTATTTAATTTTCTAAAAGACTGTCTCTGTATCACTGTATCACTGTCTTCCCATTGTTCATCGATTTGCTCGAGTGGGCACTAGTAACATCTCCATTAGTCCTGTCACAAGCAAGTGTAACCTAAGGGCATCTGCTTGCTCCAGGGACAGGAGGAGCCCAAAACCATTCTTCAGGTCATGGAACTGAGGTCCATAATTGTTACTAGTTTTTGGCATAACAAGTAAATAAAACACGGGTAGCTTGCCAGGCTTTGCTGTGTAGGTGGTATAGTCTCAGTAGAAGTAGAAGTCTAAAAGACTAAAAATTTAAATATAAAGTGTCTTTCAGTGATGTTTACTAAGTAATTGATAAATCTATACTATGCTAGGTAAACTGACAAGCATCACACAAAGTTCAGCAACCATATATTTTAGTCAATGATAATAATAATAATTCTCTGTAATGCATTTTCCCCTTCACTTTTCAGAAGGAGTCTTTGAGCACCTCATCTAAGTTTGAAATGTCATCAATATCCTACTCAGAAAGGAGAGAAATTGTTCAGGCTTTCCTCTATCATAGTTAATCAAGAGACTCATTAACAAATACATTTCTGACAAGAAGACTTTTGTTAGGACTAGGTGCTGATAAGCAAATTTCAACTTACAATGTCATAGATATAATGACAATTTCACAAATGGGTCTTTGACTACATATATTTAAAAGCTTGTTTCTTCTCAACCATTCACATAGCTTGAGAACCGGGGGAAAGGACACACTCATGTTATAGGATGGCATCTGGCCCAATACCTGACCCCAACATCTGAACCCAGTTTCATAGACTCAGTGAAGCTGAGACAGTGAATTGTCTAAGCATTGCTGAATCCGTAGCTGCAGAAGGCTAGACAGCAATGTATGTATATGACTGAATCACAGAAGTGCATTCTACTAAATCTAACTTTTTTTCACTTCTTTTCTGGATTTTTCGGTCATATCTGGCAATGCTCAGGGTTTACTCCTGGCTCTTCATTCAGGAGTTACTTCTGTCTGTGCTTAGGGGACCATATGGGATGCCAGGGATCAGACCCAGGTAAACGCATGCCAGGCAAAAGCCCTACCCACTGTACCATTGCCCCGGCCTCTAATATAATTATTTTATTTCCTCTTTCCTTTGGGTTATCTTAAAATCGCCTACGTCTTTAAAGCAGTTTTATTTATAATTGACAAAACTGGAAGCAATTGAGATACCCTTAAACGGTAATTGCATAAAGAAACTGTGGTGCACCTAAGGAGCATTACTCAGTATGAGAATGAAAGGCGCGATTAGACCATAAGAGACATGAAGGAGTCCCAATTGCATGTGAGTGAGTGGAAGAACATATCTGAAACAGCTACATTCTGTATTGCCCCAACTGTATAATTTCAATAGGACATTCTGGAAAAGACAAAACTATGACAACAGCAAACAGATCAGAGGTTGCTTGCCAACTATTTGGGAAATGAAGGAAAGGCACGTGGATACAGAGGATTGTTAGGGCACTGGAACCACTCCGCCTGATACTGCAGTGGTTTATAAATTTATCCAAAACCACACAAGGCACACAAGGTATGTCAGGGATCAGTAGGGTCCCCAAATATATTGGCATTCGGTGAAGTCCGTGGCTATGCAAAGGAACAAGACCACGGGCTCTTGAACATCTGAAGCTCTCCTTTTACCTGCATTCATGCACTTCGCACTCCACCTCACCCAGGACCCTCTCCAGGGACCTCTCCCAAGGGACCTTGCTCTCTCTCTCCCAGCAGGTTCTCCAACAGCTCCTTGGGAGTCTCTCCTGGGGCCTTATATAGCCACCTGGGAAGGCTCAGAATTCAGGTCTTCTGTTTTCAACAGTTTTCTAAGCTGTCACCTACAGGAGGTTATCCGATAAAGGTACAGGATTAAGAGCAAGACTTAATGTTACCTCTGGATTTGCTGGATAATATTGTATTAATTAATTAATGCTATTTGAGTCTTCCAAAGAGGAATTTAAAAACTATGCTTGGAATATCACACCTCACTCCAAGTGAGAGAAGGAATCGGAGCTCCGAACTCCGTCGCTATTCCAGAGTCAGGGACGCTGTCTCGTTTGCCAAGGCATCGAAAATCAGATGGGCTGGACATGTAACGTAATTTGGAGACAACCTCTAGACTAGAGCTGTTACTGACTGGCTCCACGGGATGTCAAAAGGTCATGTGGCCGCTCACCTACAAGATGGTCAGACTTCTTCGTCAAGACCCTGAAGGAACGGTTTGAGGCTCCTTGTAGTCCTGAAGCAAGCAGATGCCATTGGGCTACACTGGCACGTGATAGGGTCAAATGGAAATGTTACTGGAGCCCGCTTGAGCAAATCGATGAATAACAAGATATCAAGTGATCAAGTGATTGTATTAATGTAGGATTATGAATTATAACAAGTGCACCACTCTAGTTGGTAGTAGGAACCTTGTGTGTATGTAGAGACAGGAAACTAAGACTGCTGTCTTTACTTTCACCTCAATTTTTCTGTGAACTTCGAATAACCTTAAAAGTGAAAGCCACATTTTGAATATTTCCCTGGGCCACCCCATGCCACCAAAAATGAACTAAAGTATGACAGGAAAAGAAAATGTTTGAGAGCAATGTGATAATGGTCTTATGTGACTGAGGTTAAGTGCTTTCTTTTGGCAAATTTTATGAAACCTTACATTTGTGTGACATCAGCGTACTCCCCGGAGCTTTGGAAGGATCCCTCACATGTGGGAGGTCTGAGAGGTAAGTCAAGAAGATTTTCAGTAAATCTTTCTGTATTCAGGAGCTGAAGATGAGAAATTTGTCTTTCAGCCAAAGCAGATGAGTGGCTCAGAAAGGAAGATACAGCAGATCCAAGCCAACACACTCCAGTGTCTTTCCCACTGTCACGCCATGCTGCAAGGAAATGTGTGTCTATGTCAGGGACAAAAGGCATCAATATTGAAGCATTGGGGTAAAATACAAGCAAAGGATAGGTGAGTTTTATTATTTTTCCATTCTGTGGATTAAAGGGTGAAAAGCTACAATTTTATATAGAGTAACTCGATAAGTATTTGAATGTAAGGGATTTTGCTCTGTGCTGAATAATGAACACCACTGGTCATTCTGATGGATTCATATGCTTCACTCTGAAAAGATGTGTTGGGAAGGGTGCATTGGGGAAGGATGGGAGCACGAACAGTGAGTGACTGAAACCCAATCATAACATCTTTGTAACTGTATATCTCAAGGTTGTATAATAAAATTAAAAATAAATAGATTCGTGGTCCATGACCCAGAGACTCATGTATGAATCTCCAAAGAAATCGATGAGTGGCAGAGAAGATATCAGCCCTTCCCGGAAGCGACCATGCACCATCTCAAAAGCTGGTGTACTGATGCGCCACGTGTCACATCACATTTAGTAGATTTAAGTAGGAGGCACACAATAACAAGTGTGTAGTAACAATGTCTATTATCTAAAAAAGTAATCAGTAATTTCATATACAAGGGGTTCAATGGCCCAGTGGGCTCATTGGGAGATTTAATAATCTCCATGAACTTTCTTCTGAGAATACATTTTTCGACCATATTTAGCAAATTACTTCTATAGGCCCAAACAGTTGTTGCAAAAATTTGTTATAATTGTTGCCCATAGTTGCAGTGGAGATTAATTTGGGGTTGAGTAGCAGAAACCCATTACATTCTATAAATTCAGAAACAAAAACGAAAATGAGAACACATATTGTCCAAATTCACAAATAACAACCCAGAAAAAGATCAGGACTTTATCAATACCATTCCATATATATATATTTTTTCATGTTGCAATGATCAATATTGTTGTTGCTGGCTAAAGGAGCTGGCATGGGGATGGGGGTTGGTGGGAAATGAGGGTCTTTGGTGGTGGTGGGGCACACTGGTAGTAGGATTGGTGTTGAATGACGAATGCTTGTAACAACTGTACTGTGAAGAACTTTGTACTTTGTAAAACTTTATACTTTTACTTTGTAAATGATAGCATTTAAATTTGGAGGTAAATTTGGAATATTTACGGTAATTTGGACCCTGAAGGAACGGTTTGAGGCTCTTCATATTCCTGAATCAACCAGATGCCATTGGGCTACATTGGCACGTGATAGGGTCCAATGGAAATGTTACTGGTGCCCGCTCGAGCAAATCGATGAATAACGAGATTCAAGTGATCAAGTGATCAAGTGAAGCATTTAAATAAAGTTAAAAAATGAAGAAAGAAATAATCTAAAAAGTTTAAATAAATAAAAACAGAAAGATGTGTTTAACCCCTTGTCCCCTCACACCTTGTGTCTCATGCTTAAGCCTTATTTGCAGGTGTAAGTTGCGACACCGCCATAGAGTCAGTGCTCTTACTATGCATCTGGCTCAGAGAGTGGAGGCAAGAGAATCTAAGAGCTGATCTGTGTTCATAGGGATGAGATATTCAAAGTCTTTGCATTCTGACTACAAAGCCTTTTCGTTGCCACCACGTAATACCAGTGGACTTGGTTTTGAGTTAATATTCATATCATATTAACAATACATATGGCCAATATAAAAAACAGCTTAAAATCCCTTACAATTATTTGTTTTCTGAAGTAATGTCCTTAAAAATAATCAGGGGAATCCTGTTATCAGAACAAGATCTTCTCCTCACTCAAGAATTGTTGGTATTAGAAAAAAGGGGGTTATTGGGACCTAAAAATGAGTGCAGGAATCAAACTTAGGCATAAATTATGATGCTAAGCTTGGCAAATAAAATTGAAGCTTCTAAGATTTCATTTGGGGTGAAAACGCAGAATGCATTAGTGTGTGAACAAAACATGAACATTTGAAGGGCAGATAAATTGGACTAAATTCCAAATATAATGATCTGATACTGCTTATCTAAGATTGTATTTCATATAATAAATATAAATAAGGTTATTTTGTATCCAAAATAGCTAATTAGATCATGTATTTTCCATGTAGCATCTCCTATTCTTTAGATACTTAAAACTTATTTGTTAGGAAAATCCATATAGAATTGCACCTATAATTTTCTTTCTTCAGTTCTCCTGGAAGCTAATTCTCTTGAAAACTCGTTGGTAAATAGATTTGGGGCAAGTTCTAAACTATTGATCAAAGTGCCTTTCCTAGACTTCATGATATTCCAACTTCTTTGCAAGAACTGCTTTTGCTTTTTCACTTTGTAGTGAAAGTTGATCATTCTGTTAGAGGTTTGTAATTTGGCCCAGTCTGAAAGATTATGGACTAGATAAAAAGATGAGTCTAAAAAATTGCAGATTAAATGAATGTAGATAGGTGTTGTGATAAGTGAAGAGGGATGCAAAATAGGGATTTTTACTACACAATATCCAAAATCATGGTTTCATGTATCCTGAGTGCTAGGGCGCTGAGATTCCACAGATAGACAGATAATAGAGAGATGATAGATGATGGGAGGCAGGCAGGCAGGCAGGCAGATATTATATTAAATAGATATATGGGTTATAGGCAAATAAAAAAAATGCATGGGTGGCTTGATGGACAGATGGATGAAAAATTTATGTAGTACAGAATGCTATTGGTAGGCACCTTTTAGGAAACACTGAGGGTAAGCATAGTTAAATAAATTTGAACACTGAAATAATTCTCTGAAACTTGTGTACCCATAATGTACTTTTGAGTCTCTTAAGAGCTTAACATAATTGTAGCATAGCCCAAATGTTGTTTATTGATAATAAAACATCTTTCCTAGTATTGATATGACCAATGTTCAGAAGAACATACATTACAAAGAACTGACTCAGAAACCCTTCTCTATACATGAGTTATAGGATTAAATTTTCACTAAATGAAGAGCATGTGTTATAAACTCTAACACCAAAGACATCTAAAGTAGTTTGACTTTACTCTGTTGTATACCCATGGCCAGAGTACAGCTTCAGGTGGTTTTGAGGCAAAAACCAAAGAATATTATTTTGTGAGAAAATATGATGAGGTCTACAAGGAAAATTACTTTAGTCTTCATGTTGTGTGGACCTCAGTCTCATTATACAACGGGGGTAGGATTAGTTATTCCCTAATATTCCTTCCAATAAGTAAAATGATAATTATTAGAAATGGAAGACTATGCAACAGATGATGGCAAAGAGAGACAGAGGAAGGTCCTGTCAAGGTTGGAATCTTTAAAACCGATCGTCTCTAAAGCCAAAGAACTGAACACAAGATTTCTTGCTTCTTATGATGGCCAATCTGGTAACCCAGAAAGAAAACAATAGGTAGACTTCTTTGTACAAATCACTTGTTTTAGGTAAATTGTTTTAAAGTTAGGGTAAATGTAGAATTGGAGAGAAGAGAAACTTTCAGGAAGACTAATTGAGGCTGTCACCTTCATAATGTTGAGTAAATCAGACAAGAAGGAAATCTGTACTGGAGAAGTTATTCATATATACGATCTTACCCACACCCAAAGCAAACCAGTAATCTGTTACTCATGCCACAGCTATCTCATAGAACTTCATCGTAGCATTACAATGTTAGAAGAGGCAATAACTCTGATTTGATACCTATTTTGTTCCCCGCTATTTAGTTATTATTGCTACACTGCTCACATTCCCGAGGAGGTAAGTTTCCTTACTTTATTAAATCCTCTAGAAAGATGCTAGGTAAAATATAGATCAAAACCAATTAAGAGGTAGGCATCTGCATTTAATTAGTCGCTGCAAATGTGCACTCCAACGGGTTTTCAGGAAGCTGACGCTCACTTTCTATTAAAGGAACATACCCAACGTCATTGAAGAGACAGTATCTGATCATCTAGGTACTATATTCCAAGGCAATTGTTGCAGGCATGAGACATCAAAAGTGATCAGTAAAAAAGTATTGGTGCTACATATCCAAAAGAGCAAGGACAACAAATGCTGGCGTGGATGCAGGGCAAAAGGGACTCTCATCCATTGTTGGTGGGAATGTCGACTGGCACAGCCTTTTTTGGAAAACAATATGGACATTCCTCCAAAGACTAGAAATTGAGCCCCCATTTGACCCTGTCATACCACTCCTGGGAATATACCCTGGGAAGCCCAAAACACACAGCAGCAACACCATCTGCACTTTTATCTCCATAACAGCACTATTCACAATAGCCAGAATCTGGAAACAACCAGAGTGCTCAGAAACTGATGACTGGATAAAGAAACTTTGGTACATCTACAAAATGGAATATTATGCAGCTATTAGTAAAAATAAAGTTATGAAATTTGCCTATAAATGGATGGACATGGAGAGGTTTATGTTGAGTGAAATTAGCCAGAAGGCAAAAAGACAGATATAGAATGATTGCATTTATTTGCATGACATAAATATATATGTCTATATATACATACATATATATTATGATACAAATATCCAAGGTCAGGCAAAACAAGAATCAGGAGGTCTTGTCAAAGGTGGAATCTACCACAAGTGTGTGGGAGTCAGGTTAGGTAAGACAGAGAAGGGAACAGTGTGCTAATAATCATCGAAAATGATAAATCCAGCCTAGAACTGATCATTGAATATAGGCAAAAAGATACATCAGATAACCTCTGAACGTATATATTGCAATGCACAATGTGCAAGAGAAGAAAGAGAGAGAGGAAGAGAGAGAAGAGATAAAGAACCTGCCATAGAGGCAGGCTAGGGAGGGGGATGAATTGGCGTTATTGGTGGTGAGTAATGGGCACTGGTGGAGGGATGGGTGCTGGAACACTGTATGACAGAAACCCAAACATGAACATCTTTGTAATTGTATATCTCATGGTTGTATAATAAAATATTTAAATAATTAAAAACATAAAAAAGTTTTAAAAAGGAAGTATCGGTGCTAATGTTGAACCCACCTGTGCCTTACCTCTCCTTTGCATCTCAGACTCGGTGTGAAGGCCTGACAAAGGGCTGTGATGACCTTATGATCACCTCGTTCCACCTATGTCATCTCCAGGTCAAAGGACATCGACCTGTGTCACAGCCCCTCCGGTGCCTCTTCCATCTCTCCAGAAGGAAAATGAGACTTGGAGTACCTTTCCTTGGCTGACACTGAGGGTGGGAAATTGAAGGGTTGAATCTCTCAGTAACACAGTGGTCTTAAGTTGAAGAATCAAGGGAGAATTTACTCTAATCCTCATGCTGTGGGATCTTGGTTTCATAATCCAATGAGGTAGGATGAATTAATCCCTAAGGTTCTTTGAAATAGGTCAAACCAAAATTAGTGTAAGAGAAGACTGGACAACCAATGTGCCAAGGACTGAAAGGGAAGAACCCTATTGAGTCTGGAGTCTATAGGGTCAGGCTGTATGAAGTCATCATCACAACTCTCACATGGCCGTCCACAGCTATCTTGGTCAATTCCATTAATTCTGGGAACTTTTCACCTTTCCACCTTGATGTGGAAATATATAATAACAAAAAATCTTGAGTTTATGTGTTTTAAGTGAGATATTTCTTTTTTAGTTTATCTATTTTTTAGTCCTTCACTTTATTCAACTGAATTGCCTGCTTCAGCTACAACCATGAGTACAACTTAATAACCTCTTTTACCACTATCTACCAGGATATGAAAAAAAACAGCAGCTTTCCAAGAGTTAGAACTGAATGGTATAAGTGGAATTATTCAATATTGTTTTGTGTTTTAATTTTTTTAATATTTTATTACACCACTGTGAGATATACAGTTACAAAGATGTTCATGTTTGAGTTTCGGTCATACAGTGTTCCAGCACCCATCCCTCCACCAGTGCCCATTTCGCATCACCAATGTCCCCAATTCCCTCTCCTCTCCCTAGCCTACCTCTATGGCAGGTTCTTTATCTCTTCTCTCTCTCTCTCTCTCTCTCTCTCTCTCTGTTCTCTTATACATTGTGGATTGCAATACATACATTTAGAGGTTATCATGTGTATCCCTTTGCTTATATTCAATGCTCAGTTCTAGTTGGTATTATCATTTTCTATAATTATTTGCACACTTCTCTATTTTTAATTGAATCACAGTGAGAGACACAGTTACAAAGTTGTTCATGATTGGGTTTCAGTCATACAATTTTCTAATACCAGTCCCTTCACTAGTGTACATTTCCCACCACCAAACCAATGCCCCCAGTTTCCCTCCTGCCTCTATATCAGGAGAGGCTCCTCTCTCTCTCTCTCTCTCTCTCTCTCTCTCTCTCTCTCTCTCTCTCTCTCTCTCTCTCTCTCCTCCCTTTTTGGCATTGTGCAATTATGGAAAGTTTATCATGCATATCCCTTTACTGACTTTAAGAATTCTGTTCTTGCCCAGAATGAGGATTTCCAACTATTATTGTCATAGGGGGTCCCTTCTCTATCCTAACTGTCCTCTACACCTCCACTCGCCCCTGTGTGCTCACGCGCGCGCACACACACACACACACACACACACACACACACACTTGTGACTAACTTCCAACCCTAGGCCAGTCTTTCTGTCCCCTATTTGTTTAGTACTTGGACATTAGTCTCATACTATGTTATTTTCCTGTCCACAGTGAGTGCAGTTATTCTATGCCCATCCCTCTCCTTCTGACTCATTTCACTCAGCATGATGCTCTCCGCATCCATCCATTTGTAAGCAAATTTCATGCCTTCCTTTTTTCCTGGTGTCTGTGTAGTATTCCATTGTGCAGATGTGCCAGAGCAGAACTGATATCTTTCTGAGAAGACCTAAAAGTCTGGATTTCGACCCTCTTATTGCCAATCCAGAGCCACACCCTATATAGTTCCAGGATGACCTAGACCAGGAATTCTCAAACTTAGCATCATTGATCCTACTATGGTTATTACCACTATATGTCTTATCTAGGAAGGATAAAAAGTCTTTGATATGTGTTAATGGAGTAGGTGTCCTATAAATTTAGGACATTTAGGCACCTACATGATGCCCACTAGATATCAGAGTATCTCTGTCAACGTCCGTGACAAGCAAAACATGAAACATTCCTTGAGGGTGGAAAAGGGCATATATCCATTGAAAGCCAATGGCAGAGACCAAGGATCAAGATTCTTTCACAAAACTGAACTTTAAATCTGCCAAATACTAAGATATATTTTGACTTCTAACCCCAGATTTTTCTCATCCAAAAATGTAAGAAATAATTTTGATGAGAAGTTGATTAGTATTAAAACTTAATAGACTAACTTTGGTCTTTTAAATCCTAATATGGGCCCAAGGAGAATTTCTGAGTTTGAATTATTCTAATTCCTGATGAGCCAACTAGGATTCCAGCTGCCATAGTTAACCCAAGAACACATTTATCCAAAAAACATAAGCAGAGCTTCATATTTTACCAACACTCATTATCTGATTTGCCTCAGAATTTAGACTTTTCCAGTTATCACAAAGCCTAACTCAATTTTGAGAAATCTTGACCATCTGTAGTGTTCAGTTTCATTTCAGGAAATGGGCTCACGGGTGTTTTATGGCTATTCCAGTAGGTAACACTGAGATTATGCTTCCAACATAGAAGTAGATCTATGTCTCTCAGGCCTCATGAGGGACAGAGAAGCGCCACAATTATCCAATTGTTGCCTCATTACCTAAATACATATTTAATGGAAGAATAACATTGTTCAATACCATTTAAACTGGATTTTGACTTAACAAAAATACCTTTATTTGCCATTTTGACTTTAATAATAGTGTAATGAATTGGACTTTGAGAAGTACTCATGAGCTGAGATTTATGAAGAAGTTTTATAGCTTAGTTCATCATTTTAAAAGTTTGCTACATATTAAAGATGAAACACAATGACCCTTGAGAAAAGTTTTCTGTTGTCCTTATATAATCTCACCAGTGGCCTAAAAGAGACAACTGTGATTGGCATTAAATCAGCTTGTATGAACTCTAAACCAGAGGCTGAGAAGGTAATACAGTGAGTGAGGCACTTGCCCTGCAGAGTCGACAGGGTTTAGTCCCTGACAACCCATTATATTCCTTGAGCCCCACCAAGCACAGAGCAAGGAGTAAGCCATGAGCATTTTGGGTGTGGGCCAGAAATAATATATATATGATATATAAATATATATAAATGAAATCATTTTCATATTAGGTTAAGCAAAGGTTAAAAGTTACACACAAGTCCCCTGCCCCAGACTTTGCAATTTGTAGGCAATAGAGATCCTGAGTTTGATTCCGTTCTGCAGGAGTCATAACTAAGGTGTTAATTTGGCATAGTCCACAGGCCCTTCTTCAGGAATAACTTTGAACTCTGTAGATCAAACTCAGGGGACTCTTGGTCCAGTGAAGAGGAGACTTCCTGCAGGCAGTGGGGTCACTGCCTGGCAAGTGAGGGGTCAGGAATCCTGGATCCTGTTCCATACAGCCAGGGTCACTAGTTGTCTGCTCAGCCGGTAGGGATTTACACTGTAATGACAGAGTGCATGCTCAAGTGGACATGTCCCCAAATCTACATTGGCTATTGTTTCTGACAAGCGAGCATAAGGACTGCCTCCAAAATCGATTATAACCTGATTTTTGGAAAGGATAAGTTGCTTATGAAAACATTTTAACTTAATAAGTTTCCATATGACTCATCTGGGTTCCGTTGGCAGCATTATCCTCCATAGCAGGGCCAGGCTGCAGGACTTACTGGCAAGCTCTGTGCAGCAAGGAGATAGCCAGGGCGTTCACAGTCCAGAAGGGGCTAGTGGTTCCCAAACCAGACCAGAGAACGCTCTGGATGCGGATTAACGGAAAATGCAGAATGCACATCCCCACTCCAGCTGTTCAGAAATGAAAGGTGAAGGAGAAGTCCCTGGGCAATATATGTGTTAGTGATTTTGTGTTTGTTCTTTTAACTTATTTTCCTTTTCTCCCGTCCATCTGTGGTGGTTGTTCTTATTGTTGTTACTGCTGCATGCCTGCCCTGACCAGAGGCCACACATAGTTGGCTGTGGACCTTGAACTCTTGCATGGAATCCAAAGCAGGGATCAGAATGCTTCCTTGCTTATCCAGGTGCTCACGGACAAGAGAACACAAGCTTCTCACACTTGGCTGTGGGGCATGTAGACACTAGAGATACACACTGCATTGTGGCGCCAGGAGCATGGCACCAAGGAATACGGTACCACCAGGATCACACACCCGGACATGTGGATCATTGTGAGGAACGGAGCTTGCAAGACAGACATTCTGTCACTGAGTGTCCCTCGGGTGCTTGCATCCATGTTTTCACAGACTTCCAATGGTGATTCTCCAGCATGCTGAAGTTGGGCCCTCTGAACACTGACCCCTGAAACTTAACTTCCTTGTGTTCTATAGCTTCTTCATTTTCTGATTGCTTAGTTGGTCCTGGTGACAACAGGTTGAATGTGCAGTTTTACAAAAGGGTATTAACCTTAAAACCCAGAGGTAGACAGCCCCTTCCAAATTCTCACTCTCTAGCCATTAATCCTTACTTGAGGCATGTTTACCATTTGATCCATACAAATGAAAGCACAAGTACACTTAGAAAAGATGCTGATACCATTGCACTGTCTCTCTGCTGAGAATGAACGCATAAAAGGCTTCTCTGAAGATGCCGGTTTAGCTCCTCCAAGCACAGTTGCAGTTACAGAGGAAAAGTCCTTATTCTTGCCTCTTCTCTCCCCTTGCAATTCCAATAATAGCTTAAGTTTTAAGAGACTGTCCATTTCTCCATGAAAGTTGTACAAAAAATAGCACCGCTCTCAAGTTCCAGCCATTATACTCTAGAAAATAAATAAACAGCCATTTTCACTTTCTCATTGGCCATTATACAATTACAGTTATCATTAACATTCGGTAATAATGACATGAATTATAAAAAATTGGGAGAAACTAGAATATGAGTGGATTTAGATGGAAATGGAGACAATTTGAATGCTGTGCTTATGTGCCTCAAAAATGGGAGAATGAAAACTGCCCAAAGAATTAATCAACCCAGGACCAAAAAAGAAAAATTATGCATATGCTCTTATGAATTTAGGGAAAAATACATTTATAGTGAATGTCTATTGTTGTTACCTACCTGTATCTGCTCATACTTATCTTCACAAAGCATCACCCAAGTTTTCATCAGGTTGGTGTTAGAACTGATTCCCATGACATTGTAGACAAAGGTGCTCTCTTCCTCCTCACTGGAATAAAAAAAAAAATCACAATGCCTTGTAGAGTTGAGCTAATCTCAGGATTGCAAATGGAGGGGTTCAAAACTAAGGCAGGAGGAGCACCTAAGAAACTCATGGAAAGCCACCAGATCAAACCATACCTGAAGCTACTGAATCTGGACTAAAAATCTTCTTTATCCTAAGTGACTTTAAGTAGTGTTTTTGATCATTTCAAACCATACCCACCCTCCCCCCCACACACACACACATCTTGGGATAATATCTAGCATCCTACTCAGATATAGTGAGCTGTTAATAGTTATTTGAGAAAAAAAGATTGAAAAAAAAGTGGAGTCAAAGAGATAGTACAGTGGGTAAGGCACTAGCCTTGCACACAGCAAACCCAGATTCAATCCCTGACACCCAGATAGTATCTCAAGTTCCACCAGGAATGATCTCTGAAGTAAGAACCAGTAGGAAGCCCTCAACACAGGTGGGTATGGCCCAAAAAATGAAAAATCAGTCAATAAATAAATATTAAATCACAGGGTTAAAACAAGATTAGAAAAAAAAAGTAATGCATAAGGAAAGCAAAAATGGTCCAGGGAGAGAGGAAAGAGAAAAATATACCAACTAAAGATGGTACTGTATACATCATCATGTGTTTGGGGAAATGATGCCTAGGGAGATAAAAAATAAAGACCAAGAGAGTAAAATTTTTAAATTCTCAGGGCATGAGAAAGAAAGGATTACAACTTTCTAGTATTCCCTCAAGGAAAAATCCTCAAACTAACAATTACTCTTATCTACTAAGCATTTACTTTCTGCAAGGCAAAGTTCTAGATAACAAATGTTTCAGAAATAATTTCATTCCCTCACCATTACTATGAGGTGGGTATTACCATAAGGGTCACAGAAAGATGATTGAATGTTGAACATAGCCACACAGCTGGTCAATGGTCAATGGTAGAAATCAAAATTCATTAGCTCATTCTGTCCTAGAATTCACCAGTATAGTCTACATACTTTAACTCTTGTCGCCTAGCTGAAAACCACTATTTTGTGAGTAGGCCTATCAATACAGGGTAAGGGTTATTTCATTAAAATTTTATCACAGTCAGCCAGTGCCGTTGTGGATATCTGAAATTCTGCCACTTTGATATAAGCACTGTTCTCCTTTCACACTGTTCTGTTACAATATCAATAGACTAGCATAAAGCTTGCTCAGTCATTCACAACTTAGTGTGAAATCATTCCCTAAAAATGCCCTTATGCCAACAGAGCAACCCACATAAAGTAGTTCAAGAAAGTACAAAGTACTGCAAGTGAGAAGAGAATCAAAGCCACACATACCTTCTGTGAAATGAGATGCTTTCCTTCCTATTTGGTCTATGACCACTGAGCACAGGTTTTAAAGGACATCATAGTTAGGATAGAGAAGGGGCCACTGTGACAGCAATCATTCTGTGCAAGAACTGAGTGCTGAAAGGAGATAAAGAATATGCATGGCGACCTTTAGAACCTGAATTGCAACATAATGCCCAAAAGAAAGGAGAAGAGGAGAGACAGGGAGAGAGAGAGAGAGAGAGAGAGAGAGAGAGAGAGAGAGAGAGAGAGGGAAAGAGCCTGCCGTATAGGCAGGTTTGTGGGGTGGGTGATGGAGGAAGGAAACTGGGGTCATTGGTGCAGGAAATATACACTGGTGAAGGGATGGGTGTTGGAACATTGTATGAGTGAAACCCAATTGTGAACAAATTTGTTACTGTGTATCTCATGGTGATTCAACTTAAAAAAATTTTAAAAAATTAAAAAATCGTAAAGGTTAACAAAAAGCTGCCCATGGTTGCAGCTGCACTAGATCCTTCTAGAATCATAAGCTTTGGTGTTTACTCTGCATGCACATCTGACTCATTTAGGATGAAGGGCTATAGTACTATTAAAAATAGAAACCATGAGATAAGGTAGACTTTCCAAGTAAATACCAAAGGTAAAGATGGAAATCAATATTAGTGGCACAATGACGTAGTATAGGTGTATTTGCAGCCAATCCAGGATCCATCCCTAGTTGGATGACACGACTTAGCTAGCTGTTTAAGCTAATTATAGTTTAAGCTATTTACATGTCTTTAAGCCAGGGTTCATGCTAAAGAGATCTCTCTTTTGTGTAAACACTAATGGAGTTACAAGAGTCTTTTTGACTCTAGATTAATAACTTCTTGAAGCTAATTATAATCTCTAATATGGTTTCAATGCTATCTAGATTGGGCACAATTCCTTTTAACACCCACTGGTCCCACTGTGAGACAATTAGAATTTACCAGGAGACCACCACCCTGGCTACGTTGAAACTATCATTTAAAATCAAAAGAGGGATGATGCTAGTTTGTCCTCAGGCAAGCAAGCATGACCCTTTCAATAAACAGTGGACAGGCACTCAGAATTACCCTGGTACAGAAAAGAAATAAGGACCTTGTTGGTACCATCCAGATTGCATGAAGTCCATGAAATTATGATGCGATTCTCCCCATGAACATACATCCATTAAGATGATTTCATTATACCAGCCCTCTTTCTCCAGTGTTTTGATGTAAGAGATAATTTCAAAGGAGGGGACTAGGCCCTGAAATGATTTGTTTAGACCTGAAACAGTGGTGTGGCACCACCCTTCATCTACACCTAAAAGCTGATTCCTTATTTTCCTTGACGCTAAGCTCCTTGAAGAAATGATTATGGCTTTGGGTATATAAAGGGGACTAACTTGAGGTAGAATCATCCACTTTGGTGGGAGACTTGGGCCCGAGTGCATGTCCGAAGTTCTGACCAAGAGCTGGAGGTCTGGGGAATCGCATTATCTTGTGTTGTAGTAGCAGAGCTTGTTTTATTATTGGTAATTAGTAAAGGCTTTGGAAACTGAGCCGAACTCCTGGTTTGTCCGTCTGTTGCCGGTCCTTGAGACAAAAGGGAACTCATTCTTCAATATCGTTGAGGACCCCATAGCTCCCCAACTATCCTTAGCATCACTAGGAGTATCACTATGTATGGCTCCCAAATATATAATATGTATATATAATATATTTAATTATAATATTAAATATGTATATATAATTATATAATATTTATAATTATTATAATATAATATGTATATATTCAGTAACTTTTTACTTCTAACAGTAGGTTAACAGGGACCAGTTCAGTAAATGCATCCCCTTCAGGTTCGTCCAGCTGATCAATTGATTTCTCTAAGTTAGACTCGCAGACATGGGGCAGAGCTGCTACTGGCTCTCCCTCGCTCACGAGGCGCCCGGGAGGGATGGTGGGTTCTAGCCCTGGCCCACCACCCCAGCAGAGCCTCGCAACAAGCCAGACGACCCCCCCACTCCATGAGGGCCTCCATTTTCCACATCCGGACTTCTATCTCGTCAGACCTCCACCCAGCAGACCAGCCTATCAGCACCCGGCTCATCGAATTCCACCCTGCAGCAGTCTTTCTTAAATCCGGCTCAGGTATGCCGGTCCAGAGACTCGCAGACATGGGGCAGAGCTGCTACTGGCTCTCCCTGTGACCAGTCGCTCACGAGGCGCCCGGGAGGGATGGTGGGTTCTAGCCCTGGCCCACCACCCCAGCAGAGCCTCGCAACAAGCCAGACGACCCCCCACTCCATGAGGGCCTCCATTTTCCACATCCGGACTTCTCTCTCGTCAGACCTCCACCCAGCAGACCAGCCTATCAGCATCCGGCTCGCGTGGCTGCTGAATTTAGAGATGCCTGTAAGAGTATGCTACCTGCACGGCAGAGCCTGGCAAGCTACCCGTGTTGTATTTCATATATATGTCAAATACCAGTAACAATTATAGACCTCATTCCGGAATGGATTGAGGCTCTTTATGTTCCTGGAGCAAGCAGATGCCTTGGGCTCTACTAGCATGAGACAGGACATATGGAGAAGTTACTGGGGCCCGCTCGAGCAAATCGATGAACAATGGGAAGACAGTGATACAGTGATGTATATATAATTATATATATGTATGTATATATATATATATATATATATATATATATATATTTCACTATTTTTCAAACTTTGTCAAGGCAGACCATGAGAAAAATTAAAGGAAACTATTCCTTAAGAGCATGAAGCCTGGTCTTTACCTGGCTTAGTTTTCTCCAGCTTCTCTTTTATCACATTGTTCTCTCTGCAATGTCTCCTTTATCACACCTCAGGAAGTCTCACAGAATGAACCACATCCAATCGGCTCTGGGGCTTGCAACCCCACTTTATTGCAGGTTTTAATTCTCTTCCTTAAACCTTCCTCTGCGATGTGACCTTTCAAGGGCAAGCACTGGGATTGTATTCACCCGTGTAGCTCTCAAAGACGTATCAATGAGAACAAAAGGTTGTCAGACTCAACGCAAGTGTGTCCTTCCAAATCAGAGGCAAGGGCTGAGCTTGCCCTAGCATGGTGAGAGACAAAGTCAAGCACTTTCTCTTCCTCCTGTCTCCTCGAAGGACAGCTTGAAGCCCCACAAACAGTGTGTGTCCGTGTTGATGAGACGCCTGAAGGAATCACTTGCCCAATGGCCTGCAACTGACTCTGGGTAAATCCACTCTCAGTGTGGAACTGGACGGAACCAGGAAGGCAACAGCAGCCTGAAGGACAACTGGGGAATAGTTTCTGTTTGTTTCTTCCAAACAAGGTGAATTCTGGAGCCCCAAGATCACTATATCACCTTCTTCCTGTTGTTCATTGATTTGTTCAAACTGGCACCAGTAACATCTCCATAGGTCCTGTTACATGCTAGTGTAGCCCAAGGGCATCTGCTCACTCCAGGAACATAAAGAGTTTCAAACCATTCCATCAGGTGATGGGAATGAGGTCTATAATTGTTACTGGTATTTGGCATATCGAATATGACCGGGTAGTTTGCTAGGCTCTGCCGTGCTGGTGGGATACTCTTGTAGTCACCTCTCATCTCATTCATTTATTGATGAACTGTGTGGCTGCTTTGCGAGTTGGGCTTGTGATTAGCTCTTCTGCTGGGGGAGCTCTGACGAACTGAGGAGTCCGGATGTGAAAATGGTGACCCTCATGGTGTGGGGGTTCCTCTAGCTTCTTGCAAGGCTCTGCTGGGATGGCAGGCCAGGGCTAGAACCCGTCTTCCCTCCCAGGTGGGAAGAAGCCTGGCAAGCCCAGCCCAGAACCCTGACTTAAGAACATGGAAATAGATTAAGCTGTGAGTGGATGAAAACAGCAAAGCTCCCAAAATAGCTAGCTCCAACATCCTATTCCAGCCATGCCCAGGGCCTGTTTTCCAAGTCCAGCCATACCCAGATCCTGTCCCCCCATGTCCAGCCATGCCTAGGGCCTGTCCCCTGAGTCCAGCCATGCCCAGAGTCTGTTCACTAAGTCGAGCCACGCTCAAAGCCTGTCCACTGAGTCCTGCGGTGCCCAGAGCCTGTCCCCAAGACCAGTATGCCCAGACCCTGTCCCCCAAGACCAGCCATGCCCAGACCCTGTCCACCGAGTCCAGCCATTCCCAGAGCTCCAAGATACTCAGTGATATTTCTTCTTCTCAAAAGTCTAAAGTAGGTAGAGGGATATACCTGAAGACCTTTCAATTTCTATATTGCAAATCATAATGCCCAAAAAGGAGAGAGGCAGAGAGACTGAAAGAGAGAGAGAGACAGAGAGAGAGAGAGAGAGAGAGGCATACCTGTTACAGAGATGTGGGAGGAGGGAGCAGGAGGAAAACTGGGGATATTGGTGGTGGGAAATGTGCACTGGTGAAGGGATGGGTGTTGGGACATTGTGTAAGGCAGGGTGTGGGTGTGGGGGTGTGAATATAGGCGAAAGAAATATGGGAATGTCTGGATCCAGAGAGCCCCATCAGCCAATGATGCTAAAACCATGGTACCTTTTAAGAGCAGGGAAGACAAACAGAGACGGACCGAAATAGAAATAGCTCCTAACGGCACAAAAGGATCATGTTTATCAAAGAACAGAAAACCTTTAGAAAGAAATGGCATGCAAAAGGTGAGACACAGGAGGAAAGAAACAAGATAAACCAAGAATTGCTGTAAGTTGTGAAACACATTAAGCTGCATTGCCAGTAATTTTAATGACTGCTCATTTAGCAAAGCTTTTCTTTAAAAAGAAAAATAGAACAGCTTTCCTTAGTTGGATAATAATAGAGAGCATTTTAAGTACGAAATTGTATTCCTTGCTTTTTTGACATTGTTTATATTTGCTATTTGTATTTATAAGTACATCAGTAGATTTTTAAACGAATTCTTACCCAGGAATCATTTTTAGAAGGTTTTTTTTTTGACATTTCCTCTTTTAACTAGACTATTTGAACTCTGTAAAAACTGCTTAGGGCTGCATTATGATTGTAAAAAATGTTGCTGCTAACAAGGAAAATTTAAATAATAACCATTTTCTTTAAAATGATGTCTAATTCCTCTAAGAAGACATGTATGGGGTTCCTCCATTGAAAGAAAGCGCTGCCCTGGCTAATTAACACACCCCACGTGGGGGTATTTTTTAAATCCTTAGTTACTTCCTAATTCCCAGATATTGTTGACCACAGAACACACATCACCACCTCCATACACACACACATCATTCTTCATCTACACATACACATCATCATGTACACAAACATCATAATCATCATCTATACACAGAGACATCATCATCATCTACACACACACAGAGACATCATCATCACACACACATCACATCACCACCACCACCACCACCCAACTCAGTGTAACCAGTGCTGGAGGGAGAAGCAGGGGGTCAAGGCTCCAGAAAGGTGGAGGTGAGGCTCCGGGTGCATTTGTGATATGAAGCTTCTCTGAGTTCGATGTCTCCCTGTGTATCAAATAACACCAGCATTGAGTCCGCTTGCTTAGGCTAGTGGAAAGCAAGCAGAGAGTGGAGCACTGGACATGGAGTCAACAGGCACCGTGAAGGAGTCAGGAAAGGAGGCGGACATCGTCTCAGAACTCTGTCCTGTCTGCCCACTGAGCAGCAGCTGCCCACACGGTTCACACCGTGCCCTGACTGACCCCAGCAGGCCCAGAGCCCCGTAACAAGGGACTCTGAGAGACGAGATCTGGCCTCCCATCAACAAAAGAAGAACCCCTCGCAGCTTCCCCACAGCCCCTGAAGAAAAGCGTGAGTTTCTCCATCTACCGTCGCCCAGTACTCGGTGCTCCTGTGTTTTCACAATTTCATTCCTTTGCATCTTTGCTTTCCAGCAGGGACTGGTTCCGACAAAGAAAAGGCAGCTCTGAGCAGCGCTGTTAAAGCAACAGCGGCGGGCCTGGTATTTATAGATACCTGCGATTCTCTAGAAGCGCCGTGTGAGGGCCTGCAGAGTGCAGGCCGCTTCCTGAAAACTCGGGCTGAGCGAATCCTGATAAGGGCTTGATCCAATTTGCAAAGCAGGAGAAGGAAATAATCATGTGTGATGCAATTGGACGTATAATCCTGTGCCAAACAATTATGAAGCATAATGCAATTGTCAAAACTGGGCCAGGGTTCTGGCAATACCAGAGTCTCCTGTTTCAGGGAACAATGATGATCCAGAATTTTCATGCTCCTAGGCTTAAGGAGAAACTCAAAACTGTAGGCATCTAAAAGCGGCGAAAGCAACCTGTGGGTAGGGATAGAACTCAGATGGTAGAGCACACGTCTTGCATGTCTGAGGTCCTGGGTTCAAACTCCGGGGACTCGGAACACCAGCACGGTAACACGAAAACAATACCAAAGCCAAACATGTCAGCACACTGTAAACACTGACATTTTTGGTGAGTCAGGGCAAAACACATAGGCTTAAAAACTCACACACACACACAGAGACACACGCACACACACAGAAGGTCAGGAAAGAATCTCAGTTAACACCGGCACTTCCCAACTCCAATCCAAGCTGTAGATTAGGGAGAAAATCACACTCCCTAACGGAGAGTGGGGCCCGGAGTTTCTCTGGCAGAGGAACAGCAGCTCCCTGTGGCTTCTCTGACCTTCCTTCTCCTCCCTCCTCCTCTGCTTCTACCCACAAGCTCGACTTTCTTCCGGGTAGAACAGAGAATCCTCCTTCCCTAAGCATCTGTATCACTGCATGGAGAAGGCCCAGCCTGCAGGGCCCAAGGCTGGAAGAGCATTTAAGCTTCATCCTGGGTTTCACAGGGCAGTGGTGGGGTTGGATGAAACAGAAGAAGCATAGAGGAAAGGTGAGAAACTGGAGGGAAACAGGCCAGGGGCTTTCTACACCCGCCTCTTTGCTGCCTGGTTCTCACCTAACTTGAAGCAGGCAGGAAAGCCAGATGGAAAAGACGAGGGTGCTGGGGACAGACTGAAGCTTAATTTGGTGTGTTCACCCCACATCTCTCCAGTCTCCACCTACTGACGCTCAGAAACACTCAGGTCTATACATAGACCTGTCAGCGTGGCTCCACCTCGAGCGGCTGCCCTTCCCCCGGCGTCCAGAGAAATCAGGGCAACACTCACTTTCCACCCTAAAGAGCACAAAATAAGCCCTAGCAAGGCCGGCTCACTCCTCAAACCGCTGTGAGCAAGTGTCTCCCCAGGATGGTCACAAGGAGTGACAGGGCTGAGCAGGAACCATTCTCCACACTGCCACACTGCTGCAATGCCTGGCTCAACTCGAGGCTGATCTCCCTCTCTCTCTCTCTCTCTCTCTCTCTCTCTCTCTCTCTCTCTCTCTCTCTCTCTCTCTCTCACTCCCTCTCTCCCTCCATCTCTCTCCTTTCCCTCCTCTCCATCCCTATCTCTAACACACACACAGGCACACACATGAACACACACACATACACACACACGCACACACGCACACACAGTTCTGCTTGAATGTCTTCAGAACAGAACTTCCCTTTGCTTTTATGGAAAAGTTCAAATCTTTAAATGGCTCGCAAAGCCTTTCACGATTTGGCCTCTGCCCTTCACACCCTCTCCACTCTCAGGGGAAACTTCCAAAGCTCCTTGAGCACTAAGATCTTCACCTCACCTCACACAGATCCTTGTTCCAGCTGCTCCAACCCTCCCTTGCTCTCCCTCTTCCTCCTCTGTTCCCCCATTCCACCCCACCTCTGGAGCCAGCTTCTTGCAGGGGCCGACAGGACAATTCTGTTTCAGTCATATCCTGCAAGTCACCATTTGCAGGGAAGGACTGTCTGGGCCCCCAGTGACCAGTGACTCTGCTGGGGCTCCAGTTTCTTTTTTCCTTGTGTTCCAGAGAAGAACTTAGCTGTGATGATGTCATACAGAGAAGAATTTAGCCATGATGATGTCATACACAGAACTTAGCCATGATGATCTCATACACAGAACTTAGCCATGATGATGTCATACACAGAAGAACTTAGCCTTGATGATGTCATACGGAAATCTTGAGTGGTGGCTCAGACACGTACCCAAAGAACTGATTGCTACAACACAAGGGCTGTTGTTCCGAGGTGCCGGTGGCTGCAATTTCAGCTGGTCTTAGTGAAGAAACATCTGTTGCCATCCGACTCGGTTCTCTTACCATTCAAAGGAAAACAGGCCTGTTTTTCATCACTTGTTAGAGAGACTGTTTTGCCCACTGTTAAGCAACCACTTGCTCTAGGGATGCTTCCTAGGAGAGTCTAAGGCAGATGTGACCACGGCTATCTATGTCAGCACTCTCCAACCTACGTATACTTGCTGACCAACACTTGTCCTTTACACAGTCCACGACCGACAGCGATACCAAGGTAGGTTCTCAACCTTCCAAATCTGGGAATGGATGCTCTTCATGCATGGGTGGTTGAAAAGCTGGTCTACATGCCTCTGTTGATATGTGTGTTGAATTCACCTAGTGAGGGATGTTGAGAGCACTGGTGAGGTCAGATTCTGAGCAAGAAGATCACCCACAAAAAGGTCAAGTAGAGCTCCTACAAAGGAGCCAGGATATTTAAACTGGGGGAAAGCAGGGTGGGAACTCTGTCAGCCAATCAAGTAGAGGGGGAAAGCAGGGTGGGAACTCTGTCAGCCAATCAAGTAGAGGGGGAAAGCAGGGTGGGAACTCTGTCAGCCAATCAAGTAGAGGGGGAAAGCAGGGTGGGAACTCTGTCAACCAATCAGGTAGAGGGATTAAGACAGGGTGTGTGCTTAATTCTAATCAGGTAGGAAAGGGGATTCAAACAGGATGGTGCTTCTGTGCAGGGTGTGTGCGTAATGTGTTTAGCTACATCAGCTATGACCAGATTATTAATCAAACCTTCAGTTAATGGTGAATCCAAGTTTTATGTCAAGGCCACCGTTAATAAACAAAAATTCCAGCTTGGGAACTGAAATGGGTCTTCACACCTTATCCAGGCAGAAAAGATTTAAAAAAAAAGAAAAAAAGTCCAAACATTTTGCAGTTCCATTGTCTAGTCCAGCCAAGCAAATGAACTTTTTTTTTAAACCTAACAGAGGGTGATATCCAGTTTTATTTAGTCAGGAAGACGGCGCCATCGCTCTAAGTGGCTGAAATTACACTGTCCAAGCCAGAGCCCAGGTGCTAGCGGCTGGACCTGGGCAATAGATTACCGGACACAGCCTGAGGGCTTTAGAGCTAAACCTGAGAAACGATTATTAGTCAGGAAGCATTTTAGCCACTGAACCAGGGTCCTGTGAAAACTTTGCAGCCAAACCCACATACAAATCCAACTTGGTGATTAGGGGCCTGGGTCTGGCAGGTTTGCGCAGCTTGGGCTCCAAAGCCCTGACTGCATCGTCAGCAAGGCAGGCAGAGATCATGCTTGCAGGCTACAACACACACGGCAAGCGCATCATTGTACGCCGCCACCCAGGGTCCTGGCGTCCTCCCAGAAGCCCCACACTAGACTGTGGGGCTCATCCCAAAGCCCTGCTCCTTCCAAGGGGTTCGAGCCCCTCAACCCAGCCCCCACTGCCCCTGCGGTCCAATGAAAGCTTCTTGCAGGTGGGAGAGGCTGGGAGAGCCAGCAGATCCCGCTGCGTTGACCTCCATCCCCCACTCAGAGACGCAGATCACTGAGACTCAGAGGGAAACCCAGCTGCTGTGAAGTGCAGCAATGTTTGGTTTGTTTGACACATGTGTGCTTTCAAGGACTTTCTAAAAACCAAGGGCGAGAGAGCATTACTGCAAAGGCAAATTTGAAATGAATAAAATAATGGGTGGGGGTTGCTGTTTTAAACGGAAAACGGAATGAAGGGTTCTGCTGAGGTGTGGGGACACACGTTTCTCAAAATGCCTCCATGCGGCAACCTTGCAGGACCCAGACAAAAGCCGGCGGCCCAGCGGATCAGGCCCAGCTCGGGGCCTTCAGACCCAGGGAGGCAGCGTGGTAACCCCTAGCCCCTGCGTGTGCGCGCGCAGCTGCCGCGGGGCGCATCCCACCCCTGGGGCTGCCCCGGAGGGCTGCCAGGAGGTGGTGCCCACACGCCAGAGGCTCTAAGGAAGCCTCTGGGCCGCCCCCACACCGCCTCAGCGATCCAGTTTCCTCTGCGCAGCGGGGGCGCCAGTGCATAAAATCTCCTCCAACCCACCCCCAGCCCGGCAGCTCATTAAGCTTCAGCCCGTTTTGCAAAAGGGCTCAGGTGTGACCAAGGCCCAGGGGTCCGGGGAGTGTCCCCGGAGCACCCGGTGCTGGCGACAGCCTGGAGCCACCAGGTGCGAACTCCAAGGCAGGTGCGGGGTCGGGATCAGTCTCGGGCCTCTGCCGGGACTAAAGCACCCTCCACTCCCGCAGGGCTGAGGCTCAGCGTCCCTCTCTCTGTCCCTTCTTCCTAAGAACAGACCAAGGTGACCAGGGCAAGGGATGCTTTGCTTGTGCCAGGGAGCCTCCTTCATTCCCCGGAGGACCCCCAGGACAGCGGAGCTGGGGCAGGATGAACAGCCGGAGCGAGAGAGGAACAGAGCAGCTCCGGTTGGAAGGATTTCTGCAGAGTCTCGGAGCTAAGCGGGGAAGGCGGTTCTGCAAAAGTGGAACGCGCAGGCCTCCAGTCTGCACGCAGCTCCGACAAAGGGCAAAATCTAGGAAATGAGAGAAGTGTCCCCTGCCTCTCGGCCTAGTGACCCACTTTCCTGGGGCTACATCTCCCGGTACCTGCCCCTCTCTGAATCCGAGGTAGCCAATAGGGAGCCAAGCTCAGTCCCAGCCTAAGGCAGGTGCAGCAGCAGCCCGGGCCTGTGGGGTTGGGGGAACAGGTTTATTTTGTACCCAGAAACTCCCTGTGCGCTGTCCCCGCTGCCCACAACATGAGCACGCAGACCCGAAGTCCGGGTTCCTGAAACTGCCGTTTTGTTTGAAACATTAAAAATATCTGCACCTAAAAAGCTGCTGTCTCCCACAAGGGGTCGCATAACAGAGTGTGGGGAGAAGTACCCCAAAAACTGCCAACAGGAAAAAAGTTTCTGAAGTTTTGGTGCTACGACCAAAAATTAATCCCAAATCAACCACCCAGCGAACACCCGGACACAGCACAGCAGTGAGTTGTGCGCCTGACCTGGGTTGGATTCCTGGCACACTGTGGTCGCCCCAAGCATTGCCAGCTGCAGCTGTGGGGACCCCCAACACTGATAGAGTGGCCCAGAGATCCCCAGCACAACAGAGCCCAAGAATAGCAAAGCACGTGTAGCAGAGCCTGGCATTGACCCACCTGCCCAGCTGACTGAGAATCACACACAGGGTCCCTAGACCTCCTGAGCAGAGCTTGGGACCCTTCCCCAGTTGTGTAGAGAATCCAAGGGTGCTGGGAATGCTCACTCATGTCGCATTCTTTGCACACAAAAGGGGTCTTGGGGGCCAGAGTGATTGCACAGCAGGTAGGGTGTTGGCCTTGCACGGGCTAACCTGGGTTCGATCCCCGGCATCCCAAATGGTCCCCTGAGCACCATGTGGAATAATTCCTGAGTGCAGAGCCAGGAGTAACCCCTGAGCATCTCTGGGTGTGACCCAAAAAGGAAAAAAGAGGGTCTTGAATGGTACACTCTAAGTAGCTCTACCTTTAAGCACCTGCCTTCTTGCATGCAAGTCAATAGCCACAAGTTCATTCCCCCCGTCCCAACATCCCCCCTGCACCAGGAACAGTCCTGACACCTCTCCTGTTTAATCTGGGACCTCTGATGTCAGCAATCCCCAACACCACCAGCTATCTCAGCCAGCACCATAGCCAGGTGTGCATAAGCCCCACAAAAAGGAGTGCAGCCCATAGCGAGCACCACCCCCAAAAAAGATGTGTAGCAATTGGAATAGTATGCAGCTCTGAGAAAGGGTAGGATCCCTCAATTTGCTGCAGAGTGAGTAGAACTGGAGGATGCGCTGAGTAATGTCAGTCAGAAGGAAAGGGACAGATGCAGAATAATCTGTGGCATAGTGGGAGCCACAAAGGGCCAGAGACCACAGAATGGGAGACCTGATCCACGAAACTGGGTTTTCAGGAGGCAAGGGAAAGGGATGAAGGAAAGACGCTTGGGAACTTGGGGGATGGAATCAGGTTCTCTGGCAATGCATTACATATACATGTGGTGCTGGAACTAAGTAGACACTAAGTTATCATTAACAGGATTGTGACTGACGGTGCCTCGATCAATAAAAAAATAGTAGAATTATCTGAAGATTTCTCCATTTCCTAATATTTTCTCACATTACTAAGAGTTAGTTGACTTTAATTTCCAGTTTCAGACCATCATCTGTTCCCCACCTACTTTTAGCTACGCTCTCTCGTCCCCACCACATAATGTGTCCTTTGCTTGTGGTATTCAATCTCATTTCTGTTCCTCAATAGTAGAATAAATGAACCAGCAAGAGTGCACACAATTTAACTCTATGTTCATGACAGCTTCGCCCACATCTCAAGGCTAACTCTCACATGAGGCTGCACGTCGACCGCCAACACCTGAAAAGAAGAAAAGAGAAAAACAAACCCCTGTCCTTCACTTTCCTATGAAAAAGTGTTAGAGAGAAGAAAGATCAATCCTATAAATGAACTCACGTGGGTGAAACCAGACACAGGGGCAGAGTCAGCCCAGAGATGCCACTCGCTCCCCTGTTTCCAAAGCGTTGCCAATTCCCGTCATCTTCCAACTACGTGTCAGTCTTCAGGAAGAATATAAAGGAGCCAATGTTTCTAAACCTCCACCAGCCACGGCAGCACAAGAGAATTCTGCTATATATTTTATCTCCATTTTTGGAGGGAAAATTCAAACTTCAAACCACAAAGAGGGAGCCGGAGCAATGTGTAATTTCTGAAGCCAATACAACAAAGGGTCGACGATTGACTGAACACATGTATAGCTTGAGTCTCTTTGCCTCTGCTTTCTAAATTTCTTTGATTTTGATTAAAGAACTGTGGTTTACAAAACTACTGATAGCTGAGTTTTAGGCATATAATATTTCAATACTAATCCCACCACAGTGTCAACACCCAGCACCTTTAGATGTCTGCCTAATTTCTACACCCTGTGGCCTGATTTCAAGCTCTGACACTCTCCTTGAGCCACTATATGTTCTCGGTTAAGTTATAGGTTCCTGCAGTTTCCTGATCTGTTATCTAAGTAAGAGCCACATTGATCCATGTCTCACTCAGCATAGAGCCTGCTACACAGTACGACACAAGCTCAATGAAAACCAACCAGATGAACTAATGGAGATTTTGGCCAAGGAAGGCTCCTTCTGGGAGCCCCTAATTTCTTATCTCTAGAATAAAGAGGATCAATTCTACTTTGTTTGGGGGAACACATCCAGCTGGGCTCAGGGGCTACTCTAGGTTCAGTGCTCACAGGCTGATCCCGGCACAGTGCTCAGGGTCCAGCCTAATCTATTTACATGGGTGCTGTGAGATTTGAAGGGATGTCTGGCATAGTGGGAGAAAACGTTCCACAGACTGTGACAATGATGTGGGCAAGGAGAGGCCAGGAGAGCCCAGATGAGAGAACAAAGGGGACAGACGGGGAGGAAGAGAAGGAAGGAGGAGACCTAGAGAGGAGGAGAGCAGGAAGAGGGAAGGACAGGAGCTGGGAGCAGGGGGACTTGATATGAGCCCAGGCAGAAATTCCCAGACGTCAGCCCTAAGCCCCAGGTCTCAGGAAGGTAGACCCGAAGCACCCCTGCCCCCCTCTGGGCCTGGCTAGAAATAAAACATCTCACCAGATTGCCTCTGTTTTTGTCAAATTGGTCTCAAGTCACAATAGCAAAGAGATCTGGCGGTCTGATCCGAAAGTACCAGAGAACCTAACCTAAATTCAGGGGCTCTAGCCTATGTAATTGCAGTTTCCTTGGCCCCTTTGTCCTAGACTGTGGTGGGAGGCTGAGTCTTGGAGAATTGATGCCTGGTCTGTATTCCTGCATTGCAGCTGTCACTGGGACGTGATTTTTTTTGGTGGCTCGTCCCTCAAGCTCCACAAAGCTTCTGGTTACCAAGAGGTGGAATCACGCATGAGCTCAGGGCTGAGTTTTCATTAGACTCTTTCTGTGGGCTTCCCAATTTTTCCCTAGCCCTTGATGAGTAACTTTGGAAATTAATCCCATTCTATTTCAAGGGCTTCCAAGAGGAAGTAAAACATTCTCCAGTATCTTAAAGAGGGGCTGAATTTCAAAGCTGTTGGAACCACCCTCCGTTCATTGTTCAATATTTAGTGCCTAGCTTCTTTAATTTTCAGAATTCAAATGAAAACATCCCCATGCTCCTCTGAGCTTCACTACCTCTAATAAAGAACAAGTTTCAACTTGACCCATAGAGAAAGCAAGGCTGAGACACAGTCATTAGCGCCCCTTCCACTGGATTGGGTAATCATACTTAATAAAGATGAAAATCTTCCAAGATAAAATTAAAAAGTAAACACTAAAACTAAAAGGCTTTTTTGGGGGGTGGGGGGGCGAGGTATTTTATTTCTTTAATGAAATAAAGGCCATAAAATCAATTTGGAAAGCAGAGAGCTAAGGGTTGTCAGACTTTTTTTTTGTGCTGTGTTGCAAAACATATTTGTTCCATGATGCTCTGAGTGCAGAGTCAATATAATTTTTACCTCCTGGAGGTAAACCAAACACGTATGAAGATTTCCAAGGCAGCCCTGTGGGCTTTTCGGAAGATGGAAAATAAAGTTGCGCATTTCATTTCAGTTACCTGTTTCTAAATCATCGATTTTTGTAGAAATGTCACACCGGGTGAAGAGAAGTCTCTCTTTCTCAATAAACATTGAGTCAACTTCCCAGAGAATGGCAAGATTTTTTTTGCTGTTGTTGTTGTTATGAGTGAAACCTATAGAAAAGCCCATGAAATTCAACTCACTCTCCCATATTTGGCTCAGAACTTCCAACCACTTCAATTACACACAAGCATTCAGCCCTGGCGCTTCAGAAGTAGCTTTAAGCCTAAAACAAGCAGTGAATTGGCCCAACCCTGCTGAAATTTTGTGGGCAGAACAGTGGGAACCAACTACTTACTCTGTAGTTTCAATACACCAAGGGAAAAGGGTTAGACTTATTGCTTGAGGTAATAAGGCCAAAGCTGCAAGGGGTAAAGATTGCCAGTTTACACCTGTAGTTTTATTTTTCATGATGCTTTAACCTTCAGGCAAAATCTTCCAAAAAAAGAACCAGCACTCTGAGGCAAGAACAGAATCCAATGCAATGGCCCCACCCGACTCTCCACATTCAACCTAATTTTCTGTGATTATAAAGGAATCAGAAAGGAAAATGAGCAGAGGTGACATTGTCAGAGTAGGTAGACTGTCACAAATCTAAAGTGCCCAGCAGAGGGGAAGACGTCCTAGAGAACTGTTTTCCTTTTTTTAAAGACAATCAACACAATTTAAATGTGATCTGGATATTTGTTAATATCAAGGAATCATGATTAATTTTATTAGGTATTATTAATGAGAAGATGACTATGTAGTTATTATTTTTGCAGGGCCTGCCATAGGAAAAGCAAGTACTCTTCCACTGAACTATATTACCAGACACCAAGGACCAAGTTTGCTTTTAAGAGATGCACTTTCATGAATTAGGATAACAGTGAAATTTTATTCTAAAACATCCAAGGAGGGGAGGAAAGGAAAGAAATAAATAGAGAAAAGATGAGAATCCCAAGATCAAATGCCTTTAACTGGAATTTAACTGGGAGAGGGAAAAGAGATGCATTGACAACCCAAACTTCCCAGGTCTCTGGTAAGCATGGCCCAGAATACCACCCTGCTGGTTTGCATGGCCCAGAATACCACTCCTCTCTGGTAAGCATGGCCCAGAATACCACTCCTCTCTGGTGAGCATGGCCCAGAATACCACCCTGCTGGTTTGCATGGCCCAGAATACCATCCCTCTCTGGTAAGCATGGCCCAGAATACCACCCTGCTGGTTTGCATGGCCCAGAATACCACTCCTCTCTGGTAAGCATGGCCCAGAATACCACTCCTCTCTGGTAAGCATGGCCCAGAATACCACCCTGCTGGTAAGCATGGCCCAGAATACCACTCCTCTCTGGTAAGCATGGCCCAGAATACCACCCTGCTGGTAAGCATGGCCCAGAATACCATCCCTCTCTGGTAAGCATGGCCCAGAATACCACCCCTCTCTGGTAAGCATGGCCCAGAATACCACCCCCTCTCTGGTAAGCTTGGCCCAGAATACCACCCCTCTCTGGTAAGCATGGCCCAGAATACCACCCCTCTCTGGTAAGCTTGGCCCAGAATACCACCCCTCTCTGGTAAGCATGGCCCAGAATACCACCCCACTGGTGAGCATGCTCTGAATTATGGTTCCACACTCCCTGAAGACTGAGTTCAATGTTCTATTAACCTAAATTATGTTGTAGGAAAAATCACTGTATCACTGTCTTCCCGTTCATCATCGATTTGCTCGAGCGGGCCCCAATAACATCTCCATATGTCCTGTCTCATGCTAGTAGAGCCCAAGGGCATCTGCTTGCTCCAAGAACATAAAGAGCCTCAATCCATTCCAGAATGAGGTCTATAATTGTTACTGGTATTTGGCATATCAAATACAACACGGGTAGCTTACCAGGCTCTGCCATGCAGGTAGCATACTCTTGTAGTCATCTCTAAGTCCAGCATTTATTGATGAACTGCGCGGCCGCTATGGACACGCGAGCCGAGCTGTGATAGGCTGGTCTGCTGGGTCAAGTTCTGACGAGAGAGAAGTCCGGATGTGGAAAATGGAGGCCCTCATGGAGTGGGGGGGTCTTCTGGCTTGTTGCAAGGCTCTGTTGGGATGGCGGGCCAGGGCTAGAACCCACCATCCCTCCTGGGCACCTGGTGAGCGGATGGGCACAGGGAGAGCCAGTAGCATCTCTGCCCCATGTCTGTGAGTCTCTGTAGGAAAAATAAATACATAAAACAAGTCCATGAATTTTGGCTAGCTACAGCCTAAAGTTGAATGCAGAGGTGAAGAAAATGAGCAGTATTGGCAGTTGAGAGTATTGAATAAGATGCTACAGGTGCAATATTAGAAGAATTAGTGGAGTGCAGGGAAGACACAGCCACCAGGAGGACTTTATGTGTACCTAGGTCGAGAAGTCAACATGATGAACGACCTAAAACCGGAGCTGCACAGGAGGAAGAGAGCGGCATGGAATGCCTTCAAAGGCATCGAAGAAATAGCAAAAGGACAAAGAACCTCTGGTTCCGGGCACATCTCTTTGACTCCACCATTCTCCCTGCATTAACATATGCCTCAGAGACCTGGGCCCTAAGAAAGCAGGATGAGAATGCTATTCGGTCTCCCCGAGAGGAATCCAAAGAGCTATGCTTGGAATATCACGCCTCACTCAAGTGAGAGCAGGAATCCAGAGTTTTGACCTCCGTCTCTATTCCAGAATCAGGGATGCTGTCTCGTTTGCCAAGGCATCGAAAATCAGATGTGCTGGACATGTAATGCGATTTGGAGACAACCGCTGGACTAGAGCCGTTACCGACTGGATCCCACGGGATGTCAAAAGATCACGTGGCCGCCACCTACAAGATGGTCAGGCTTCCTTGCCAAGACCATGAAGGAACGGTTTGAGACTCTTCATATTCCTGAATCAACCAGATGCCATTGGGCTACATTGGCACGTGATAGGGTCCAATGGAAATGTTACTGGCGCCCGCTGGAGGAAATCGATGAATAACGGGATTCAAGTGATCAGGTGATCAAGACTTTTCCATGCCTTTCTGTCCACACTGCTGCTCCTGGCCACAAAACCTGATACTTTGTAAGCTCCCAAGTTCCACTCATTAAAATAAACGGAATGTCCTATTCATTCCCTCGTCAAAGACCATCAGTGGCTGAGCTCTGGAGACTAAATCAAGGCAGTACTCTGCAGCCAACCCTTCCGGCTCCACCGTTATCAGAGCCCAGTCTCTTCTCCAGCCTCATTTCCTCCAAACCCACCTAGGGAGTTCATGTCCAGAAATCTCCGCCAACACTGACCACTCAGCACTCCAGACATCCAGACTGCACCAAGCCCGTGGTGTTACATCTGCAAAAATGTGAAGGAAAAGAGTGGATGCAGATGCTTGCGGTCATGGTCAGGGTGAGGCGGTACAAAGACTTTGCTAGTCAGAAGAGAGAGCCACAAAGCAGTCAGGATGGCCCAGCAGTCTAAGGTGTTGCGTTCAGAAGAGAAAGCAACAGCATTTGTCCTGTCACTCTCCATAGCTTTTATTATTGAATGTCCATGCCCAAGGAAAGCCTTCAGTAATCAGTTGGCCCGAGACTCTGCCTCATTTGGAGGAAAGGTCTCTGAACCATACCTTGGTTAGGAGCTTTGGGGGATTCACATTCATGATCCAGTTTTATTCTTCCAAGCCACCAATATTTTCTTGGCTCACATTCCTGCAGAAGCAAATGGCAATACAAAGACCGAAGGATAGGCAGGAGATTGGGGAGGTGAGCTGAACTTTCAGATGAAGGCAGGATGTGGAAGACAAGGAAAGAAACCAATGAGAGTTTGTTGGGAAACAAAACGTGCAGACAAACAGACTCAACTCCACTGGGAACTGATTGTCTATAGAATTCATGTTCAGAGGGCCTTTCCCTAGGGCTGAAGCCACAGAGATACTTTATCAACCAGCTGGTATCAGCCCTTTATCAAGAATTCTGAGGCAGTGGAGGTGGCGTAGGAATTCCACGGCATTCCTATCCTGATTCCCCATGCAAGGCCAAGCGGCATTGGAAGCCAGAGAAAACTTAGCACATTGCAGGTGTGAGAGTTGGAGGCTGGGTCAGTGTGGCTGGAAATTGTAAATGAATTTCCTGAAATTCAAAAATGTTCTGACACACATGCTCTCTCCCTCTCGTTCTCTTTCCCACATGCACACAGGCATACACACATCTGTATACTCACGTTTATTAAAACTCTAGAGAAGAAAAAAATGTCGCAATAATTTACACTAGTTTTGGATGCACTAAGTCTTTACATACTGCCTTTTAGTGCAGGATTCAATAAACAAAACGTGACATAACAAATCTGGTCTGTTTTTGTAAATAAAGTTGTATTAGAACATCATGCATTGCTACACTATCAAAACATTTGCCCCAGAAACTAGATGTCATGTGAAATAGAAAGACTATTGTTTTCCCATTGGTGAATTTTTCTTGAACCCATCCTACAAGAATAAGTTAAAAGACAATTCTTTTTCTTTTACATCCCTAAGGAAATAAAAATGAATCCTTAATTCACAGTTCATCACGTTTTATTTATTCTCCAATACATGTATTACTACTACCCTGTTTGTAAATATTCGCTTTCCTGTTTGGTTTATTATCCCTACCATCATAAGTGAGTTTTGCTTATAATTGAATGCCTAGTGTCTAGACATCCCATCAAGGCGAATTTCAATAAAATGATTTCATTTCCTGGAACTTGATCTCAGTGGCCATTGATCCAGCCATGGTGGGGATCAGACGGTGCAGCCAACAGCTCAAGGTCACACACGTGGCAAGCATCAGACCCAGGAGGTTCCTTGTCCCTATTTCAGGGCTTCTATGTGGCTGGGTTCATCGGGCACCACTACTGCACTCACCGTGAAGGGCCACATTTCACACAGGACATTTGGAACAAGCAATCCACATCCTCTGACTGACCAAGACCTTTGCACCTGATAATCCCGTCTAAGAACCTCACACCGGCAACTATGGCCTTGCTCAACATTTCTGAAAATCCTCATCTTCCTCCGCCGTTACTCCAAGATTAAACTTCAAAGGTATCACACAGTCGGACTCCACAGTCATTATCTTTCAAAACCACCTTAGGTGTCACTAATAAATCTTCGCCTTCTTAAAAGGTGAATCAAAGCTTTGGACATGACTAGTCCCCGCCAAATGACTTTCTGTTATTTCTGCCTTTCGTAACCAACAGTGTTCAGATGACACTTTTCAGAGCCTGCTGAAAGAGTAAACTATAACAGAGCATCTTTACTGCCCGATAACGAGAAGCTACTTACCTTCATCAAAATAAATCTCAGCAGATTTCAACACCCTTAGAAAGAGTTAGCAAGGAGAAAAGAAAGGAAAAAATAAACCTCCGAGGCATGAAATTTTATTTATATCTTTTTATTTATGTACTTTTTTTTAAAAATAGGCATCTCACCCAATGAATACTGGCAAAATCTGCATTGAACAAATTTTACCTGGTTAGCAATTTTTATATTCAATTCAGAAAAAAACTGAAACTAAACTACAGACTAGAACCTTTGCTACAAATTTTCTATTCACTCTGACAGATCTTAGACTTAAAGATCCAAATGATAGGGGGTATTTTGAACTATCATTTCTTTTGAAAATAGAAATTTTCAAAAGTTCTATTTTCTTCAGGAAAGATGGGCTTCATTTTCAGAATTTATAAATGAAAAATCTATCAGGCTCCCACCCTCTATCAAAAAATGTAGTGAGTATCTCTTTTCGAAGAAGGATTTGCTTTCTGTGGATATTTTGAAACTGTATGAAGTTTCACATCTTTAAAATCGTCCTTTATAGTAAAACGCAGTGTGGGGAAAGTCGGGAAAGTGAGCTAGCTGAATTTACAGGTAAAGAAATGGGACAGGAGCGATAGCACACCAGGAAGAGTGTTTGCCTTGCAAGTGGCCGACTTGAGTACAATCCCCAGCATTCATATGGTCCCCAAGCACTGCCAGGGGTAGGTAATTTCTGAGTGTAGAGCCAGGAGTAACCCCTGAACATTGCTAGGTTTGATCCCCACCCCACCCCATAAAAAAAGAAGAGAAAAGAAATGAAGTATATTATCAGGGGCCCTGACCAGCAGCCCCCAAAATGAATGAGGGAGAACTAGATCTTGCAGGACTTCATCCCTGAGAAAAAGGAGGGATGAACTTGGAATAAACTCTGCATTGTCACTGCTGAGAAAGGAAAGAAAGAAAGACACCAATGCTGTGGGGAGTTCTGGATAGCAGTACTCCTTTACTGAACACAGTTTAAGTCTTTTATACAATTGTTGGGTGGAAGGGGTCACTTGGTCACTTGATATCCTGTTATTCATCGATTTGCTCAACCTGGCACCAGCACCATTTCCATTTGACCCTATTACATGCCAGTGTAGCCCAATGGCATCTGCTTGCTTCAGGGATATAAAGACCCTCAAACCGATCGTTTAGGGTCTTGACGAAGAAGTCTGACCATCTTGTATGTGGGCGGACATGTGATCTTTTGACATCCCTTGGGATCCAGTCGGTAATGGCTTTAGTCCAGCGGTCATCTCCAAATTGCATTACATGTCCAGTCCATCTGAATTTCGATGCCTTGGCAAATGAGACAGCGTCCCTGACTCTTGAACGCCGATGGAGGTTGGAACTCCGATTGATTCTCTCACTTGAGTGAGGCGTGATATTACAAGTATAGCTCTTTCGATTCCTCTCTGGCAGACCGAATAGCATTCTCATCCTGCTCTCGTAGGGCCCAGATCTCTGAGGCATATGTTAATACAGGGAGAATGGTTGAGTCAAAGAGATGTACCCAGAGATGGAGGTTCTTTGTCCTTTTATCTATTTCTTCGATGCTCTTGAAGGCATTCCATGCCGCTCTCTTCCTCCTACGCAGCTCAGGTTTTAGGTCTTTCGTCATGTTGACTTCTGACCTAGGTACACATAACTGCTGCATTCAGAGATGTTTGTTCAATTGAGAGTGACTGGGGCCTCTGGAACTAGCTGTGGAACTAGGGTGGAGAGGGGAGGGGGTACAAGCACAAATCAAGTAGCATCCTAGGTCATCACAACAGATAACAATCACAGATTTAGCATTTGCAAGTTAACATGCAAGGTCACAATCATTGATTTACATATTACTGTGGTCAGAGGTCAGAAGACCAGGCACATTCTGCCTCACCTTAGATGTAAATCATTGCCTGCCAGTCTCCCATTGGATAAACACAGATGTCTTTTGTGGGTGTAATCTCTTGAGTATGGGAAGCTCCACTGCCCTGAGAACAGGGCCCATCTCTAGGTCCCGCCCCTGGGCCTTATGGCAGTAAAGTGTCAGACCCCAATACTAGCTGCTTAGAGCCCAATAGCATGTGTCTGGTAAAGCAAGCAGTTCATCTCACTCTTCTAATCAGGATGATATACCACTGAAAATATTCAATGATTTCCCAAATACAATAGAGAAATGACTGGAGTTCAGGCCTTTCTCTTTCTTGTATAAGGTTTTTCTTGACCACTCAACTGACATCTCTATCCAACAATGCTAAATTCTCTTAATTATGTTCTTTATTCATTTCAGACATTTTAATTAAAATGAAAACAGTTATAATAGCTGTTGGAGGACATGTTTAGCTAATCTGGGAGTTTTGTTGTTTTGCTCACTCCCAGCTTAATCTTATTTAAGCCAATGTTCATTCTAATGAGATCTCTCTTCTATGTAAACACTGCTAGAGGGTGTGGCAGTTACAGAAGTCACCTTGATTGAATAACTTCTGACTTATACATCTACTAAGACTTCTATGTTTTCTAGATTGGGCACAGCTCCTCTTTATACCCACTGCACCCAACGTGGGACAGTTAGAATTTACCAGGAGACTACCACCCTGGCTACGCTGAGACTAAAGGAAGACTATAGGAAGGATCATACTAGTTTGCTCTAAGCAGGCGAGTATGACCCTTTCAGTACATGAGAACAAGATACTCAGAATCACACTGGTGCAGATAATAATAAGGACCTTGTGGGTACCATCTAGATTACATGAAGCTCATGAAGTTAAGATGTATTACTTTATATCAGCCCCTCTCTCTCCAGTGTTTTACATAAGAGATAATCTCGGGATTAGTCCTTGGTGTAACCTTTGTTTATACCTACAATAGGGTGTGGCACTACACTCTGTTTAGGGTTCTTTGTTGGCATGACAACCTCCCGATTGGATTACTTTGGTGTATATAAGGGGCTGACTTGAGGCCCCTTCACCTTTTGACCTTTTGCCTTTTGGTTCCTCAGCCTTCAGCTTTTGGCTCCTGCGGCTTTTGGCTTTTGGTTTTGGTCTTTTGCTCTTTGGCCTTTTGCTCCATCTTCTAGTGCTGTGGAAGAGCTTTTGTACTATTAAAAGCCATTTTTGGAACTGCACCCGACTCGTGAGTTTTCATCTGTTCTCCCGGCGTCCTCGGAGGTAGAAGACAACCTCTGTCCTGACACTGTCGGGGACCCCCGGCGGCGTTCCCCGACAAATAGCCTATTAAGCTTGTATATGTTAAGCAGCTTATGGTTATTGCAAAAGCTACAAAATCAAATGACTGGCACTAATATGACAAGCATTCCCATGGTTTACCCCCAAAATCTCATAAATGTCTTTACCTGGATTTGGCCAGAAGGGCAAGTCAGGAGAGTTTCAGCATGGCTGCAATAAGTTTAGGAGTTTAACACTAGAAAAAGTTTGAGGCTCCTTTCCAATATGATTTCTTCAATGAGATGTTCCCACCTTTTGCAATATGATAAACTTTTAAATCACTTAAGTACCATCAAATGACACGGATAAATATGAAACTAAGTTTGCCAAAAATACTGTCTGTCTGTCTGTCTTCCCGTTCATCATCGATTTGCTCGAGCGGGCCCCAGTAACATCTCCATATGTCCTGTCTCATGCTAGTAGAGCCCAAGGGCATCTGCTTGCTCCAGGAACATAAAGAGCCTCAATCCATTCGAAATGAGGTCTATAATTGTTACTGGTATTTGGCATATCAAATACAACACGGATAGCTTGCCAGGCTCTGCCGTGCAGGTATTGCCAAAAAATATACCCTCAAAAAATTGTACTTATAATTTTCTATCAAGAAGCATTCTATGGAAAATGCATATACTAACATTTTTACCAGTATTTCACTCCAAATGATGGGAGACATTTATCTATCCTTTGAGAAAATTATAATATGCCATTGTGATATTTTTTATAGAAAAATTAAAATATTCCATTGTGATATTTTATAGGAAAAATTAAAATATTCCATTGTGATTTTTTTCATAAGTTTTTTTAATACAAAAAAGGTTTGCAACCATAGGACTGAAAACAAGAAAAGCTATCCGTGCATTAATAAGGACAGGCCAAACCCACAGTTACCGGCTTAGCTACGAACAGTAGTAGCCCCCATGTGAAAATGATTCATTCAAATAATAATCTCTCAAAATGATATTTGACTATTGTATCTCCAATGTAGTGTGCATTGAATTTAATTTCCATCTAAATTTAAAAGGCAGGCGACATCCAAAGCCATTATTTCATTTGGAATTGAATGAAGTAAGTCATTTGAAAGTACAGCTTAATTTTTTTTAAGTCATGGCATAACTAAGGGAGATTTAGTTAGCCTATTTCTACTTGGGAAATACACAAGAGCAGCCTGGGATGCTTAAATGTAAAGTGCTATATTATCAAAAGGAGTCAAATTAAGTAGTTGGGTATATTTGCTACATTAAAGCAAAATGAAAAAATACTGTGATTAGAGTGCAGTTTGAGAAAAATGGATGTAAAATACTTTCGTTAAAATTAGAGCAACAGCTACAATTAAAAAGAGCACTTTGCTATTTGCCGGTTAGCAGGAAGATCATTTTTTTTCCTGTGCAGTTGGGTGTTGTTTTGTATTTTATCTTGAAATGGGTCAGTTACAGTATTATGCTTCCACTTGTCTCAGACATGCCCTCTTCCTGCTGGGCTAGTGTGAAAAGTAGGGCCCTGCAGAGCTCCTTAGAAACCACCAGGAAGAAGACTCAGGAAATCAAGTCAGACCTGGGGGCCAAAGAGAACCAGGCCCAAGAATCTAATTCTGTTCACTGACAGGCAGTTTTTTCTGCTCTTCGCAAATGGCTCTGTGGTCTTCAAGGTGGAGAAAATTTAGCCCATTGAGAAAGGCTAATGTAAGCCTTGTTTTTTCCTTTGTCTTATTAGGTCTTACAGTAATGATAATACCTGCAAAATATCAATGCAAAAAACTGAAATAGAAATTTATATTATCTTATTCTTCATGACTGGTAAGGGTTGATTGTATCTCTTCTAGAGATTGCCAAGCAAAAGCATATACAGTTCTCTCTCTCATCAGCCTCTCTCTCTCTCTCTCTCTCTCTCTCTCTCTCTCTCCCCTCTGTATCTCTAGATAGAGACAGATAGAGACAGAAAGAGACAGATTCTCTTTCTCACTCTCACTCTCACTCACTCTTTCCTCTTGCTCTTTTGTTGACCCGTAGTCTCTGCAAGACTCATTTATAGTCCCCAAAACACTTAGTTGCAGGTTAAGAGAAGACATGTGGGCAGAAACATGGAGTCCAGTTTTTACGCTGAGTTAGATACAAATCTCGCTTCCTGTAGCCTCACCTCTATTTCAGTCTCACTGGGCCTCTGCAGAAGGAAGACAGTTAAGGTTCTCTACTCTAGCTGCTAGAAATAGGTCAATACAGTGTTTTCTGAGTTTCTCAGATAATATGAATTGCCTGCAAAATTCTGAATACTTTGGATTTTTTATCCTCAATGAGGCCCTTTGACCTACATGTTTTACCAAAAGCTTTAGGGGAGTCCGGTAATAACCTCATTTGGTCAACTCTGTTCTTTGCAATGGAGCAAGTTTACAAAACATTGATTATAAGGAATAAAAAGGAAGGGAGACTTGGTCAAAATAATGTGGAAGTGAAGAAAGTCATTAAAAAGAAATCGAGCCAAGAAATATCTTCAGCGCTGTGGCCTGGACATTGACTCTGGCCTGGTTGGTCAAGAATTGCTGTAACTGCCTGGGCCCTACCCCAATCAAGCTTCCTGATCATCACTTGGGAGGTCCCCACTCGCCCCCTCCCTTGCAAACAATATACAGAACCTTCCTCAATTTCTTTTTATTTCTTAATAGACAAGCTAATCATTTTAGGATCACCTTCACTGCTGCTTTTTTTTTTCCAAATTTCTTATGCATTCCCTGGTTGTCGTTTTATATTACATCTTCTCTCTCTCTTTCAGACTCTCCTTCTGTCTCATTATTAGCAGAACAATGATCTCTTGTCCTCAGAACTAAACAATCTGAATAATTAAGGGCTTAATTGTGTCCTGTTTTGTGGGGGACCTAGGATGAGGAGGTCACCAGTGCTAAGACCAAGAGAGAGACAGAGAGAGAAAGAGAGGAAAAAAATAGAAGAAAGGGGACAAAAATGGTTCTTTGCAATAGTTTTGTGAAATGTTGAGAATGAAATGAAGAAGGAAAAATGAGGAAGCTGGTTCTCTTTGAAGTTTATAATGACACGGAAATATTCTGAAATCCTGAGAATCTCCAGTCGTACTGGCTGCCGAGAGCCCTCATAAGCCAACTGTGACCACGCCAGTTCTCAAAGACTTGACTCTCTCCATTCCAGAACATGCAGAGCATGTGGGGTTGTTGCTATCCTATCAACACTTCTTGAATGCTTCATCTAAACATATAAATGAAGATGCTTTTCCCTTGTTATTTATGTAGGTGACTCCACCCAGCTCCTTTCAAGCCTGAAGGTATAGAACATAATTCATTTCATGATAAAAGGGAATATCTGTACATTTTAGCAGTTGCCTCTGCAAGGAAATATTTCAAACACATTTGCAGTGAATAATCACATTCTATGGCACAGTCAAATTGATATGTGAAGTTCCCAGAATAGTGAGCAATTAATACTGAACATACCACAAATCACCAGGCCTGGGATGAAGATGAATGCTGATCCATGTACTGAGAAATAAATTTGTATGCCAGTAAGACGAATGCACTAGGTCTGAGTGTTGCTCTGTCACTTAGCAATGCACTAACTATTGAGCACATTAATATGGTACCTGGAACAAGATCCTTGATGGGAGAGATAAGATCCTGGATATAACCATCTTCTTCCTCTATGTAGGGCTGTCTTTGGGAAAGCGGAACAGACCATAATAAGCTGTGCAGAAGTTGTATTAGACCTGTACTTCATAGACAATGTTTTGTGCTTTGGAATTGTGAGCTGGAGAGATGGGATACAAGTGAAGCTCTGTTGCCTTGTATGTGGCCAACCTTGGTTTGATCTTCAGCATTGCTAGGTGAACCCTGAGCACTAGCTAGGAGTCAACCCTAAGTACTTCTGGACATTGCCCTCTCCCCTAAATAAAGTGAAAATAAAACGTTATGTGCTTTCAGTGAGATACTGTTGAAAAGTTCATTTACTATACAGCTATTGTGTGGTATTTGAGTTTTTATTGTTTGAATAGTATCTAAAAACTCTGCCACCACCAATGTCTATTCTTTTCTACTGCCCATGACCAACATAATTACAAACACAAATAAAAGGGACTTGGTTTTTATTAAATAAAAATTGATTAATGATCATTCAGAAGTTAATCGTTCTTGGTTTATGATCTTAGTTCACATAATAGTGATTTAGTAAATGTCCTGAAGGAAAACTACTCATTTCTCAACAACTTACTCCACTCCTGTGAAGAAGAAAATCATATCTTAAGCAATATAGTCAAATGTTAGTAATTAATATGATGCATTATCAAAGATGTTTCTCATCTTAATGACAAGGTAAATCATTACAAAGCTCAATACCCAAAAAACTGAGGGCCAAAACGAGAGCATAACAGGCAGGGCACATGCCTTGATGTGGTTGACCTGGGTTCAATTCAGGGCACCGCATACCATAAGGTCCCCCAAGTCTTCCAACAGTGATCCCTGATTGCAGAGCCAGAAATGAGCTATGAGCATCACACACTATGGCCCAAAAATACAAAAAAACTCAAATAAAAATGCATTAAGAGAACAAAGCATAAGCTATTTACAGTTATAATATTTGCACAAATTATTATGTTGGTGGAGCCACACCCATAAAGTGCTCAAGAGTGACCACTTATAAGCTTTGGTGGATCATATGTGATGCTCAAAATTGAGCAAGAGTTGGATGCAACTAAGACAAATGCCTAACTTCCTGCATTATTTATCTGGACCCCTATTATCATTTTAAAAAAGTAAAAAATTCCCCATATATGAAATAAAATTATTTATAAAAATCAGAACATTAGCACAATTGGCTATGGGTATTCTATTTATATTAATAGAATATTAACTATATTAAAGTGGGAAAACAATTATAACTTTGAGATAATGATCAAGTTTTTCTCTGCTCTATTCTATCAAAAAACGTTGACTTTTAAATATTTCTGCTTAATAATTTTATCTTAAAATTATGTAGTGAACATATTCTTTAACACACTTAATAAAAATTACATTTTGTTTACATACCAATGAAATGTTAAAGCATTTTAAGCTTTAGTCTTTATAAATTAGACAGTTGTGCATACTCATCAAAAATGCAATAAAAACACATATAAAAATAAAGAAGAAAATTAAACTTTGTCATAATCATTACCCAGAGGTAACTAGCATTGACATTTTGAGATCTAGATGATGCATGATGAATTTGGGAATGAAAACAAATATGTATTTACTCTCTTACTGAAATTTTGTATTTCCCTCAAATATCAATGAAGACAATTTTAATAATGTTGATATATTAATAGAAATGGATCTTAATATCTTAGTGTATCTTAATAGAAATGGATACTTTAAAATAAAAAGAACCAACTGAAATTTTTAAAACTGAAAAATGCACCATCTAAAATGACAAGTCCATGGAGTAGCCTTAACAGCACATTGGATACTAAAGAAGAAAAAGTCAGTGAACCTGAAGCCAGGTCAAAGAGATAATCCAAACATCAGCAATGTTTGGAATCTTCTTTGCCTTATTATCAATCATAAGATAAGTTATCACACATGTTTTATCAAATCCTGATATTCATTAGTTTTGAAACTATTGGATGGATCTGTTTCTAAACGACTTTCAGTGTCTGGTTAGAAATATATTATGTATGTGACTCATATGGACAGCATGTAAATAAATAATACAGGGTTTAACACTAAACAATTGAGTAGCAGGCTCTTATAATTGGGTTAAACTCAAATTACTTTGCCAAAAGTCTTCTTGGTTTCAAGCATGGTAGTATAATAAATATCAGTGTTACTTCACCACTCTAAACAACTATTGAAGATTTTAAAATAAGGGCTAGAGAGAGTACAGCACATAGGGCAGACTCTGGTTTGTTTCCCAGCACCTCATAGAGTTCCCTGAGCCTTCCAGGAATGATCCCTGAGTGTCAGGAATAAGCCCTGAGCATCAGAGGGCGTGGCTATCCAAGATCATCTTAAAATAAATCAATTATTTTAAGCCCTTGATAAAACAAATCACAGTGCACAATCTGTGATTATCTTACAATCTTTAAGAGAGAAGAATATATAAGCCCTGCATCTACCCCAGTGTTCTGACTGGAAGTATTTTCCAAAGAGCGGTACATGGAAATCAACAAAAACAGTGATGGGTGGTCTCACTGGGAAGAGGAAATGTCAGTAATTGAGGCAACTAAGGCACCTAGAATTTTTAGGTATAGAGAAGTGGTACCCAGTGAAGAATACTCAGAGATCTCATTGACTCATGGGGTCAGTATGAGTCTTTGGATAAAAATTGTGCTGCTTGTGCTCAAATATCCCAGGAAACTTAGCATGAAAGAATTACTGAGAGATCTAAGATAATGGAGGTTTCACTCTGATAAGGCTAAATGCTGATTCAGCAAAGCAGAGATACCTGGATACTTACAACGTAGGGAATTTTCACTTTTTTTAGTTCCAATATAGCTGCTTGACAGAACAAAATTAGCATCCCTTGAAAGTAAAAATCACTAACTGAAACACCAACAGTATACATCTGTGATGTCCAGCCAACTACCAGAAATATTAAAAATGTAAGGCAACATGACTCATAAACCAGAGTAAAAAAATAATATAAACTCTACCTGAAATCATAAAACTTCTGAAATTAACAGACAAGAATGTAAAGCAATATTGGTGACTATGTTCAGAGATTTAAAACAAATATGGACAAATGACTATGCAGATGGAGAATAGAAAGAACTGGAAGTGATTAGAAACAATAAAATGAAATTAGCATAATTTGAAAATAAAATACTCAAAGTAACATATTCTTTGCATGGACTTCGCAGAGCTGGTTGGCTAATACAGAAAATATTTGGTAACTTTAAGACAAATACACAAAATCTAAAATTAGTAAAATTATACAGAGAAAATAGACTACTTACAAAAAACAGAGTCTCAGTGACCCACAGACAATACTGAGAAATGTAAAATATATGCGATAGGAATCAACTAAGTGATGAGAAATAAATTATAACAAAAAATTAAGAGTTTTTATTTTTTCATAAAAAATTATGACAAAAATGTTTCACGCTTTATCATAATTAAATGATCAAAAATGTTGCACAGGTGATTTCAAATGCACAGAACCAAAATAATTCTATGACATCCAGGAATTAGCATCAAAACATCACAAGCATAGACACACAGGCACATCATATTATAGATGCTAAAACCAACCAGTGGGGGAAAAGACCAGAGCAGCAGGATAAAGGCCAAAATTCTTGGCTTGCACATGACCAACCCTTATTCAATCCGAGGCACCACCAGGACTGATACCTGAACAGAGTCAGAAGCAAATGATGAACATCCTGGTTGTGGCCCCTAACAAATATCAAGAAATATTAGAGAAAACACAAGGTCTGGAGAGACTGTAAAGAGAATAAGGAGTTTGCCTTGCATGCAGACAACCCCATTGGATCCCTTGTAGCCTATAGGGATCCCTTGACCTTCACCAGTAGATATCTTGGAGTTTGAGCTCGGGGTAAGTCCTTAGCACAGTTGGGTGCTGCCCCAAAAAACAGAGATAGAGAAAACCCAAAGTTTAGACAATGAAAAAAAAATCTTTTTCTGAATTCCTTTAAAGAAAACTTGACAGTTTAAAGAAAAAACTATGTATCTTGGCATTCATATTAGATATGGAAGTAAAATATAGGAACATAGTGGTAACGTTCTTATATAGAACACATCACACATAAAGAAAGTGGTTACATTATTAGCTTGTTTTTTGTGCTGCACTCAGTGATGTTCTATTTTTCTTTTTTTTTTTTTTTTTTTTTTTTTGGTCACACCCGGCGATGCTCAGGGGTTACTCCTGGCTCTGCACTCAGGAATTATTCCTGGCAGTGATCAGGGGACCAAATGGGATGCCTGGGATCAAACCTGGGTTGACTGTGTGCAAGGCAAACCTGCTGGACATCGCTCCGGCCCCTGCAGAGGAATGTTTTAAGATAGAGATAGGAGGAACTCAGGCACACGGGGGAGAGCTGCCACCCGGCTCTCCCCTAGCTCAGCTGACCATGAGGCTACCAGGAGGGAAGATGGGTTTTTGTCCCAGCCGGCCACCTCAGTAGTGCCTCAGAAGCAGCCAGAGGAAACTGCTCACCATAATCACAGCCATTTTCAATGTCAGGACTCCATCAGAGCCCCACCCAACAGAGAAGCTGATTTCACGCCCAACTCACCAGAGCCCCACACAACAGAGCAGCAGATTTCAAGCCCAGGTAGGCGGTTCTCAGCAGTGAAAATCACCAAGCGTTCATGGAGATGGAGCTGGGCTCCTCCTTCCCAGCCTCTGTCCCCTTCCGGGAGACCTGGTGGACCCGCCCACAAACTGTCTCTGGGCTATCCACCATCATGCAGAGTCTCAGACACACAGGGGAGAGCTGACATCCAACTCTCCCATAGTCGCAGGGCTGCAAGAAGCCACGTAGTACATCAAACTAGTGGAACCTACCACATTCTAGAAATTCAGAAAATAAATTCAAGAACGGAATTTGGCCAGATTCTCCCATAACAACAATAGGGAAGAAAATGGATTTATCATTAACATTACCATGTATGTGCTTTAACGGTCAATATAATCAGTCCCAGCTGAGGGAGCAGGAATGGAGATTGGGGTGGGTAGGAAATGAGGGTCTTTGGTGGTGGGAACACACTCATGGTGGGAGTGGTGCTGAAGTATGAATCTTTCTATCAACAGTATTATGAAAACCTTTTTACTTTGTAAATCAAGTGTTTCAATAAAAAGGGGCAAAAGATAGAGATATAAAGTGTGAATTTGAGTGTAAATAAATGACATGTAAATCCATCAGGCCAAATGGGAGCGGCAAGGAATAAGTGAGATCAGAGAAGCAGAGAGCCAAGGAAAATCCTGGGTCCCACCTATGAAGAAACTGCAGGGGACTGACGAGCAGGAGAGGGAATTATGACCGTCGAGTGAAGAATTCTTTTAAGAAAGAGGACGGTATCAGCTGGTGGTCATTGAAATGCTCTTGAGAAATGATAGTGCTGAAAACAGTCATTTCCCAGAAAATTTAAGTCCTCTCGGTTCCAAAAAATTAATAACCTGTAACATTCTAACCCAAAGAAAAAACATTTTAAAGGCTGAAGTAAAGCAAAGTATCCATGGATTTGGGGGGCAAGTACCATCTCTTTAATGACTGTGTGCTCTGGGAGAATAGGGGACTATGTGAATCCTAGATTTCCTGGAGATCAGTGCAGCATGACCTGTACCATTCATTTCTTGTGAGGAATCACAGCAACAGACACCAGTCATTGCTCCAAACAATCCATAAGCACTCAATTTCCTCTTTGTTGTTTAAATTAAGTTGTTGAGGTCAGTGTAATGGGTATAAATATGAGTAGACCCTATATTATATTTTGAACTCTACAAAATTGGTCTTCAGTGACCCAATTTCTCATTTTCTCCTCTTTCTAATTGCTCAGATACTGTATGTGTCCCTTTATTAACATTATTTTTGTAGTGTCAGGGCCAAACCCAGGGCCTCACACATTCAAGGTAAATGCTCTAGCACTGAGCTAAATACTCCAGTATAAACCTTAATTCTTCTCAAACATACAAGCAAACAAAAAAAAATAAACTATGGAATATTTATAAAATAACTAACTAACACTTGACACTCAGGTTATAGAAGCAAAACTCTAGAGCCAGAGCAATAGTGCAGTGGCTAGGACACTTGCCTTGCATGAGGCAAACATGGATTTGATCCCTGGCTCTCTCTATAGTCTCTCAGTCTCTCCAGGAATGATCCCTGAGCACAAAGTGGGAGTAAGCTCTGAACACTGACCGCCCCCTTTTAAAAAAAGCAAAGAAGGACTTCAAAACTATTTCTGATTAAAAGAAGATGAAAAGGGGCTGGAGGGATAATTCAGCAGACAGGGTGTTTGCCTTGCACACACCAATGCAGGTTTGATCCGTGGCATCCCATATGGTCTCTTGAGTGCCACCTTAGTAATTCCTGAGCTCATAGCCAGAGATACCACTAAGCACAGCTTGGTGTAGCCCCCAAAGAAAAACAATATATTAGATTAATTTGTGGTAAATATGTTAATGATGTTTGCTGCCCTAAATTTGACACAAATGTCTCAGGGAATATCTTGGCACTGAAGTATCACATAGTCACAGTTCATTTTTTTAATTATGTATAGGCTAAAGAGAAAAAAATCAGACAAAAGTGAGCCAAGAATCAAGAACAGAGTGTTAGGGCACAGACCCTGCATGCACTTGATATTGCTTAACCACTGCCATCTCAGCACCCTGGGATGAGGCCCTGCAGGTGTAAGCAGTATCAGATGGGTCCTGGGGTCCCATCCCCAATGTCCAGACAGCACCACTCCCTTATACCCTCACACTGAACTGCCAAGAATTGCCACATGAAGGGCCCCAGGCCTCCTAAGCATCATCTAAGGCCCAAAATAAACACACACCAAAGTGAATAAACAGGTGGCAACAGTGATCTTTTCTAAAAAGTTGTTCATACGGATCAAGTCTATACTGACCATTATTTCTTACAACTTTTCTATAATTCTGAAAGGTTTTCCAAATGAAAAGTTGGAAACATTTTTTCAAAAGATAAATAACCAGAGTGAAAACATGTTTCCTAAGAAGACGAATGGCGGAGAGATAACTAGAGGAAATGGGAACTTCACTATTGGGAGAAATAGTGATTGAACCATGCCATCTCAACCTCACACCCATTATAGTAACTGAACCATGCCATCTCAACCTCACACCCATTACAGTAACTGAACAATGCCATCTCAACCTCACACCCATTAGCAACTACCCAACAAACAGGAAACAGCACAGGATATGCATGAGGAGAAAAGGGGGTGTATGCCCAGCTGGTGGGCTGTAAACTGGCCCACTTGTCAGGGAAAAAGAAGACTGCAGCACCTAAAAAAAATTAAAAACAGATCCAGCACCTGACCCAGCAATTTCACATCAGGCACATATCCAAATGGGATGAAATCTGTATTCAAAGAAATATCTGTTCTCCAGATTCCACACAATAAGAATTCAATATAGCCAAGATATGGTAACGACCTAGAATCTAGCCGCAGGTGAATGAGTGAAGAAAATATGGCATTTAACTGTGCCGCCGGATGATCTGCAACCACAAAGAAGAAAATCAATTGAGGAAAACTACAGATGGTGAAAAATAAACACTGCCTGGTATATGGAATCTTCAGAAAGAAAGAAAAAGGCTGATAGGGAGGCAGTACGGTGGGTGTCTCAGCCGCTTGCCTTGTACTTAGTTGACCCAGGTTTAGTCTCCAACACTCCATATGGTCTCCGAAGCACCACCAGTGTGATACCTTAGCACAGAGTTATGAGTAAGCTCTGAGCACTGATGGTTGTGGCCCCAAAAAGCAAAGAAACAAAAAATACAAAGCATAAAGACACAAAGTTAAATTCACAGTAACAGAGAGAATTGTGGTTTGCAGGGACAGGCAGATGGAGGAATGGAGAGAGGCTGGTGACAAGCACCAACTTCCAGTAATTCATTGAATAAGTCCTCCGGACCCCACTGCTGGCATGGCCACTGTAGTTAATAATATTGTCTAGGATAAATTTGTTTTTTAAAAACCAAAACTAACTTTTCAGCTTTGTGCCAACAAAAGGGGTGGAGTAATTTTATGAACTGATAAACGTTAGTAACACTTTAAATGGATTACACTGCTATTTGTCAATTGCACATTGCACCTCCATAAAGCCAGGGGTAAAAGAAAAAAAGAGCACATAGCAGAAATTCAGCTTACAAATATTTGCTTCTCCTCCAGGTTAGGAACTTGAGAATTGGGTGGGAGTGGGGAGTGGGAGAATCACGTTTAACTCACAGTTTTTAATTTCTTTGAATTACTATGCTTCATTTATTTTTAAATACTACACATTTTTGATTTTTCATCTGTAAACAACTCTATCAATTTTATGGGCTGAGCTTTATACCTCAAATAAATAGCATGACTCACCACACCCACCACCAAAATGCCAGTGCGTCCCACCAATAGCCAATGATTATTTTTGGCACAAAAAGAGTGTGCCAGGGACTGAACCCAGAGCCTCAGTCATTCTAAGTATTTCCTCCACCCAAATACGGGTTACATACATAGCCTCTAGCTCATATTAATATCTTCTACAGAGATGAACCAAACTGAAAGAAATAACCTAGAAAAATCCAGGGGCTACTGTCAGTCATTCTTAGCAGCCACTCATCTATCAAATGACGGTCAGTCAAATGCACACTTTGAAGTGAGGCAGAACCGAGATTTGCTCCGGTTCTTCGCAAGTTACTCAGCCTTTGTGGGATTCAGTTGACACACTTAGGATATTCCAGGTGATGCAGTGGAAAAACGTTTGGCTCAGAGGAAGTGAATTGGCAAAGATTTTTTGGAGTCAGCCAGGAAAACAAAATGTCCTTTCCCCTTTTATTGGCGGAGGAAAGTCCTGTGGCCTCAACACAACTCCAGTCCAGCCCCTACTGCCATGCTGCAGAGACCAGGCGAGCCACAGCGCAGGGAAGAACAAGCCCTTCTGAGAAAAACACTCGTGGTATGAGTTTTGGTCACTTTCTTAACATTCCCTAACACCTAGAATACCTCAAAATATGCAATTCGTGTTTATCCAGGATGTCGGGAATTAACACCTGTCCTTCCCAGACAAATGTCTTGTTACCTTAAAGATGCATGTAACCTTCTCCCCTTGTAAGCGCAGCTCAGCTGCTCCTACTGCATAAATACATAGGAACCGACTCTGTTGAGGGGGCAGCTGCTAGGCAGAATCTCTCTGTGTCGGCTTCTGCCTCCCAGAAACCCTGAACTTAAACCCTCAGAAGAAAAGCTTTTCCCTTCCTTGCCTCCACACACAGGTGAGCGTGTATTGTGTCAAAGGTACTTCTAGTTCATAGAGCTGTTTCAGGCTGAGTGACAGGGTAGCCACACAGTGTCTGGCAATGGTTATCTGGTTTGTGGAGTATCTTCACAAAACTTTTAGAGAGCATGATGTAGGTTTGGGACTGGTGGCCTCTGAGATACCTGCACCATTTGTGAGTCCTGCAGTGAGTATTCAGTTTGTGAACAAGCAGAATGGAAATACAGAGGGACATAGTCATCTCCAGGACGGAACTAGGTTAAAGGTGGCCCACATGCATAAATAGTGAGACAGGTGCTCTTCCAACCTTCCTCGGTCCAGAGGAACCATTGATGAGCTGGAGCACAGAATGGCTATTGGAACGGCAAGACTGGGGCGTCTAACTCCTGACTTCTGACTCATCTGACTTGGTGACTCACATGTTCCCCCTGATACTCATGACAACTTGTCAAGCTCCATTGCACCTACAGAGAAAACCCAAGTTTGTAGAAGTCAGTTAATGACCAAGAAGATCGGACACATTTGCATCGGACACCAATGATGCAGTCTGTCAAAGCGTAGTCACTTGAAGGGTGTCGAGAAAGGGTCATTATGGGAAAGATTAATGTTGATTTTCTTGGCTTTCCTTGGGCTCAAAATCAGAAGCTTAACTCTTCATTAACACAGGTGATCACACCATTACAACTGGTAATCGGTCAGATGGCTGGATTAGACTAATTTATTGTCATTACTCAGACATGCCTTACTTGGAGACGACCCTCCTTCTACACAACACAAAACAAATAAGAGAGTTTGTATATGTACTCCACAGTCCCAGATCAGGAATTCCAGGATGGGATGGTTTGGGGAATTTGAAAATTTAAATTTCAGAATGGCAGAAAGCTACCTGTGTTGTATATGATATGCCAAAAGCCAGTAACAATTATAGACCTCATTCCCATGACCTGAAGGAATGGTCTGAGGCTCTTCATGTTCCTGGAGTGAGCAGATGCCCTTGGGCTACACTAGTTTGCTACAGGACAGGGCGTATGGAGATGTTACTGGTGCCTCGAGCAAATTGATGAACAACTGGAAGCAAGTGAAGTGATACAAGTGAAATTTCAGAAAAGAGCTTTGACACCTGTACTTTTCAGTAACAAGCACTCCTACCTGGGACTGAAACCACATGCTGTGGTCCAACAACCAGACAGACAGACAAATTATTGTCACCTTCAGCAGAGTAAAGAAAGATTCCAAGACAACCAGATTTGTTGCTAAATGAATTCAGGGCAACTCCAGTTCTGTTGCCTAAAACAAAATAACTTGGGGTTTTAATCATTTTTAGGATTTTTATTTCAGTGGATAAGGGATTATGAACTATCTTAATTTACTTATAAAAATATTATATTCTGATCTAAAGGCTCTATTGACATTTCGAGATTATACATGCCAGTCAATACCCACAATGCTGCTTTTGTACTTCATGTTGCAGCCACTCGCAGGAAAGGCAGAAAGGGGCTCTGTAGCGTTCAGCCATTTCCCCAGGTTGACCAGAGGTGCCAGGTCAGCCATTACTTCTGAACCTGTAGCCAGGGCTGGCAAACTGTGGTTTGTGAACCAAATCTACCCCAATTTTTGTATAGAAAGTTTTATTGGGACAATATCATGAGTCTCCTTTGATTTACTTTTTAATATTTTATTCTGTAACAGAAAGTTGTATACTTTCAAGAGATCCATATGACCCCCAGAGCCTAAAAATATTTACTACATGGTCAGTCTGAACAGTTTGCTGACTTGTTATGTAGAGGAAGCCTCATAATCTTTATCCCAGTTCACTGTCTAGTAAGTTACTACTGACAAATAAGAGTTGGTAGTAAGAATAAAATTTGCTTCTAGCCCTTAACTAGTGTATCAAAAAATATTCAAAGTATTCTTCATTAATATAGAATGTGCAATGTCTAAGTTAAAAGAAATGCAATGAATCCACTATTTTAACATTCATTTGTAATAAACATTTATTGGTAATAATAATTAGACAGGGTACTTTAATGTGATATATACACACATCTCAAATTTCCACACTATCATAATTATTTCCATTCAAAAGAAAATATGAAAGGTTGAAAGTTTCTCTAAAGTGGCACAAGAAACGTTTTATTTAATATTTAAACATAAGAAAATTGATTATTTCTGAGTTTTCTCCCACAGCTTATCTTAGCCTGGTTGCTTATTACCTGAGGTGCATGAAACAGCTGAGCCATAAAAGGAAATATTCCTGGCATTAGATTCACCTCAAAGTGAAACATGAATTATCTTGACAAAACAGAGTTCAACATCAGTGGTTAATAGCTGGCCTATTCAAGTTTGAGTCAACATAAAAGACTTTTTATCTTGTCTCTGTTTTTATTCAATGTAACACAACTGTGGGAACCTGTAGGGTTAATTACAAGGTAATGAATGGATGGATGTTCTTCACATAACCTAGAGCTGTTTCCACACATAATTCACTCTCCAAGGACACTGCTGACCGGCTGTCCACCAAACACAAAAGCCAATAGTGGAAGAAATATAATGCCTCTTGCTCAATGGCTCTGCTCAGCCTCTTCCCCCCTCAGCCTGTGCAGAACTCTGTCCCAGTCACTGTAAGAGGCTTCTGGAAGCAGAACCTTTGCTTTTTGGCCCCTATAATCTCACAATTAAGTAAAAACACACACTCATAAAAATTAAGCAAGCATACATATCTAAACAATTCCAAACAATTTGTGATCATTTGCTAAACTTCAGGCCAACTTTCTAAATATTTAAGCGTAACTCACATCATTGCAAGAGTTCAGAACTGTCTGGAAAACCCTTCCCATTTCATGTCACTAATGCATGTTTCAAACAGTGAGACTTCTATTTATTTTGACAACTACCCCAATGTCAGGATGTGGCAAGCAAGTATAAAAAGATGAGTAGACAGGAATTTGACAACATAATTTCACAATATGGATTTTTTGAAATATTTATGGGAGAATTTTCTAATCTTATTTACTATAATTCCTCACAATAATACTTGGAGTCCCCAGATATTACAGGTTGAAGCAGTTTAAATGTGGGAACAGCACACCTTCATTTTCAAAACCCAAAATTAGGAAGCAGAGAATTTGGGTAGAATGTCCATTGGTTCATTTCAAGCAGCAAAATTATCCTGGGCTACTGGTCTTCTCCAAAATGAGTTGGGAAGAATTATAGAATTATGTCTTGTAATAGCCCAGGCCACATAAAGTTTCAAGTAATCCTTCTGGGCAGTGTTTAGGTGACTTATGTGAAGTGGGAAGACTCACTTCACATCATCAGGGAGTCTACACTTTCCTCTTTACCCAACCTTGTCACCAGGAAGTTCCTGGGAGAGTTAGGATGATAAGTAGCTGTTATCTGCTATTTAGCCCTTCTGTCTGTCTCACCAGCTCCATAAGACAAGCATCAGTCTATGTCTGATCTTGATTTTCATATATGTTCAGGAATTAATCCCTACCACCCAATTTATGTTCAGGAATTAATCACCATCACCCAGTTTCTCAAGGAGTCGTGGCCTCAAGCTAGAGAAAAGAATTTGTTCTTTTCAGGATAAGGAAAATCTGTCCTACTTCCGAATAGATTGGTTCATTATCTACCCTCACAGAAAGGAATTTTAGGAAACAAATGAATTGTGAGCTAGCAAACCGTGGACCAGGATGTCTTATTAATGGTTGGAAACTATCACAAGTGTGGAAGATTGAGGTTAGGTAAGACAGAGAAGGGACCAGTGTGTTAATAATTGGTGTGCTAATAATTGTTGGAAATGCTAACACAAGACTAGAACTGAGCATTGAATGTAGCAAAGACATATACATGATAATCCCTAAATGCATTTGTTGCAAGCTACAATGTGTAAGAGAAGGGAGAGATTGAGAGAGAAAGATGAAGAAGAAAGAAGGAAGAAGAGGGAGAGGAAGAGGAAGAGGAAGAAGAAGAAAAGAAGAGGAAGAAAAAAAAAGAAGAAGAAGAAGAAAACAACGAAGAAGAAGAAGACAACGAAGAAGAAGAAGAAGAAGAAGAAGAAGAAGAAGAAGAAGACAATGAAGAAGAAGAAGAAGACAACGAAGAAGAAGAAGAAGAGGAGGGAGGAGGGAGGAGGAGGAGGAGGAGGAGGAGAAGGAGGAGGAGAAGGAGAAGGAGAAAGAGGAGGAGGAGAAGGAGGAGGAGAAGAAGAAGAGAAGGAGGAGGAGGAGGAGGAAGAGAAGAGATCAGTTTTCAGAAACCCATATAAGGGCATAATGTGATCTGATTGACCACTTCACAATCCCTAAATTTCATACACAATCAGATTGTTTTTTCCAATCAGATGATCTCGTAACTAATGAGACAGTGAAAACAACTAATGGATAGGGGAAGGTAATATATATAAAAACGGCTCTGGGCACATCTCTTTGACTCCACCATTCTCCCTGCATTAACATACGCCTCAGACACCTGGGCCCTAAGAAAGCAGGATGAGAATGCTATTCTGGTCTCCCAGAGAGGAATCGAAAGAGCTATGCTTGGAATATCATGCCTCACTCAAGTGAGAGAAGCAATCCAGAGTTCTGACCTCCATCGCTATTCTAGAATCAGGGATGCTGTCTCGCTTGCCAAGGCATCGAAAATCAGATGGGCTGGACATGTAATGCGATTTGGAGACAACTGCTGGACTAGAGCCATTACCGACTAGATCCCACAGGATGTCAAAAGATCACGTGGCCGCCCACCTACAAGATGGTCAGACTTCCTTGTAAAGACCCTGAAGGAACGTTTTGAGGCTCTTCGTATTCCTGAATCAACTAGATGCCATTGGGCTACATTGGCACGTGATAGGATCCAATGGAAATGTTACTGGCACCAGCTCAAGCAAATCGATGAATATTCAAGTGATTAAGTCATCAAGTGATCAAGTGAATATATATAAACATAGATCACCATGTAGGGTGGTGCTTCTGCTGTAACAACACTGCCTGCTGCTGCTTCTGGTGTGAGGGGTGAAAGAGAATGGATAGAATATTGTGTGGAAGAAGAGAACACAGTGAGTCATGAGCCTCAGACAGAGCAGTGCAAGAACAAGGAGAGAGCTTCTAACCAATACCTTACATAGGCTGTTAAATAAAAGAACTGTGGCACAGAAGACCTGTGGTGGTAAGCACGTGCTAATCTTACATGCCAGTCACAGGAAACCCAGAGCAGTTTGCTATCTGCTGAAACCCTAAGTGTATACATCTTAGGCAGAAACATGGATGATCGCAGACTAGGAGAGCAAAAGAAATTATATATCTCAAGCAGGCAATCCCCATAATGGGGGAAATGTACCATCTCAAAGAGGAAGGTCCCCCACCCCTTTGCCCACAAAAGGGGAGAAACCCGCATCTTTGACTCTGCCAAGTTAGTTTTTATGAAATTGCCTCCCCAGAGTCTGTTACTAGGGTGTTACTAAGGAGGAAAGCTTAGAATTGTTGATAATTTTCTTTGATAGTTTTCTGCATGCCCTTTGTTCTTGCAGTGGAGTCTCTATTCTACTTTAACTGATACTCTGACCCTGGAATTCTGCATCACAAAGGTTTTCCAGGCTCTTCAGATGGGTGCAGTGTTATTTAAAAGACTGTGTGCCTTTGTACTTGCTTTGTTTGGAGACACAGTGCCTTTCTCCATGCACTTGCCTCTAGTACCCCCCCCCCACACACACACACACACATAACTCCTGGTCTACCTCATTAAGAAAATACCCTACATGAATCTCAGGGACTTTAGGTGGTAGGATACTTGCTAGAGTTTCGGAGGGCAGAGCACCTGCAGCCAATACCAGCCTCCAGGGAGATAAGTGATGTTGGGTGAGCTAGGAAGCAGTACTAGTTCATGGCTTCTTTTCCTATGGTCAGACTAGGAAGAGATTTTCTTGTCATGGAGAGCAAAAGCACCTACAAGGTTCAGTACTAGGCATAAACCAGCTTTCCCAGGATCCTCCAATCTGACACTATCCATCCTGCAATCTCCAGAAATTCAGCTTCCATAGGGACATTCATCAGCCATGGGCAAGCAAGAATGGTTGGTCACTCTAACAGAATAATCCAGTGTGACCAGCCAGCAAGTCCACTTGTTTAATTTGAAATTGGACAGACAAGTCTGCTGCTTTATAGCCATCCTCTCTGGAAACATGAAAGTCCCTCTACTCTACCGGTGGCCATTATGTTGTTCAAATTCCTATCAGAAAACCATCACTGCACAGCAGGGATACATATAGTGATAGTTCCACATCTGGGGACAGTCACACTGGTTGACCAAGTAACACAAGCAAACAACTATTCTCTGAAATAGTCTTTGCATGAGTCAGTGTGAGATTTATTTTTAATCAATTTAACATGGAAGAAAAAGATATCTTTGTTTCTCCTTCTTCTATTTCTTGCTTAAATGGTACCTTTGTCAAAAGTCTGTGATTATACAGTGACAAGCACCATGTAGGTCCTTAGAGGTACTTTTCCTTGAAGTTCCTCAGTATCTGAGAAACTTTATTTTTAGCAAAGTGCTTTTAATAAGAGGTTTCTTAAATGAAAGTATCGAATGCACAGGTAAGAACAATTCTGTTCTGTGCTCTGCCTGGCTGGCCTCTTTCCACAGAAGCTCTTTCCTGGAGCCATCCCTGCACTATCAGTCCCCATCAGGGAAATACAAGCCAACTCTGATAGTGGCATAAGCCCAGCATCACCACAGAGGAGATTCTTCTGCACCAGCACAAGACCCTGTCTACCAAAGTCATCTATACAGCAGAGAATGGAAGATAGCACACACTGTAGTTGATTGAATAGTTAGGACTAGGTCAGTGTTCTGGTCCCATCTCTGCCACCAGATTGCTGCATATTCAGGAGGAAGTCATTGATATGCTTCTGTTTGGACCTTTCTAGTGCAAGATCACTGATGCCCTCCAACTTCTAGTAATTTCTAGACGGACAGACAGACAGACAGACAGATACACACACACACACACACACACACATTGAAAATAGGATCTATTTCACTGTATTAAGCAGTTGAGCTTAATGATTTAAGCAACAAAGGTTGGGATGTCTTGACTCTGTAGACCTGAGCCCTGTGCTGGACACCACAGAACATCACATAACAGTGGGTGAGATAATGGAGCCAACCAGTAAGACGGGAGGAGCAGAGGAAGTAAACAGACTTGAGAGAAACTGAGTAGACAGAGGATGTCCACCTGGGGAAATGTTTGAGGCCCAAAATCAAGAATTAAGGAATCTGCTCTGCTAAGTTGTGGTTTTCTCCAATCAGGCTCGAGTCTCAGATCATCTCAGACAGCTGAGTTCTTGGGACATGAGACCGGCTCTTAGAATCATCCGATAACTTAAGGAAGAATACTGCAGAGCACAAAAATAACAAAAGTATTTCCCTTGCGAATAGCTGCCAACAAATACCATGTTCCAGTGCTGTTTACCTTGGCTAAGCGGCTCCTAGTTGCTCCACTATCTAGGACCCCCACTGCCACAAGAGTGTGACTCTGACACACAACTATGCACAAGGACCACAATGAAAAAAGCAACATTCAAACCCCGATGACCACTGCAACCAAAGACATGTGAGCACCAATGCCAGAAACACACCCCTGGCATACATGTGTTTGACCCCTGCACCATTCCATGGTAAACAGAGCAACCACCACATGTGTTGAGCACCACAACTAAATGACTGAGATTGGAGCAAGTGTTCAAGAACCTCAACTAAGGCTAGAGTCATATTGCAGCAGGGGGTGGGGACGCTTGCCTTGTATGCCATCAACCCCACTTCAATCCCTTGTACCGTCTCTGGTCCTATCAGCAGCCCCAGGAGGGATTCCTGAGTACAGAGTGAGGTGTAAACCTTGAGCATGGCCAAGTGTGGCCCCAAACAAAACAAATGAACAAAGTACTTGACTCAAGTGCGGAACTCCTGTGGGATGGCATAGCTGAGAATGTGCAAACACTTACAACCAAAGTGTGCAAGTACCACAAGATTTCTGTGAGAAGCCCCACCTGTCATCACAATAAAGGGAAGGGAAGGGGGGAAAGTACTGACCCTCAGCTCTCCTTCCGGAGTCGGATTCCATTAACTGCAATGAAGCACAGCATGGATGATTTTTAATGTGTTCTGGTATTCTTGAAACATTTAGCATGAGTGGAGTGAGGGAAGGGAACAGGAAAGACACAGTGAGCATTTGCTCGATGCTTGTACAGCAACATGCTTACTTGTACCAGATGCATACAGGCAACCTTTGGTTCAATCCCCAGCACCTCATATGGTCTCCCAAGCAAGCCCTGCCAGGAGGAATCCTTGAGTGTATTGCTAGGAGAAAGCCCTAAGCATTTCCTGGGGTAGCCCCCATCAAAGAAAAAATTGAAAGAAAAAAAAAAAGTTTTAGAGGTCTGAACAGTAAATGGCTAAAATGCAGCAGATGTCCACAAGAGAATATTATTGATTGAATAAGCAGCTTAAATTGGATGAAATATAAAAGAGGTTGGTTGGTAACTAATGAACAGCAAGAAACTATGATATTCAATGGACCACTGCCACTGTATCACTGTCTTCCCGTTCATCATCGATTGGCTCGAGTGGGCACCAGTAACATCTCCATATGTCCTGCCTCTTGCAAATAGAGCCCAAGGGCACCTGCTTGCTCCAGGAACATAAAGAGCCTCAAACCATTCCATCAGGTCATGGGAATTAGGTCTATAATTATTACTGGTATTTGGCATATCAAATACGACACGGGTAGCTTGCCAGGCTCTGCCATGAGGGTAGCATACTCTTGCAGTCATCTCTAAATAAATTTTTTTTAAAGTTAGCAGACCTTGGGCCAGAACAAGTAAGAATAGTACAGCGGGTAGGGCATTTGTCTTGTACATAGCCAACCCGAGTTTGATCCTTGGCATCTCATAAGGACCCCAAGAGCTGCCAAGAATAGGCCCTAAGTATCACTCCAAAAAGCCAAGAGTTAGCTGATCTTTTCAAGTACCTGCAACACTGGCAAAATTAATAACCAAATTTTTCTGTGTGAGGGATCAAACCCAACACAATATCAAGTAACTCTATTGCTGAGCTACTTCCCTGGTACCTAAACAAAAAATAATCTTAATTTTGTGTACTTATGCACTGCTAAATGTCAATACCGAAACATGGTAACTACTGAAGACTTTGTTCTCATTAAGCAGTTCTGGGGTGGGTAATTTTAGCTGAAGGATTAAAGTGACAACCACCCCTCATTGAAAGAAACTTAATATTCACATGGTCACACAAACTATGCTTTAAAATTTATTACAAAACACAAAAACATTTCTAATATTAGGAGCTGGAGTAATAGTACAGCAGGTAGGGCATTTGCCTTGCATGCGACACTGACCCGAGTTTGATCCCCAGCATCCCATAGGATCCCTTGAGCACCAGGAGTATTGTATGAGCATTGTTGGGTGTGACACCAAAAGAAAAAAAAGAATGGGTCCCCTGGAGAGAGAAGGCAGAGAAGGGTCAACCTCTAGCACTGCTTATTGTGGTCCCTAAATCAAACCCCCCAAACACATGAAAAAGCAGAAAAGAATAATCATCAGTTTTCTAGACTAGAAAACTCAAAATTCAGACACTAATATGAATGATATATACCCTTTTTAGTTTAAGGGCAACAATCAAGTGAGCTATGTAAAGTGGCCTAGTACTAAAAAAAATTGCTACTACAATCTATTACGTTGTCAAAATTTGTTAAAGTCAATTCAGGTTCTTTTTTTCCTATGAAATCTTTAAACACTGCTAAAAGAGTTAAAAAAAAAAAGACCACCAACTTCTTCCTTCTCAGCTTCTTCCTAAAGATTCACGCACACATGTCCTAAGATGAAATTTCTTTTGAACAATTAGAGAAACCAAAGCTCAACACTATTTCTTTGAAAATATTTTACCTTTAGAAATAGTTAAAGCAGGAGACCACTGTGATCTTAGAATATCGAGACAAATGCTGCCATTACTGTTAATATTTGGATGATAAATTCTTGTTGTAAATGCCCAGCGGGTAGGGTGTTTGCCTAGCAAGCAGCCGGCCTGTGCCGGCCCTGGGTTCGATCCCCGGCATCCCATATGGTCCCCCGAGCACCGCCAGGAATGGTTCCTGAGTGCAGAGCCAGGAGTAACCCTGAGCATTGCCGGGTGTGACCCAAAAAGCAAAAAAAACAAAAACATGACTTCAGAGACATCAAACAATTAAGGAAATATGTAGAGAAGGTAAAGGTGAAGGCATATTCTCTCCAAAATCAATGGACCACAATGAAGACAAATAACTATTATGGTAGGGCAACCTTCAGGAACAGTAACTAAAGGGATAAAAGTCATCGGTAGAAATGCTGTAAGAACACTCAGACATTTTCAAAACAGACACTCAGACAAAAACTCAGAGACTTTCAAAAAGGCGCCATAGAGATCTAAGAGGTTATCATGGGAGCATGTGGCTAAACAATATAGAAAAAAAATAGAACCACTACAGATAAGAAGTAAGAGACTCAAGAAGCCAGATGCAGAGCAGATCACCCTCCTGGATGCTGGGATCTGAGAAGTTGAGGTCAAAAGGACTTTGAACCAGGAATTAGATTCCTGAGGAGATCCTGGAATCAGGTTCACTGAAGGAGAGAGCATGTGATAAGGCTAGAACCAGAGTGTGAGCACCAGTACACCAGCAGATCTGAGACTTCCGGGAAATCAGGCTGAGATAGAAGGGGACCTCCAGGGGCTGAAGGATCCAAACTGGGTCAATAACATCTCAGACCAATAGACTCAATTTAAGAAAGAGGGAAGGATTGCCAACTTCTGCCTCCTTGTACTGGGGCCTTACTTGAACCAGACCACCCAGGCTGACACTGCTTGATTTCCTCCAAAACCACCAGGAGTGAGTCCTGAGCACAGAGTTATCCAGGAGTTTCCCTGACCAGTGCTGTCTAAGACTCAACCTACAAGTTGAGTAACATTCCCACAGATTAATGGAGATCTGCGACTTACGTAAAAGAGAATTTGTAAATTCATATTTGAAGGAATTTAGTGTGATTCACATGAACACAAATAGGCCACTTAGGAAAGCAAAGGAAAGACAAGTTGAGAAGTTCATCAAAAAGATACTTTTAATGAAAGATAGAATATTTTCTAGATTACATTTAATTTTAGGCATCATGAATTATAATGTTGCTAGAGGCAGTATTTCCTGCATAAAATGTTCTAGCACTGCATGCTCCAGAGAGTCCACTTCCCTCCCCCGTTGTCCCGAGTCTTACCCCTACCTCTCATTCTATCCCCTCATTCTCCCCTGCAGTCAGCATCCTACTAAAGACCAGATCTCATTTTCTTTTAATGCCTTTTGGGTATTTATTATTTCCTTAGAATGTTTCTTTCTGCCCCACATATGAAAAACATCTTTTTAAGAAAGAAGAAAATTCTAGAATTAATGAATAAAATGAAATGGGAAAAAAATTGCAATAGAGAATTTAAAGGAGCATGCTTAATGAAGCAAGAGAAAGAATCTGAACTCAAAGACAGATCTTTTTATATTATCTATCCAGGAAAGGTAACTAAAATACCAATGAAAAAAAAGAGTACAGAAAGTCTATATTAACTATAGGATATTTGTGACTAAAGAAATGTTAACATTATATAAGTTCTAGAAAAATAAGAGAGAAAGGAACATTAAAAAATGATTATTTTATAATATGGCCATAACGTCCCCAAGTCTGGGGAAACATATACCAACAAAATTATAAAGTTCAAACCAATTGCCAAAGAACCTTTTCAAAGCTATAATCTAGTCAAACTAAAAGTCAAAGGAAAATAGAAAGCTTTGAAAACGAGAAAGACATCATGTACAGGGGACCCAAATAAACAGATGTTTTTCAGTCAAAAAAAATTTTTTTTCAGACCAGGAGAGGATGGACTACTAACTCAAAGTGTTCAAAGTTTAAAAAAAATGCAAAAAAATAATACTTAATCCGGCGAAATTATCCTTCAGACATAAGAGAGAGAGATGACTTTCCAAGATAAGCAAAAACCTCAGGGAACTTAAGCACATGTATACCACTGCACAAGTATGCAATTTTTTTTTCTTTTTTGGGTCATACCTAGCGATGCTCAGAGGCTACTCCTGGCTCTGCACTCAGAAATCATTACTGGAGGCGCTTTGGGGACCGTATGGGATGCCAGGGATCAAACCAAGGTCAGCCACATGCAAGGCAACCGCCCTACTTTCTGTACTATTGCTCCAGCCCCAACATGCAAAAAATTCTGGGAAAAAAAATTTTAAATATAAATTAAAGGATGCTTATTAGTAATATAAATAGACATAGGAGTGAAAACTATGGTAAAGAGAAATACATAGTCTAATTCCGAATATTCTAAAACCATAACCATGGTATGAAAATAATTTTAGGTGATGCTAAAACTGTAGCATTTAAGTTAAAGACTAGAGTTTTCAAAATAACTTCAAAAAATAACTTTTATATGTGGATAAACAATATAAAATATAAAAAATTGTGACATCAACAACATCAATTAAAGATACAATTAAGAGACATTTCTATGAAAGCTATTCTCTATTTAAGCTTTACTATTTTGTATGTAATATATATTATGAAATCTTCATGGTAAACAAAGTAAAACTATAATGTTTCACAAATAGTAATAAAAATAAACTGGGGCTGAATTAATAGCATTATCAGTAATGTGTTTGCCTTCTATGAAACCAACATGGTTTGGTGCCCTTCACCACACATGGTCCCCCAACCCTACCAAGAATGATTGCTGAGAGCAAAGACAGGAGCAAGGCCTGAGTACCACTGGGTGTAGCTCCTTCAAAAGAATTACACTTTATCACTACAAAAACACATCAATTAGCAAAAGCAATGGAGGAATAATGGAACGCCCAAATAATCACTAAGTAATTAACAAAACAGTTTTTGTTCATTTGTAACCCATCGATGATTACTCTAAATCCAAATGACTCAAAATTTCCAATTAAAGTTATAAAGAATGGATGAATGGTTTGAGGCTCTTAGTGTTCCTGGAGCTAGCAGATGCTCTTGGGCTATACTAGCACATGACAGGACAGGACATATGGAGATGTTACTGGTGCCCGCTCAAGCAAATTGATGAACAACGAAAAGAGAAGTGATACTGTGAAGAGTGGATGAAGAGATTTTTTTTAAATACCCAACTATATGCTACCAAAAAAGAAACTCACATAGTCCTTAAGAACACATAGTATCTTTAAAAATTGAAAATGTAGGAAATAATATTACCTGCATATAGAAATTGAAAGAGTAGTAGATAAATGAATAACAAAACAAAAGAACAAGTCAAAAACTGTAGTCAGAGAAAAAAGGAAGCCACTATACAATGAAAAGGGTCCTATGCGTCAAGAGGATATAACTATTACAAACAAATTTACAAATAGTATTAGGTCGCCCAAATATATTAAATAATTATTAACAAATCTGATGGTAACATTAATATGGTTCTTCAACCTCTTACAAAAATGATCATCCAGAAAGTCAAGCAGAGCATAATGGATTTGAACTATAACCTTTCCCTGTTTTTATCAGTCTTGTTCCAATGGTGATCCTTTCTATTATGTTCTTCCTATGGTCTCCTGTCCTACCAGTGTACCCTCAGTCTCATATACAGCACCCCCTTAGGTGCTTTTCATGATGGCCTCCTTGAATAATACGGGGCTCAGAGGCAGAGCATATGGCTCCAGCTCAGAAATGCTGACGTACCCAAAGACCTAACAGACACATTCAATCCAATGGCAGCAGAATACACAGTCTTCTCAAGCACACATGGGACATTCAGAGTGCATGTTTGTGCATACGTGTGTGTTAAGTCACACCCAGATATGTTCCTGGTTTTATGCTCAGGGATCATGCCTGTGGTGCAAAAACTCTAAGCCAGATCACATGTTCGTTCATAAATTATTTTTATTTTTAATTTAATATTTTAATATTTCATCCTGCAAAACAAATCCCACCTCCATTGTGTTACCAGCACCAAAGACACTCATTTCTCACCACCCCCAACCCCATGCCTGCTCCTTTAGGTGGCACCAATTATATTGACCATTGCATTCTATATATGGCAACGGTATTGATAAACTCGTGACTTTTTTGTGTTTGTTATGGGACAATCTGGTCTACTTCTGACCATATAATTTTCTAGAAACTGGTTGGTTTCTACTAGTTTGGGGTACCACGCAGATGCAAAATGTGTGCACACCACAGGGGAGAGCGGGAACAGCTCTGCCCCATGTATCTGTGTCTCTGAATCACGGCCTACAGCCCGGGATCAGTTCATGGGCAGGTCCACTGGGGCTCCCTGACTAGACAGAGGTGGGGGAAAGGGACTCCAGCTCCATCTCCAGGAAGCCTGGTGACTTTAGCCCTCTTTCATACATTCTTATGGGAAGTCTTAGTTTTAAGACAATTAGAAAAATACCAAGCATTTCTGATCACAGTAGCATGAAACTCGAGATCAGTAGGTGAGGAAAGTTGGAAAATCCACAAATTAAACAACACTGAAGAAATTAAACAACACTGAAGAACTACAAAGAATGATCATAAAGTTAGTTATTTTTTATTTTGGAAACAAGAGAAACACAAGATTTCAAAATTTAAGGACTGCAGTAAAAGCATTTCTGGAATGAAAATTTTTAGTGATAAATCCTACAGTATAAAAAATAAAATATCAAAAAAAGTATAAATTCATCCTCAAAGATTTAGGAAAATAGCAACAAACTAAATACCAAAGTTAGGGAGAAAGAAAAAAATAGGGCAGAAATAAGCAAATCAGAGACTTGAAAGATAATAAAACACTCAAATAAATAGAAAGTTGCCTTTTTTAAAAATAATAAAACTGAACTTAGACCTCCTTCTAACATCATGCACAAAAAGTCAGATCAAAATGGAATCAAAGATAAACAAATGGGATTATATAAAATTGAAAAGCTTCTGCACCTCAAAAGAAATGGTGACCAAGATACAAAGTCAGTCCACAGAGTAGGAAAGAATATTCACCCAATACCCATCTGACAAGGGGTTAATATCCAGGATATTTCAGGCACTGGGAACCCTTCACAAGAAAAAAAAAAGCCAACCCCATCAAAAAATGGGGAGAAGAAATGAACAGAAGCTTCCAAAAAAGAAGAAATTCGAATGGCCAAAAGGCATATGAAAAAGTGCTCTTCATCTTTAATCATCAGCGAGATGCAAATCAAAACAACAATGTGGTACCATCTCACACCACAGAGACTGGTACACATCCAAAACAGCAAGAACAACTGGTGCTGGCTTGGATGTGGGGAAAAGGGACTCTCATCCACTGTTGGTGGGAGTGCCGTCTACTGGTCCAGTCCTTTTTAGAAAACACTATGGGCATTCCTCCGAAAACTAGATATTGAGCTCCCATTTGATCCAGCAATAGCACTCCTGGGAATATACCTGAGAGACCGAAAAACACATAGCAGAAACACTATCTGTACTTCTTTATTCATCTCTGCTCTATTCACTGTAGCTAGAATCTGGAAACAACCTAAATGCCCAAGAACAGAGGACTGGCTAAAGAAACTGTGGTTCATCTACACTATGGAATACTATGCAGCTGTCAGAAAAGACAAAATTATGAAATTTACCTGCAAATGGATGGACATGGAGACTATCATGCTAAGTGAAATTAGTCAGAAGGAAAAGGACAGATATAGAATGACTGCATTCATTAATAGGATATAAATAGATACCAGTGTTTTACTAAATGTGGGAAATGGTAATGGCAGATTAAAACTCACCATTGAGTGCCAGAGCGATAGCCCAGCGGGTAGGGGATTTGCCTTGCAGGCCGGCCTGCCCGCCTGGGTTCGATCCCCGTGGCCCATATGGTCCCCCGAGCACTGCCAAGAGTAATTCCTGAGTGCAGAGCCAGGAGTAACCCCTGAGCATTGCCGGGTGTGACCCAAAAAGAAAAAAAAACTCACCATTGAGTATACACAAAGAGCCTTAAGTGATAAACTCTAAATATCTGCAGTGCTAGCCACAATGTGTAAAAGAAGAGGGAGAGAGATGCAGAAACAGAGAGAGGGAAAGAGAGGAAACAGGACTACCTGCTATTGAAGCAGCCTGGGGTAGGTGAGAGGGGGTGAGCTACATTGGTGGTGGAAATGGGGCACTGGTGGAGGGATGGGTGCTGGAATACTGTATTACCAAGAACCAATTATGAACACCTTTGTAATTGTATGTCTCACAGTGGTATGATAAAAAAAAAAAAAATAATAATAAAATAAAATAAAAATAATAAGACTGGAAAAGCCTTAACTAGTCTAGGCAGCAAAGAGTGGTTATTCAAATTAATAAAATTATAAATTAAGGCAACAGAGAGATATCCCAAAGCACATGCCTTGCATATGAGATCCAAGGTCAAAACCCATCACCACCAGGTTCCCTGGGCACCGTCAGGTGGTCACTAACCCTGGTGGTTCCCACATTCCACTATACGTTTTTGTACCATGTGGTATAAAAACATTACATGGGGGAAGGGAGAAAAAGAAAGAGAAAGAGAGAGAGAAAGAGAGAGGGGGAGAAAGAAAGGCTTATCTTGATTTTGGTAATCATTTCACGAAGCATGCATAACAAAGCATCACCTTTTATACTTTAACAACATAAATTTTTTTCGTCAACTTTTTCTCAATGAAATTGGGAAAATAAAATATAATTTCAACTCTGAACCTGATGTGTGTTTTTGTTTTGTTTTGTTTTTTGCTTTTTGGGTCACACCTGGCAGTGCTCAGGGGTTACCCTGGCTCTGCATTCAGGAATTACTCCTGGCAGTGCTCAGGGACCATATGGGATGCCGGGATTGAATCTGGGCCAGCCGCATGCAAAGCAAACGCCCTCCCCACTGACTGTTGCTCGGACCCCTGAACCTGGAGGTTTCTTAACCCATTCCTTAAGCACTTTTTGTTTTGTTTTGTTCTGTTTTGTTTGGGGGGAAAACATCTTGCCAATGCTCAGGGGCTACTCCTGTGTCTACACTCATGAACCACTCCTGGCAGCCTCAGGGGACCATATGGGATGCCAGGGATAGAACCAGGTGAGTCACATGCAAGGCAACTGCCCTACCCACTGTACTTTTCTCTGGCCCTACCTTGAACACTTTTTTACCTAGCCCTTATCACCTATAATTATTGGTGCTCACATACACAACATGATGTAACAAACACAGTACCTAAGTTTGCAACCCATATTCTCACCCTAAGAAAAAACTGTCTATAGACATGGATTTTTATCTGTTTTGTTCCCAGATACATTTCCTGTGCTTAGAACAGTGCAAGACATATGAGACTTTCAATACATATTTACAGATACACAAATGAAGCAGACCACTAAAAGAGATGGATTAATCTGCATCCAGAGTTCACTCAAAACACGTCAGATCTGAGTTTTTATCAGTAACAGAGAGATTTAGGTCAAAGAACAAAAATTGTGATAAAAAATTTTCAATCCTTGACTAGAGAGTGTGACTTTATTCTTCCATCCACCAGTTGAGGGAGTGAAGAATATTAACGTGCACCTCTCCATCTGGGAGGCAGATGACGTGGGTGGGAGGCAAAAGAAATAAGGCAGGGACTAATGCAGAAATCTACTCTAAGAAAAATTCTAAAGCTTTTGCAAGCTTAAAGTTGTGCAGGATGCTTCAGCTGAGAGGGCGGGACAGAGAGAGAGAGAGAGAGAGAGAGAGAGAGAGAGAGAAGGGAGGGAGGGAGAGAGAGAGATAGTCATGTTAATGTTATGGTTTGCTGGATAAAATGTGGTCTCCAAACATGAGTCAGAGTCCCCTAGAAAGTCTGGAATTTCTAATAATTAAGTTTCCTCAGTGCAATAGAAAAACATGATCTCATCTCTCCCTATAAGCAGTTATGTTTTCCAGGGTAACAGAGCTCAAATTTTCTCTTAAAAGGATTTTGCCGAATGAAATAAAAAAGAAAAGCAATGCTCATCTGCATTTCTCTGCATAATTTCATTATTATTTCTGAGTTAAAATCCTCCAACAGCCTTCTCTATTCACGATATGTAAACATCATTTTAGCTTGCAAAAATATTTTTCAAAGTCAAAGGGAGTCCGGATTATCCTTTCAGGCTTAAGATTTTTGTTACAGCTAAAATGATATGGGTGATACCAGTTCATCATTTGGAATTTCATGTCCCAAAGAGAAAATCCATATCTTGAATTGGTCCTTGATCTATAGCCTATAGGAGACCAGCCAATGTTTAAATACAGCAAAGAAGCTTCAATACAACAGAGGCTCAGAGACAGAAATGAAATATTGAGCTGGCCCTCCCAGAGAAATCAGTTTCACGGGAAAAAAATGAAAGGAGTTTCGGGTTTAGGAGTAGGTGAATTAATATTTGTGTTTATATAGAGGAGAGTATATGTGCTTATTGCAAAGTATAATTGAGCTTCTTTCCAGCAACAACACCAATGATACCAATGCACCAGCAAAATCTAAAAAGTACAACAATGTATGAAATCTAAAAGTAGACTTTTTCCGCTTTGCTTCCTCACTGCTTTCCTTCCCCACTGCTTTCCTTCACTCTCCCTTATCAGTCCTGTTGCATCATGGGAGAGTTATTTCCATGTTAAATTATTTAGTTAACATCATCTTCCCTGCTTCTTTATAAATCCACACAAAAAGGAATATTTTATTTCTTATGTAGAGGCTAACATAAGCATAAGCAAACTCTTTTTCTGAATCTAAAAGCACAATGATATATGAAATGTGTATGATTTATTTAAATGCGTCTATGCGAATGCTAAAGTTAACTCTAACTATGGAGAAAGAGAAGAATGGTGGTTTGAAACAAAGCAGAAATTTTCAAAGACCTAACAGTTATGAAACTGAAAGAAAGAAAATAAAAAGGGGCAGTTTACAAAGGGGAATAAATGGCCCAGATAGTAGAGGAAGGAAGTGATTTCCTCCAGCTCTGAGTAAATTCATAGGAGCCTGTAATTAAAGGAAGGGACCCTGCTTCTCAGTGGACAGGTCCAGGGAACATAAGCCACACCAAATGCCTCAGGCCGTGACCTGGCTGAATAACAGGGACAAGCTAAGACCCATTTTCCTGTTTCTCCTAGTAAGTCGGAAAAGAATGATCTGGTGATGGACAGGAGTGCATTAATTCACACACTCACACACTCACCAGCAGCCACAGCAGACAGTTCACTAGCTTTCTGCAACAAGCCCTTCCCCCACCTTCATGTAACCCTCCCACATAGATCCTGAGTAGTGCTGGTGACCTTGGTCAAAAGGACATGGGAAATGATGACATAAGCAGAGATCCACTAAGATCTGTCCTCCAAGGGTGATGTAGTCAGAGTCCTTGGTTGCCATGGGTATGTGTGGGTACAGTAGGAATTAGACCACATGGAGAAGGAAAAGACCTGAAACTTTAGGGCAGGCAGATTCAAGCTGGGAAGGAGGACATCCCTGGAGCACTTCTCTCTGCAGCGTCAGCCTGAGAGAGCTCCTGTGCTGGGCATCCTGACCTCAGTAGCAGGAAGAGGGCAAAGTCTCGCTTTAGGGGACCTTGAGAGGTTAAGAATGACATGTAATTGTCAAAAATGATAATACCAGCCTAGAAGTGAGCATTGAATATAGGCAACAAGATACACATGATAACCTCTAAATGTGTGTATTGCAATCCACAATGTGTGAGAGAAGGGAGAGAGAGAGAGAGAGAGAGAGAGAGAGAGAGAGAGAGAGAGAGATAAAGACCCTGCCATAGAGGCAGGCTAGGGGAGAGGGGGAGGGATTGGGGACATTGGGCTGTGGAACATTGTATGACAGAAACCCAAACATGAACATCTTTGTAATTGTATATATCTCACTGTGGTATAATAAAATATTTTTAAAAATGACATGAAAGACCACAATCAGGGGCATACACTACTATAATGCCTCTGAAAATGGAGTCAGATCTCCCTCACTCCGGATTCCTCACCTAAGTGTCCGTCATCCCATCTGGAGTTTATTTTTTCTTCCCCCAGCACGAAGCAGAGCTCTGTGCTTGCTTTAACTAGAAGATGTAGCCCAGTTGACATTCTGGGGCTTCCACACTCAGGTTTTAAAAGAATTTGTGGAATCTACTTCCTTCCTTCTTAGAAAGCTTGCTCTTGGGATACTCCCTCTCAGAACCCAGTTTCCACACTCTCCGAAGCTCAAGTCACATAAAAAGAACATCGAGAAGAAAACTGTGGGAATGGGGCCAAAATCGTGGGAATAGGGCTAAGCTCCTGGCTGACAGCCACCATCCACCGCCAGTCTTTAAAGCAAGTTGTCTCAGAAGTTCCAGCCTAAACAGCCCCCAAAAAGATGGCAGCTTCTGCCAACATCATGCAATGCCGAAGTACTACCCTGCTGAGCTCAGTCAACCCAGGAAACTGATTAAAAAAAAAAACTGGTGTGATTTTAAGCAACTTCTTTTGGGGGTGATTTGTTGCACAGCTTTGAGTTTCCAAAATCATGGCATATTTATCTTTGGTATTCAGGAATGGGAATTTGAATTTACTGCAAATTCCTTGAGATTATTTCTAATACTTCCAAAATCCTTCACCATCTTTGTTCATTAGCATAGTTTTAAGATGTTTAGTAAATGAGAAATGAATTTAGTAGTATTTTAAAAGAGCCATAGCATAGAAAATATCCAAATAGTGTAATTTGTCAGCAAACATCATTGGGTTCTATTCAAATAAATATAACATTCAAATCGAGCCAGCACTAACAGAATCATATGTCTAAATAGAAAATTTGAAGCTTATATTACTTCCAAAACATGTCAATTTTTCTTGGAATACTACTCATAGGATTTATAGAAAATATACTATGCATATAAATATTTTTCATTTCAATATTTTTAAGAAATATTCACCATTAATAGGCTTGGGCCACAAACACACATGACTTCAGTACCTGCAAGAATGACTGATTAGATGGTGGCCAATTATCTCCAGGCTGTCCTGGCCTCAGTTCCTACTGATGTTGACCTTTATAATCAGCTTCACAAACAGACCTTTCTGCTGTTGCCCTCTGTCTCCCATTCCCTCAAAACAGTAATTGTCTTAGTGTTATGCTGTGTCACTGTCTTCCTGTTCATCATTGATTGGCTCAAGCGGGCACCACTAACATCTCCATATATCCTGTCTCATGCTAGTAGAGCCCAGGGCATCTGCTTGCTCCAGGAACATAAAGAGCCTCAAACCATTCCATCAAGTCATGGGAATGAGGTCTATAATTGTTACTGGTATTTGGCATATCAAATACAACAAGAGTAGCTTGCCAGACTCTGCCGTGCGGGTAGCAATGCTGTGTCAACTCTTGGAAAATTGTATTATTTTCCTGATGCTGGGGCTGGATTGTTTTAGGATTCATGACTCAAAAAATCCATGTCTGACTGAAGAGATAGTATAGAGTTTACTACATATGGTTTTCACGCAACACATCCCAATTCTATCCCCAATTTGATTTGTGGCCCCACATATGGTCCCTAGCCAGGAATAACCACTGAGCATAGTCTAGTGTGACACCAAAATAAAAACAAAACATCAATTTCCACCACAATACCATGAAACAGTTCTCACATGGAAACAGCTGCAGTAATAGAGAACATCACCCACCATCAGCCTCTGTGTGGGGGTACCCCAACTATCAGCTAAACAAATATGATTCCTGTACCAAGAAGTTTCCAGTTGAGCGAGGAAAACACATAAGAGAAGTGAAGCAGAGACTTAAATCTATGATCACAAACCACCACAGACTCTGCCAGGTAAGCATGTGAACCGTCAGATAAAATGGTAAAGAGTGGATCTTACATAGTTGGCCTTAACATATAAGTATCGTGCGCTAACTGATTGTGCCACTGGAGCTCCAGTTGGCCTTAACAAAAAGTCAACAAATCTTTGTCTTGATCCCCAATTACTCAGGGGAAGCAAAACGCAAACTCAGTTAAGAGGACACTTTTGCTTGAGCGCTATTTTGCCATGAAGAAGTCCAATATGTCATCAACTGAAGCCAAAATTTCTGTACTATGGAAGCCTTCTTAGAAGAGGAAGAGTCTTCCCAATGAAATGTGAGTGTGAATTCCTTTTCCACATCATTATCGCAGAATCTCACAATTTGCACCTTTTGAGTTGGGCCATTCCCTTTTCTCTAAGAATATAATGTAAGATCATGATTAATGCTACATTTCCTGTAATTTGTGGTCATTTCTCATAAGTCTTCAACAGATATTTCTGCCACTACTAGTAATTAGTCTAGAAGAAATGACATGGCATATAACACCTTCCTCAGAGATGCTCCTTCTCCAAGTTCATCTCTGATGATTCGTCCCACTGCTTGACGGTCTCCTGAGCTAATGACCTGCCTAACAATAAAGATGGCACCTCTATTACCCCTAAGGACCTGAGAAGGTTCTACCTTGTGAACTTTTCTGTGAGTTTAATTATATCTGAATATAAAGTATAATAAGAAAAAGACCTGGCTAATTGAAGAGTTTCTTGAGTTTACACTTTTTCATCGCTTATAAAAACCCTCTTTCACCATAAGATAATTTGCCACAGGCAGAGGACAGGTTTCACGGTGACCAGAGAAGGACTTAATACTATGGAACAGCCTACTCTGGTCTGGTTCTTCAATCATTCCTGCTGCTCTGCTAAGCCTTGCTCTCTCTTTGTCAGGTGCTGCATAAGAAACCACCACATTGGGCACATTTTAAGATTCCCCAAAATGTCAGTTGACTTGGTGTGAGGAGAATTGTATGGGGAGCCACTGGCTGAAGAGTATCAGGACAGAAGTTCTCTTCTACCTCCGAGGCTGCCGGGAACAGATGAAAACTCACGAGTCCAGCGCAGTTCCAAAAGGCTTTTAACAGTACAACAAGCTCTACCACCGCAATCTAATATAATGGAAGACCTCTAGCTCTGGTCATAACTTAGACCATACATCTCCCACCAAAGAGGATCCCACCAGAGAGAATCCTACCAAAGTGAATGTGGTACCTCATTTCAGTCCCCTTATATACACCAAAGTAATCCTAACTTCAGGGAGGGTCCTGTCAGCAAAAATCAACTGAACAGCTTCTAGAGAGTAGAAGAGTGTAGTAGGTTGGTGCCACACCCTATTACGGTCTAAACAAATGATTATGCCAAGGACTAATCCCCTCTTCTGAGATTATCTCTTATGTCCAAACACTAAGGAGGGGGAGGCTGGTATAAAGTAATATGTTTTAGTTTCATGGTCTTCATGTAATCTAGATGGTACCCACAAGGTCTTTCTTATTTATTATCTGCACCAGAGTGATTCTGAGTATCTTGTTCTCTGTGTACTGAAAAAGTCACACTCACCTGCTTAAGGGCAAACTAGTTTGATCCTTCCTATAATCTTAAACGATAGTCTGAATGTAGCCAGGGTGGTAGACTCCTGGTAAATTCTAACTGTCCCATGCTGGGACCAGTAGGTCTAAAGAGGAGCTGTGCCCAATCTAGATCACATAGAAGTCATAGTAGCTATATAATGATAATTCAGAAGTTACTCATTCAGAGTCAATGTGACTTCTGTAACTGCCACACCCTCCATCAATGTTTACACAGGAGACAGATTTCATTAGTATGAACCCTGGCTTAAGAATATGTAAATATTGATGATAAAGTGATTGTATTTTTGAGAGTGTGTTTCAGGATATTCAGTTCTATTCCATAGAACTGAATAGAGTTCTATGGAGTCTGTCTCTATACCAATACCGTGCTGTCTTAATTATGACTGCTTGTAGTCATAATTTGAGTTTGAAGTTGGGGAAAGTAATACCTCCCATCTTCTTTTCTCCAAGGATTGCTTTAACTATTAGTGGAGGTTTATTATTCCATACAAATTTCAGAAGTGTTTGGTCAATTCTTTGAAGAATGTCATGGGTATCTTTATAGTGACCACATTGAATCTGTATAAAAAATACTAAGTGGAGCAAAGAAAGCCTCTTCAACAAATGGTGCTGGGAAAACTGGGAAGCCACATAAAAAATGAACTTAGACCTCCTTCTAACGCCATGTACAAAAGTCAGATCAAAATGGATTATAGATCTCAACATCAGACATGCATCTGTAAGGTACATCGAAGAAAACATAGGAAAAACACTACGACATCGGAACTAAAGGCATCTTCAAAGACAAAACACCACTTAAAAAGCAAATAGAAACAATGATAAAAAAATGGGAATATATAAAACTGAAAATCTTCTGCACCTCAAAAGAATGGTGACCAAGATACAAAGACAACCCACAGAGTGGGAAAGAATATTCACCCAATATCCATCTGATAAGGGGTTAATATCCAGGATATATCAGGCACTGGTAGCACTTTACAAGAAGAAAACAGCCAAACCCATCAAAAAAATGGGGAGAAGGGCCAGAGTGATAACCCAGCGGTAGGGCGTTTGCCTTGCACGAGGCCGGCCTGTGCCGCCAGGGTTCGATCCCCAGCATCCCATATGGTCCCCCGAGCACCGCCAGGAGTGATTCCTGAGTGCAGAGCCAGGAGTAACCCCCCGAGCATCGCCGGGTGTGACCCCAAAAAAGCAAAAAAAAAATGGGGAGAAGAAATGAACAGAAGCTTCCAAAAAAAAGAAATTGAATGGCCAAAAGGCATATGAAAAAGTGCTCTTCATCATTAATCATCAGGGTGATGCAAATCAAAATTACAATGAGGTACCATCTCACACCACAGAGACTGACACATATCCAAAACAGCAAGAACAACTGGTGCTGACATGGATGTGGGAAAAAGGGACTCTCATCCACTGTTGGTGGGAGTGCCGATTGGTCCAGTCCTTTTGGAAAACAATATGGACATTCCTCAAAAAAATAGATATTGAGCTCCCATTTGATCCAGGGTATATACCACTCCTGGGGATATACCCTGGAGACCAAAAACACATACAGAAATACATCTGTACTTTTTTATTCATCACAGCATCATTCACGATAGCCAGAATCGGGAAACAACCTAAGCGCCTGAGAACAGAGAATTGTCTAAAGAAACTGTGGTACATCTACACATTGGAATACTATGCAGCTGTCAGAAAAGATGAAATTATGAAATTTACCTGTAAATGGATGGACATGGAGACTATCATGCTGAGTGAAATTAGTCAGAAGGAAAAGGACAGATACAGAATGACTGCATTCATTAATGGGATATAAATATATACCTGAGTTTTATTAATTGTGGGAAATGGTAATGTCAGACTAGAACTCACCATTGAATATACACAAAGAGACTTACATGATATACCCTAATCTTCTGTAGGGCAAATCATAATGTGTAAAAGAAGAGAGAGAGATACAGAGACAGAGATGGAGAGAAAGACACAGAGAGAGAAAGAGAGGAAAAGAAAAGGTGTCTGCTATAGAGGCAGCCTGAGGGTGGTGGGAGGGAATGTGGGGACATTGGTGATGGGAATGGGGAACTGGTGGAGGGATGGGTGCTGGAACACTGTATTATTCAGAACCAATTATGAACACCTTTGTAATTGTATGTCTTACAGTGGTATAATAATTTTTTTTTAAAAAACATGTAAGTAGATTAAACAGTGAGTGGATAAAACATCAAATCTCCCAAGCTAGTTAGGCCTGTCATCCAGCAAAGAATGAATGAGAGAGAGAAGGAAGTAGACAAAGAGAATAAAGCTGATGATGTCAGCAATGGCTAGGGATTCGGACTCAATTCTGTTGCATGATTTTAAGAAGCTCGCATGGTTTCTTGAATATCCTCCCAAATACCTGACATAGCCAATAAAGATGCTGTGAGTTTATACAATGACTGTTTCCTAGGAAGCCGGATGATTCACAACTCATCCTCCCAGTGTCTTGCTATGGAAAGAGAACTGAATTAGTGTGTAGGCGCTAGTTCTCGTGGAGGGGCCGAGGTCAGAGAGGAGGGCTCCAGCTCCTGTTTCTATCTGCAGTGCCAAGATCACTCCTCCCACCACAAGGCTCTCCACCACAGAAAGGGATTTAGAAATAATGAACTCGTTCACTTTTCACTTACCTACGCAGGATCATGTTGGCTTGTGATGCAGGAAACCCCTCGGGCCCCCTCTCCTGACCCTGTGTCAGAACATTAACCATGATCAGAGGCTAACCTGAGACTGAACTTTGAGGGGAGACTTTCAGGGAGTCCATTTATTTGAGATTTAACCAGATGAATTTCAATTTCATTAGGCATCCTGAAACACAATGTAAAATTTTACATGGGTTATTCGATCCTCACACCTCATAAATTGAATGGAATGAATTCCGATCTGCCTAACTCCTCCGGGTAGGAGACTGCTGAGAATGGACAAAGGAGTCCCAGGATGTTTGGTCTGCCTGTCCCTCTGGGAATGCTCTGAACAGCCTGCTTGCAAACACTGCGAGTGCACAGGAATGAATCTTTGACTGCGTCTATCAGGTAACAGCTTTGAAGCAGCCAGAAAGGAAATGGTACAAGTAGCCAGGTCTAATCCCGAGAACCATTTGGGATATCAAAGTTTCCTCAAGCTCCTTGAAAATCCATAAAATGATGTCTGGGCCCTCTTTGGTGACTCCTTGTACTATCAGTGTCTTGTCTTTTTGCTCAATGACTCTCCCTTTCCCCTAGTCCATTTATTTGGGCCCTTTGATACAACCAAGCCAAGTTCTTCTCTTATTTCTCCACCTTGTTGATGCCTTCAGAAACCATGGTACAAACATTTCTCCTCCCAAACGACATTGCCCAAAAAATTGTTAAAATTTCAGAGCCAGAGAGATAGTTTGCGACTCAGACACCTGCCTTGCACGCAGCTGACTCCAGGTTAATGCCCAGCACCGCCTAGTTCTCCCAGCACCACCAGGAGCAACCTCTGAACACAGAATTGGGAGTAAGCCATGAGCATTGTAGGGCGAGACACAAACATGTGCAAGAGAAGAGGCTGGCACACACACACACACACACACACACACACACACTTTTTAAAATTCTCTATGAGGACAGCAGAGCAGTGACAAGAGAGGGATGTCTCCCAGAGCAGAACCCTGTGTGACTACAAGGCCACGGGCCCGTAAGGCTGGCCCTGCTGCTTCCCCCATCATTAGAGGGAAGAACCTCTAGCTGTGCCATTTAAACCCAATCTTCACTAGATCAGAAAGCAGAGGTGGTATGTTGACATTTGCATGTTCATAGTTTCCTGCCAATCCTGCAAAATCCTCTTTGAAAAAGATAACCACCTTATAATCCGCAATCTCTCAGCAATCATAGTACAGTGCTCAGCATATAGTAGACTTTAATGAAATTGCTGCTTTCTAAATGTAACTTCAAAATAACTGGGAACTGCGTTATTCAATAGGGCCTCTGTGCTTGCCTTCAGCTCAAGATGTGACACTGCTTCTGTTTATCAAATGGTACCACATAAGTGGATCATAGGGAGAGCTCCAAGAGAGGTTAGGATCCTGGGCAGAGGGCGTGCTGCAGAGCACACGGCACCTGGACTCCATTTGTTAGGCGAGCAGAAAGGATAGTCCCTGCCAGGAAGTCAAACATCCAACCTGGTTTGAACCTGGCACAGAAAGAGATGGGGATGGGGTCTGTGAACTGACAGTATGGCTTCTCAGAGGCCAGCTGCAATGCTCCAGGGGTCCAGGGGATGGACTGTTGTCCACAAAGTGTGTTTCTTTTAAGCCTGTGTGCATTCTTGTTATCACAGGCTAGAACTTTCCCATTAAACAACATGGCCAGGCCTCATCGGGTGCCTATCTGTATGTGGCTGTCAATCATTCCTCTCTGTATCCCTCACTGACTGCAGCTCACAGGGTGAAGATGATTCTTGCCCCCTGCTCTATTGATGCTGGTTATTTTTATGACATTATTTTTCTCTCCTGCCTTGATGCCTATCAGGTTCTCAAATCCATAGTGAGCAGGGGTTATCCAAGAATCAAAGCACAGAGTTGGTGCAGCTGGAGCCATGTTGATGGGAACTTGTGTGATTTAGCTAAAGCGATTTACCGTCATCCCTCGTTCCTGGAACAACAAGGGTGATGGTGCGCCCAGTGGCAGCCCGGTAGAGAGAGAGCCAGATTTTTTGCAAGCACTGACTCATTTATCCTCCATCATGAAGGAATCTTGTTTTAATTTTTTATGTCTCTATTTGGCTATAAGCTAGCAGAGAGAAGCCTTATTTTTTCTGACAGTAGCCTCTCTGCCATCCGCCACTACCCAATAAGCATAAAAGAGGCATGAAGTCTCCAGCTGGCCAGAATAGATGTGCCCCGACCCCAATATCCTGATTCACGGATATGGGCCTTTCTCTGCAGCTGGTTATTATTATTATTTTCAATGCTATTCTGTCAACTTCAGTATCTAGTTTCATGATCAACAAAAGATGAAGGCCTTTATTGCAGAAGAGGGCAATGGTCAGGCCGAGACAGCAAAGATCTACATCCAGTTAGAGTGCTGGGACATGGAGCTCGATTCTCATCTCTAGCATCTTATGCAATATCAAGCCTTCCATGCTTGTTGAGCTTTGCTCACTCTCTCAATGGTTTTTCAGGTCCACTTATCTGTGCACTGGCTGGGTCCGGTACCTGCAATGTCTCTTCCTGGGGCATCTGTTGATCATCAACCTTCCTTCCATCCTTCAAGACCCACCCCAATGCCAAAGGAGAGACCTTCCCATTACACATCTGTCCTACCCCACCTGGCATTGGTGAAGTAGGTGAAAGTCATAATGGATGTGTCCACTTCTGGACCAACTCAGCAATTTCTGATTGCAGAGACCATTCTGTCTTCCCATCTAGACAGCCTCCATCCAATAAGCACTCAGTAAATATTTGCTCAAGGAAAAACGGGATTACCTGTGGAGAGTAGATAGGGCTGGCACAAGTCCCTGGAATTATCACCCTGAAATACAACCACAATGATCCAATGATCCCAATCAATTATTTAGAAAAGGCTCAGGAACATTCCTACCCTTTGTGTTAAAAGGCAAATAAATTTGTGGCCTATTTTTAGAAAGGTTTTATAATAGCTATAGAAAACTCATTTCTTTGAAACACCCCACCTGAGTTAATATTTAATAAGTGGAGAGTATGAGCCAAGTTATTTACTCAGTGTTTTCACTCAAGAGGAATTGATGTTTCTGAGACAGGAACTCTGACCCACAATTTCAAGTTCTGCTTCCCAGCTCAGCATTGGCCAAGATGCATCTGCTCACCTCTACGGAGCCAGAATGCGGGCCTCATTCTTCTGCAGGAGGAGGGCTGACCCATTGCGCAGTGGCGAGGCATCCGTCCACAGGGTGGTTCTACCAGCAAAAGGAGCTGTTCTGCTCTGGGGGTGAGGAAATTTTTTTTAACCCTAAGCCCATTTTGGTTTACTGTCTGTGTAGTTGTATTTTAATATCCCTCTAAAAGCATATGGGGCTATTGAAATATTTATTCTCAGCATAACTTGTCCAAACAAATAGCTCTTTATGGGGCCAGAGAGATAGTTCAGTGAGCTGAGTGCAATGCTTCACCAGAGCAAGGCCTTCAGTTTCAGGCACGACCTGGTCCCCTGAGCACTGCCCCACATGCCCCCTGAGCAGCTCTGAAACACTGCTAGGTGCGCACGCACAAAACAAACAAACCAGCAAATGGCTATTTTATATCCTGCTTCTCAAAAGGCGAGTGTGTGTGAGGATGAGGGGGGAGCAACCCTGAGGCCACCGTCCCTTCAACCCTTCACCCCTTCAAGCCAGGGCACCAGACACACATTTCAGAGTCATCCCCTCCCCAGCCTCTTGGCAGCAGATTTTGAAATGATAATTCCACACCTTGGCAGACGTGGCATCACCCAGTGGTGGGCAAGTCTGGGGGCATCGCTTGAATTTGGCTCCCTTCTGGGTGGTGGGCGGCTTTTGGTGAGCATAACTTTCAGAAAGATACACCGATGATGCATTGTGGGTGGCAAACGGGCCTGTGGGAGTGCAGGGAGGCATCACCTGTCTCACGGTCCACGGGATTCCAACCCGGCACTCTGAGCCTTGGCCTTCCCTACCACTGTGGTCCAGAAGCAGGCGGGATGATGGCGAGTGTGGTCATGCAGGGCCAGGCAAGGGGTACACCTTGGCCAGCCGCAGGGGGCCCTCCAGGTGAACGTGCCACTTCTTTCCAGCTGGGGCCTGTGGGCAGTTTGAAGGCAGCTCTGATCAGCACGCTGCAGTCCTGAGAATCTACTCTTGCCACCACTTGGAAAGATGAGTTAGCTTTCATGTCTGGGAGATTGTCAGGCCCACTAACGAGTCACAGCAGGCTGGAGCAAAGCCCGAACCTGCAGGCTGAGATTGTCAAGAGGCAAGAACTGGAACCCAGCTAAAAGCAAAGAGCTGAAACTGGGGAGGAAGAGGAATGGGAGCAACTTTTCTAGGCCAAGACGAGGTCACTCTTTGTACCCACAAAAAGCACCTCAAGGGGAAAAGAAAGATGAGATAGAAAAATAACCACTATGATTATGATAGAGATCAATGATTACTCTGGATAAGAACTGCGTGCTGGAAGTAGGTAAAGGAACAAACATAGTAACCTCTCAGTATCTGTGTTGCAAGCCACAAATGGGAGAGAGAGAGAGAAAGAGAGAGAGAAAAAAGAAAGAAAAGAAGGAAGGAAGGAAGGAAGGAAGGAAGGAAGGAAGGAAGGAAGGAAGGAAGGAAGGAAGGAAGGAAGGAAGGAAGGAAGGAAGGAAGGAAGGAAGGAAGAAAGAAAGAAAGAAAGAAAGAAAGAAAGAAAGAAAGAAAGAAAGAAAGAAAGAAAGAAAGAAAGAAAGAAAGAAAGAAAGAAAGAAAGAAAGAAAGAAAGAAAGAAAGAAAGAAAGAAAGAAAGAAAGAAAGAAAGAAAGAAAGAAAGAAAGAAAGAAAGAAAGAAAGAAAGAAGGAAGGAAGGAAAGAAAGAAAGAAAGAAAGAAAGAAAGAAGGAAAGAAAGAAAGGAAAGAAAGAAAGAAGTAAAGTGCATTGAAGCAGACTAGCGGGTGGGGGATGGGGTGGCAGGAGGGCAAAGGGGCCCATTGGTGGTGGGGACGTGCACTGGTGGAAGGATGGGTGTTGGAACATTGTGTGACTGAAACCCCATCATGAACAGTCTTCTAATTTTATCGCAGGGTGATTCAAAAGAATATCACTGTCTTCCCCGTCTTCATTGATTTGCTCGAGTGGGCACTGGTAATATCTCCATACATCCTGTAGCAAGCAAGTGTAGCCCAAGGGCATCTCTTGCTCCAGTTATTGAATAGTTATTCAATAAAATAACTATTAAAAATGGCACCCCAGATGATGCCATGAAAAGCTCCATGCTAGAACCAGTTCCCCTGGAAATGCTGGGCAGAAAGACCCTAGACGCATGCCACCATTGAGGAAGCTAAGAATGAGAACTGCAATGCACAAACCTTTCCTCTCTGTGACCAGAACACCATGGGGAAGCCTCATTCAGCAGCCCCACATTCACCCCCCCCCTGAAACATGCAGAATGCACTGGGTTTCCAAATGGGGAGCAAGGTGCAATCACCCCTGAAGTGGGGTGTGGACGAGCCACCACTAGCTCTCTAGGGAGCCCCCGACTCCTCACTGGGGCTAGCACAGACATACTTTCAGGAACACTTAAAAGCCATAGAATTAATTGCCTGCCTGGGTCTCACCTGTTTGCTGCACTTGGAAGGAAGTTCAGAGTTCATCTCATCCAGGGTACCCCCGGCACACGGGATACCAGAACAATCCTGGGGGTGAATAGTTGCCCAAGCACACTTGGGAAATCCCTGTCTTATGTGGATCCCCAGGTGGGGGCTGTCCCTTAAGGAAGGCAGGTTCCCCAGTTGGGGAATGGGATGTCCCTGGATTATTTTGTTTTCTGATAAAGAGTGAAGTCGTGGGGGAATCTCTGACAAGTTCAAGGGCCACTGCGCAGGACATGTCGGGCTTGGTTCTCTGACTAGGCCCTTAGCCCCGCCCCCTGGGGGCCATCAGCTGCAGCCTGGGTGGACTCAGGGCTGAGGTCAGCAGGGCCAGGGTGGGCTCTCGCCTGCCTCAGTCTATGGGAGGTGTTGGCGATGCCATGTCTCCCTCTGTGGCTCAGCTGATGAAGCACCCTCGGCTTAGCACCCTTTGGGGCACCCCCTGATGGTGTCAGCCCTGGCCAGAACCAGCTGGTCTGTGTCTGGGCTCTGAACCCCACATACCCTCTGTCCCTCAGGCTAGAGGAGGCTACTTCTCTTTGCCTTCCAACCTCCACATTACTCTTTCTTTTTTTATTTTCTTTTTTTGCTTTTTGGGTCATACCCGGCAATGCTCAGGGGTTTCTCCTGGCTCTGCACTCAGGAATTACTTCTGGCGGTGCTCGGGGACCATATGGGATGCCGGGATCGAACCCAAGCCGGCCTGGGCCAACCACATGCAAGACAAACACCCTACCCGCTGGGCTATCACTGGGGCCTCTTCCTTTTTTTTTAAGTCACATGAGATCACAAAGTTATTCACAATGGGATTTCAGGCTTTACATTGCTTCAACACCAGCCCCTCCACCAGTGCCCACTTGCCTCCACCAATGTCCATTTGCCTCCCACCACCTCTCAGAAAAACACAGAAAAATAGAAACATAAACTTAGGTATTTTTAAGCATATAAGTTTATGCTCTGAGCTTTACAGTCCTACTGCTGACAGGGCTTCATTCATAACTTTCAACCCCTCTCAGCACTTCCTCACCCTGAGTGGGTCTTCCCGGTCACCTCAGTGGCTGCCGCTCCTGGCCCTGTGTGCCGCCCGCTGAGGTGTGCCGTGAATCTGGCTTGCTCTCCTGGCCCTTGTCTGAATTCTCGCTGGTGGCAACCCTGACCTGCTTGACAAGTGACGCTCTCCACTCTGTCTCTCCACTCCTATCAGAGTCCTGACTCTGGCTGCAGGGCATTCTGGGATGGGGAGGTCAAGACCTCAACAAGCTCCCTCGCCCTAATAGCCCGAAGCCTCTTCAAGCTGTTACCAACATCACCAGCCCCCAAGTTCCTTCCAGGCTTCTGCCAAGCTTGCAGCAGCCCCAGGCCCACAGATGACCCTTAAGCTCACAGCCAGCTTTGAGAGGTCTTGGAAGAACCGATCACCATGATGAGTCATTTCTAAGGCCTGGAACATGGGCAGCAGAGCAGGAACCCCTGACCCGTGACTTGAAGCCCTGAATCACTGTGCCTTTATGGCTGTACAAGAGTGTTGCCCTTTGGAAACGGGCCTTAAGGAAGGCGAGAGCCCTGAGGAGAGGGCTTCAGACAGCCAGGACAGCTGGGTGCAGGCACTTTGGGAAAGGGCCCAGGCAAGGCTCTTGGGGCGTGGGGGCAGAGCAGCCAGGGAGAAGCAAGGTCTCTGGAGAGAGGAAACACCACAGGGAAGGCAAGGGAGAGAGAACCATTTCCAAAGACAGCCCCTATGACCATCCTTGGCTCTGCTTCGGTTCTCTCCTGCCCTCGGGCTGCATCCTTTGAGTAACAGAAGCTTCAGAGTCAGGCCTGATTCTCTCTTCCAAGCAAGAGGAACGTGCCAATAAAATTACTATTTGCATTTATATGTGAGGTTCCTGCAAGTTTTGTGCCTATTTCTCTGGTTGCACTACAGGACATTAAAAGTACAGTGCTCGGAGATATTTTACCAGCCGCCTTCTTCCCAGAAAGTAAACAGATAATAAAATAAATCTAATCAGCATTCCTTTTCACTTAGCTGAAATTAAATTTTACTCATCATGGGTAAGTGGCTAATTACATGTTTAGTGTAAAAGAAAATTCCGAGGACATTACCTTATTTACTTTCTTCTTGTGTCAATAGGAGACAGGATAGGGGCGTCCCAGGACCGGTGACAACAGCTGATTGTTGATGCCAACTTACCTTTTACGGCCCAGTTCAGAGCAAGACAAAGCAAACAGAAGACACCAGAATTCAATTGTCTTCAGTCTCCATCCAGCCAGTCTGCCCGCTGACTTAGAGCAAGTTCTGATGAAATTGCTTCCAAAATGGATTGATCCCCCAGGTCCAAGAATTTCTTTTTAAAAAACAGTAATAATAAAGAAGCCAAAATGTTTTAAGTGATTACTATCACTGGGCATTTCTTATGCTAAACGTCTTCATCACAGCCCCATGAGGTAGGGATTTTATTTTGCCCTGGGGCGGGAGGGGATACATCTCTTGGTGCTTGGGGTTGCTCCTCTGGGTGCTTAAGGGTCCATAGGTGCTGGGGGCTGAACCCAGGTCTTCTGAGGGAAGAGCATGCGCTCAGTTCACTGAGTTCTCTCCAACCTGGAAGAGACTATTGTCATACAGCTCTTACTGCAGAGCAAGCAAGACTTCTCCAGCTAAATAGCGTCCTGAGGTTAATCAGCTGATGAATAAGACCACTGAGATCACACTTTTGACTGTGACATGCCAAGATATGTCTTTCCTGGCATGCCACCGTGACCGCATTTTCTCATGAAGGGAACCCCAGAAGTTTGGTCACCAGCGAAAGCTTCCTTAAAGAGAATCTAAGATGAGAAGCTTCTATACAGCTCAGCCCCCCGCCCCCCACCTGCATGATTGTCCTCATCTGGCCTGGTCCCAAGAAAATGTCAAGCACCAAAACCACCTTTGGGGTGAAAGACCTCCCATATGGTGGCTTGCTCCTGAAGACTGGATCACTTGCTAAGCTTTGCAATCTGGAAGTCGCTACAGTCTGCGGCTGTCAGAAAGACCCTTTCTGCAGTGTTTTAGGGAACCAGGCAGACTCTGCAATTCACAGGCTTGTTAATGAAAGCTGTATGTTTAATTCCCTGTGCTCGAAGCAAGACCCAGGGGGGTATTCTTTTTAACTTGGGGAATACATAAATGCAAATAGTCTCATACAAATAGAACTATCCTGAATTAGTAACACTCAAATGAGGCTAGGCACAATTATTCCAGCTCCTGGTCATTACTAATCGAAGCTTATGTTTATGTCATTACATTTTACTTATAACACACTGCAAACAAATGTGCTCAGTCTGAAAAGGAGACTTTGGCACACACACTCTCTCTTTCTCTTTCTCTCTCTCTCTCTCTCTCTCTCTCTCTCTCTACATTTTAGACATTCTAAGTCACTGTCATCCTTCTAGCAGCTATTAAATTCCTTTCATTGTCTTCTGTAACCATTTTTGCAAATTTTTTTCTGGGAACCTAGTTAATACAATCAGCTTAAACCAAAAGACTAGAAATTTGTCACATGCAACCTCCAGATAACAAATAAAAAGAAACCAGTCATATCATATTGTCTTGGTAATGGCTTTAAAAATGCAGAAGCAAAGTATTTTCCCCACTCATTATGAAAAATTCATTGCTCAACAGTAAATGTTCTCATCAAAACACCCCGCCCCAATCACTTCCCTTAAATTTAACCAAGAGGACATGATATTTTTATTTATTGTGAACTGGGAGATATATGAGCGCATTTGGAGGATACCAAAGAGCAAAAAAAAAGAAATCAACTTTTGATGATGCCAAATTCTCCCTGGGGAACAAACAAGCCACCTGACCCTCTTCTTGGGATACCTCTGGTACAACCAAGCATAGGAGTAAAAGGTGCCTTCCCCTACCCTACCCCTGTCATTGGAGTAAAAGGTGCCTTCTCCCCCCCTTTCCCTGACATTGGAATCAAAGGTGCCTTCCCCATCTTACCCTGACATTGGAATTTCAACTGCATGAAAACAGAAAGGCTGATCCTACTGAAAATCATATTTTTATGAATGGCTTCTGTGAGAGTGAGAAGCCGGGTGACGTGGGTTCTGTTTTGAGTGCTGATCCAAATGGCAGCTTCAGAGTTTCTGGGAAAATCTATGTTACATTCTGTTGCCTGAGACCACAAAATCTGGCGGGATGCACAGGTGCCGGGTGTGGAGGCTTCCAGATTTCAGCTTTTCTGGGAATCTCCGTGGGCATACCCATGGCCTCCTTTCCTGTTCTCTCTCCTGGATGCCTGCTCTTACCTCCGAATCAGTAAGCAAAATCCCCCACACCTTTCCGGGCACAGAGGGCAGCCCCTAGAGTTCCTTTCATCTGTACCACTCAGATTTAATAGCTGTAGAATTGCAAGCCGACTCTGTTCTTTCCTTGTCGCTTTTGGCTCCTGTGGGTCACCCGCCATCCACTTCGCTGACTCTGTATTTATTAAGGTGACACTCGGTCCTTCCCCTGACTGCTTCTTCCATTTTCCTCTTGCTTCTTAGTCCTCCCATCGGAACTAAGAAGTCAAGTTGGCTTGTTGTTCAACACTTAGAAAGCTCACTTGGATCACTTGTCTTCCCATTGATCATCGATTTGCTCGAGCAGGCGCCAGTAACAACTCCATTCGTTGGGAATGGGGTCTGTTATTGTTACTGTTTTTGGCATATCAAATACACAACAGGTAGCTTGCCAGGCTCTGCCGTGGCTCTGGGTTCACCCCAGGGGGCCCAGTCTTTTTCTATGTCAGACCATCAACCAACCAACAAGGGCCCATGGGGCAGAGTCCTGGCGGTAGACAAGCCTCGTCTCCTGTCTGCCACTTGTCGGTGCAGCAGGGCACTGCAGCCACACCTGCAACACCTCGAGGGGCAGATTATATAGAATAATTGTAAATATTTTATTAGAAATAGACATGGGGCAGAGCTGCTACTTGCTCTCCCTGTGCCCAGCTGCTCATGAGGCGCCCAGGAGGCATGGTGGGTTCTGGCCCTGGCCTGCCACCCCAGCAGAGCCTCACAACAAGCCAGACGACCCCCTGACTCCATGGAGACTGCCGTCACAACTCCACCCAGCAGACCAGACTATCACAGCCCGGATCATCGACACCCACCCTGCATCAGTTTTTTTTTTCAATCTGGCCCAGGTATGCTGAACCAGAGACTCTCAGACATGGGGCAGAGCGGGAGGCATGGCGGGTTCTAGCCCTGGCCTGCCACCCCAGCAGAGCCTCACAACAAGCCAGAAGACCCCCGACTCCATGGAGGCCGCCGCTTTCCACATCCGGACTTCTTTCTCATCACAACTCCACCCAGCAGACCAGACTATCACAGCCCGGATCATTGACACCCACCCTGCAGCAGTTTTTTTTTCCACCCGCCGCCCCAGGTATGCTGGAACCAGAGACTCTCAGACATGGGGCAGAGCTGCTACTTGCCCTGCCACCCCAGCAGAGCCTCACAACAAGCCAGACGACCCCCCGACTCCATGGAGGCCACTATTTTCCACATCCCGACTTCTTTTTTTTGTCACAACTCCACCCAGCAGATCAGACTATCACAGCCCGACTCACGTGGCCGCTAGAGGCGCGCAGTTCATCAATAATTGCTTTATTTAGAGGTGACTACAAGAGTATGCCACCCACACAGCAAGCCTGGCAAACTGCTTGTGTCGTATTTGATATGCCAAATACCAGTAACATTTATATTAGGTCATTCCCATGACCTAATATAATGGTTTTAGGCTCTTTATGTTCCTGGAGCAAGCAGATGCCTTTGGGTTCTACTAGCATGAGACAGGACATATGGTGATATTACTGGTGCCCGCTCTAGCAAATAGATGATCAACGGGAAGATAGTGATAGAGATAGATAGTGGACAGGGAATGAATTGTGCTTTTAACAACAAACATACTTAAGATTCCTATAAAGGTGTACAACTTTAACAAAAAATGTTTTAAAAAACAAGTCTTAATAAATGAGAAGATCCCAATTTTTTGAATGGAATGGCTTAGTAATATAGTTAAAAATTCGGCTCTCCACATATTGACCTATAAAATGGACACAATTCCAAACATGAACTTGTTAGAAAGTTCATGCTTCTTAAAAAACTTCCATTGTGGGTCCGAGAGATAGTGCAGTGGGTGGGCTTCCCCGGTTCAATCCCTGGTGCCCCATCTTGTCCCTGAGCCTGCTTGGAGTGATCGCTGTGGGTCCAGAGTCAACAGTAAGCCCTGAACACTGGCAGGTGTGGCACAAACACAAAAAATAAAATTAAAGCTGCTGTTGTTTAATTTTGTGAAATTGTCTAAGTTTGGGAAAGCCAGAATTTGATTGTCAGTACTGCCCTTGATTTTATTTTTAGGGACTACACCCAGCGGACCTGGAGGTAGGGTGCAAAACCCATCTAGATATACTTGAGGACCACCAGGGCTACCTCGGGCAGTGCCCAGGGAGGGTGCAGCTCCAGGGATGGACCTCAGGCCCTGGATATGCTGGGAAGATGTGCTCTGCCACTTGAGCTATTCCCAGGCCCTGAATTTAAATCTGTCCCAGAGTGATTCAGTAGCCACCAGAAATGAACCTGCAGCAGATGAATTAGAAGTTCCCAAGTTCTAGGAACCAATTCTGGACCAACAAGTCCATTTCCTTAATCCCAACTTAAAGGAAGAAAAGAAGAAACAGCATCATTAAGATGCTCCTCAACTGGGCCTGGGAGCTAGCTCAGGAGTTCCAGCCCGTTGCCTGCTACCCTACAGCACCATATACAATTCCCTAAGCCCTGCCAGAAGTGACTTCTGAGCACAGAGCCAGGAAAAGCCCCGTCCACTGCCAGGTGTGGCCTCCAAATTAACAAACATACCAGCGACTGAGTAGTGAGGGGAAAGCAGGGCAGGGGGAAGAGAGAGACTAGTCTGACCTAAAGACAGAGGCGGAAAGTCTTGGGCACTTTGGTGGTGGCAAGCCGCAGTAACTGTCTATACACCCAACCCATGATATGAATGAAAACTGTTGCAAACACACAACCTGAACTATAATAAATAAATGAAACAGTCTGCATGTCAAAAAATACAATGCAAATCTACCACAGTAGTAAACATTATAAATTCTTAATAAATAAAAAATAACATATTATTCAGCATGTTACCTCCACAAATAGCATAAATTTTGCTTAGCAGAAATCACTAGATCACTAGTCATCCCATTGTTCATCGATTTCCTCGAGCAGGAGCCAGTAACATTTCCATTTGACCCTATCATGTGCCAGTGTAGCCCAATGGCATCTGGCTGTTTCAGGAATACGAAGAGCCTCAAACCGTTAGTTCATGGTCAGAAATAGGAGTGTGAAACGTTGTGGCTTTTTGGATTTTCAAGAAGAGGCAGAAGAAAAGGCATGTTAGTTTCCAGGATGAGCTGCTGAGATGCCAGAGGTGGGGAGTCTGGCCCACCGAGTTATTCTTCCTTTCTTCTGCTCTGACTTAGACTGGAAAACCAGCTTTGGGAATTTTGCCAGTTCCCTCCTTTTTTGTGGCACAAAGTGCTGCCTTGCTGTATTTGGCATGGAGTCATCAGCTTTGATCCACTGTAGATATTTTCTAAACCTACCTCAAGTAGCCGTTTAGGAGTTTAACAGAGAGGATTGATTTTGGAGGTCTGTGGGGCCAACACTGAGGCAAGGACAGGAAGTGCCTGCCACTCTCAGAGCTAGGGAGGAAAAGAACAAAGCATAACAGGAGGAACACATGGGGAGAGGAGGGCATGGACCCCTGGGAAGAGCAGTTGACCACCAGCAGCGGAGTCCCTGGAGGACAGACTTTCTGTGATAAAACTCGTGGGGTGTAGGAAGGATGGCTGGATGTGATGAGATTTTGGGCATTTTGAGCAACGAATGACCCTGAGAGCTGGAACTCCGGTCTCTGATCGGGAGAAAACTGTCAGCTAGTCCTGCTATATCTGATCTGATAGCGGGAGAGACAAGAAACCAGAGCAGGTGGCTGCTCACCCAGAAGCAAACTTCTTGCTGGCCCCTCCATCAGCAGCTTAACAAGGAGAAAGCACAAAAGGCAAGCAGGAAAAAAGGGTCTGCCTCGCCAGGCACCAGGGAAAAGGCAGCTGGGTGGTGTGGGCCAGGAAATAGCTTGATTACCAGCTGCAGTGCATGCTTCTCTCTCTTTCTCTCTCTCCCTCGCCCTCTCCCTCTCTCTCCTGTCTCTCTTGCTCTCTCACTCTCTTTCTTGTTCTCTCTTTCCTCGCTCTCTTTCCCCCTCTTTCTCTTTCCTAGTCTTCTGTTTATCTTTAGCATTATCTCTGATAAGCCTTTCTTCAGATTACCGACTTGCTCCTCGAATCTTTCCAATGCCTTAAGTTTCTCCTTAACATTAAGTCCTCCCCTTCTTTTGCTCGATTTTGGTCATAACATCTCTTACTTATGTTGTGTATGGTGCGTTCGATTTTTTTAACTAAAACACATAAGGTCAGTACAGCATGGCATCTGCTCATAGGATGATGCATGGGGCTAAGCTGGGTTCAAGAGTGAGCAAGAGGAGTGTGTTGCATGTCTATCATATGCTCTTCCAGGGTTATCGCAAACTCCTGGGTGCTACTAGTCACTCTCACTTGCTCCTTCTTGGTAGCTCAAAGTCAAGTCTTCTCGTAACAGAAAAAAAAATCTTATTGGCAAAAATATGCTTTTGATCCTCTGGGGAGACCTTATTCTGTTATAATGGAATTTGCTTAATCAATCACATTCTTTAGGTGGGAGGCAAGGAAATAGGAATTATTTGACATACGACAGACTGGCAATCCCTGACATTGTGGCCCTAAGCAGGGGGTACACAGCACTTTTATGGAAGTTTTTGTGGAAAGCAATTGTGACACAAAGAGAAGCAGAGCACAAGAATGGGATGTCTCAATTGTTACATGGTGACAATACACTGAACTATATTGGGGCAGGAGGGCAGGACTCGGGACTTAGAAGGGGAGGGACCTTGTTGCTGGGAACCGGTGGCAGATACATTCTCTGTTAGGTCCCATAGAGACACTTATTAATTTATGGTTTCAGTGAACGCGTTCCCTTTCCACCTAGGTAACAGGTGAGTTGGATTCTTCTGTTCTGAATCACAACTTATAATTTATAACCTATTCATCTCTGTCCAGTTCCCAGAATCGGCTGCTCAGAGCGCCTGCCACTGGCTGCTTTCCTGAATACCTGTGCTTGGTTACCTGCTTATGATTCTAACTTTCTCATCACTATAACAAGAAATCAAGATAAGGCATTTTTGTCAATTGAATCACCATGAGATACACAATTACAATGTTGTTCATGATTGGATTTCAGTCATACGATATTCCAATGCCTATCCCTTCACCGGTGTACATTTCCCACCATCAGTATTCCTTTATAGCAGGCTCTCTCTCTCTCTGTCTCTCTCTGTCTCCCTACCTCTCTCTGTCTTTCTCTATGTCTCTCTATATCTTTGTCTCTCTGTCTCTCCTCCCCTTTTTGACACTACAGGTTGCAATACGGAAAAATTACTGAAAGGTATATCCCTTTACCTACTTTCAGCACTCAGTTCTTGCCCAGAGCCATCATTTCCGCTCTTGTTGCCAAAATGGTCCCTTCTCTGTCCTAAGCGCCCAGTCCCTCCCACAGCAGACCAGTCCTCCTGGCCCCTGTCTCTCCTCTCCTTGGGTATTAGTCTCACACTATGCGTTTTTATACCCCAGAAATGAGTACGCTCATTCTAAGTCCATTCTCTCCTTCTGACTCACTTCACTCAGCATGATACTCTCCATGTCCAGCCAGAAGAAAAGGCAATTCTTAAATCAAAGGTCATAAGGAGAGTCGGGCAAAGTTGTAATTTAACCCTTACAAATCACAATTCTCCCGTGTCTCTGTCACAAAAGAACCAATTCATGCACTTGAGACAGACATTTGCTGGGCACTGTTAGTCTCAGATCAGAGCTACTTCCTAGACCAGACCAGAGCAGCGACGGTCTCCTGGCCTTGTGGCACCTGCAAGTTCCTCAATGTGTGTCTAGTCTTTCTTGGCTTTTCCATGGACATAAAAGAGAGTACTAAGCAGAGTAACCTCAGGATGGACCTGGTGGCTGTTCTGGCTCTGTAATGACTAATTCTGTGTAGATCGCAAGATTCATCTGTTGGTATGGTTGATCTTCTGTTTTTAGAATACTGTGAGCCCTTCTACCACAACTGCATCTCAGTCAGGAACAAAAACTCATGACCCAAGAAATACCACCAGGCTCCCCTTTAGCCCCCATAGGACCACCTACCCCTGCCATTAGCCCAGTCTCCAGGTTCTTATGAGGTTTCAGGAACCAGACAAAGAAACCAGAATCTTTTGTTTTTTTTTTCTCAAATGACTTTAAAAAAGCACAATACAGTGCAATAAAGACCTTTTAACAATTTTTTATTTTCAAAGCAATGCCAAATTACTTTATCTGAAACTTTAAATTCTTTCTGGGGCTGTTTCATGTTTTCAGTCTCTTGCTCCATTCACATTACTCACAATTCCTGTGAGGGTCTCGGATGGGAACTCGGCAGTGCAAAATAGGTCCCTGGTGTGCTCAAGCCTGATTCCTGATACACAGACCCACTTTTATTCCAAATGGAAGCAACCACAAACTCTTTTAAGAGTCTTACTCTGATAGGTTCAGAAATCTTCCTGGTGCTCCTACCCAGGTACCCCTGAAAGGTCCAGAGGACCGGGCACATTAGGACTCCTACAAGGTATAAAGCATTGCCTCACTCTATCTGCATTTAGCCTTTAGTTTAACAAACTGTTCGTGTAATGATGCAATGATAACCCTCTCTTGAAAATAATCTGAAAGAACTTTAAATGCTACTTCCTAAGAATCCTTCCTTTATATCCCACTGAGGAATTTATTTATTCTTCTTCATATCGGAAAACAAGAGGGTTTTTCTACATGTCTTTGGGCTTCTCCAGCTTTACACCTGTCAGTCAAAGGGGCTTACAATTGAAAGTCATGATGCCAGGAATGAGATCGAATCTATGTGAAAACTATTCCCTTGATCACTTGACATCCTGTTATTTGTCAATGTGCTCGAGCAGGCACCAGTAACTTTTCCATTTGTCCCTATCATGTGCCAGTGTAGCCCAATAGCATCTGCTTGCTCCAGGAATGAAGGGCCTCAGACCATTCGTTCAGGGTCTTGATGAAAAAGTCTGACCATCTTGTAGGTAGGTGGCCATGACATCTTTTGACGTCCTGTGGGATCCAGTTGGTAATGGCTCTAGCCCAGTGGTTGTCTCCAAATAGCATTATATGTCCAGCCCATCTGATTTTTTGACTCCTTGGCAAATGAGACAGCATCCCTGACTCTCTCTCATAGATGGAGGTCGGAACTCTGGATTCCTTCTCTCACTTGAGTGAGGCGTGATATTCCAAGGATTGGAAAATTGGAGGCAGTAGTTTTCATCATCCGGACTCCACAGCTCGTCAGAACTCCACCCAAGAGACTAAGCCAATCTCAAACCTGGTTTGTCAGAGTCTCACCCTACTGGTTTGTCAGACCCACCCTACAGAGACCCACCCTAGGGAGACCCACCCTATGGAGACCCACCCTTCAGAGGAAAGCATTTCAAGCCCAAGAATGCTTGAACCACAGACGCAGATACACCAGATAGAGCTGCTACCAGCTCTCCCCATTGTGCACGACCAAGAATATTCTACCCACCCCTCTCAGAGAGCCCGGCAAGCTACTGAGAGTATATTGCCCACACAGCAGAGCCTGACAAGCTGTTTACCGCTTGTAAATATGCCAAAACCATTAAAAATGATGTTTATTCCCCTGACCCTGAAAGAGCCCTAAATACGGCAACTATTCCCTAACCATGTTAAAACAGATGGCTTAGGAACTGTTCACATCCAGAATGTGAGCTGGGTCAAAGCTTTTGTTGGGTTCAACCTATTCTAAGTTCTTCTAGGACTAAGGACTCCTCCCTTGGCCAAAGATCTTCTCAAACTTGATTTCGAGTTATTCTGAAGGTGGCAAGAAGGGCTGAAGAGAGAGAACAGTGGGAAGGGCACTTGCCTTGCACATGCAGACCCGGGTTTGATTTCCAGTACCCCATAGAAGCAATCTGGAGAGGAAGGAAACTCCCTTTTCTGGTGGTCATGGAGAGCTGTACTGCTAACAGACTTCTGATTTCTATCAGTATCACCAGTACAATGATATTCAGTAAATAGACAACTGTTGGGTCATGTGTGCCCAAGGACTTCATTCTGCTTGGATCTGCTCTCATGCTTACTGGGAAATACCAGAGTGCTCTATCATTTAGATAAAATCCTTTCTTTCCAGGCAATAATGCAGAGTTTAATTTTATCCCCAGCATCTCTGAGTCCCCCTGTATCTCTTGGTGAAACTTTATAGGCTCCTGAGGACCATTAGGTGTGACCCTGGAGCACCCCAGCACTGTCAAGGTGACTCACTCAATCCCAGGACCACAGGGGCAGTGCAGAGCGCATCCACAGACTCTTACACTACACAGTAGCCCAGCTGGCCTTGAATCTGGCTGGGTCTCCCTTCTGAACAACACTTGGGAGATCCCTTGCTCCCACAAAAAATAAAATCTCTTTTTTCCAAAAAATCATCAGAAATGACCTTTACTTTCTTTATTCTCACCCAACAAATGGTTTGTGCCTATTTATATTTATCCCTTATATGACAATATTTGCAGTTGACGTGAATCAAGAGTAGGGGAGTTCTTGGCCACACACCCACAGGTACTCCAGGGCTCTTCCTGGCTCTGTGCTCAGGGGTGGCCCTTGGTGGAGCTTAGGGAACCATATGCAACCTAGGTGCTCACAGTCAAAGTAGCCTTCCAGAGTAACACTATCTTCCCTCCCATACTATCTCTTCAGCTCCCATTTTTAATTATTTTATTTCCTTTGCAATACTAATTATGGTGCTCTGAATATAACAGAGATTTTATAGCAGTAACACTTTTAAAGATTTACTCTAAATGATTGATCTTGAGTTATTCTAAAAGCTGTACAAAGATAAATTCTCTTAATCCTCAACACAATTCTTCAAGGAAGTTACTGTCAAGAGTCCACAGAACAGATGAGGAAACTGTAGACCTTAAACATGCTTAATAACAAGCCAAGACCCAGACCCACATATTGGCTGAGCCCATCCTTTTTAACTGAAATCTACAACACCCACTAGGTAATCATTGGCCCATCAAGACTAGTAGGCCACCTGCATGTTCATGGATTTTCAAAGATATGAAACAGCAAGAGGGCTAGAGAAATGGGTCAGAAGTTAGGGCACTCGTGTATAGCCTACCTAAGTTCAGTCTCGGGTCCCACATGATGCCCCAAGGCACTGACCCCCAGCACCAGCAGGTATGGTCCTAGAAGCAACTGAGTACCCCTGGGTGTGGTCCTGGATCCCTTTAGCCCCGTAGGACCCCAATAGCACCTTATCCTTAGACCTCTGCTTTGAACTGTTGGATAGGGTAGGTGGGGGTGGGGGGGCTCAAGAATTGCCTGAAGCTTCTTGTCTTCTCCCTGAGTCTCCTAAAACCCACTGGGAGCTCTCATCCCCTCACCCAAAAAAAGAAAAAAAATTCAATGAACATGCAGATTTATAACTTAAAATTATACGTGTCTTTGGGACTTATAAGGGAAGTAACATGTCTTTTTGGCTTAGGGGATGTTTCTTGGTCATCTAGGAAAAGGTTTGATAAATTAATGAAATATTTCCACCAAATGATCTCTGCCCTTGTCTACTGATATGGACTAGGTCTATGGACTACTGATATGGCCTAGATCTATGGACTAGACAGATGTCTACTGATATGGACTAGATCCACAGTAGGAATTTTTCCATACTTAAAATACTGTGCTGTGTCAGATATCTCAGTTTCCGTTATTTTAACTCAATACACAATGTTTCTAATAGCTCAACAAGGAGTAAATAGTGAGTGCTGTTGGGTACTTTTTTTATAGCCTTTAAACCTAATCATGCATTTTGCTCTTCTTTGTCAAACATGCTTTGCCTTCTTTAAATAAAGGAAAATTGAATAGGTCACACATTTGTATTAAACCTGAACTATGCCCTAAATGTCTCCAATTTATACACTCTTCCGTCTATCAGGTTCTCAAATGGCACTGAAATACAAATGTGTTGCTTCCAAATCCTTTCATTTCAAGTATTAGACATATAATGATGGAATTTGCTTTCAGGGAGCTTAGAATGCTCTGTGTAAGCAATGCGCACTATTTCAATTATAAAGAGACCCTTGCAAGTACATGTGGAACATTCTCATTTTCGTTTATTTTGGACTGATCTCAAATATCAGCATCATGCAGTACCTAATAATGATATAGCACTTCCTAGATGTATTGCAAGGGTTTAAGAAAGTGATGTGTGGAGCATGTTACATGAATTTAAATCATGTGATTTAAATTAAAATTTAAGATTGATGTTAGCATCAAAATTGATGTTAAAGAAAGGAGTCAGGGAACAAATGAGAGCTTTCCCGACCTAGTAATCCTCACCCCAGGAGCAATTATTTCCAGATTTGGGGCTACACAGGAGTCTGAATGTATTCCCTGAAGTGGGGCAGTCTACTATCATTGGGGAAGGTCATTCTTATACCAATGAAAATTAAGAAAGTAGAATCCCTCTGATCAAATGACAAGTCAGTTTCAGGTTGATCTGTGCTATCGTCCTACTCACGCCTGTGATTGTGTTTGGCAGTGAAGGGTCCAGCAACAGGAGACGGGTTAAAGAAAATTGCACCCACCAGCGTTATCTAATGCTAGGACCATGGAAAAAATGCAAAGCTTTTTTGGAAGTTTACCAAGGTAAGTTGATAAGTGAAGTGAGTCAGGTGACAAAAGAATGGATAAGCTGCCCCAAGGGTGTTTTAAAAATAAGGGGGACCATAGAGCAGGTTCTGGCTTTGTTCAATGTCATTTCATTTTAACATTGATGAGAAGAAGGGGAAAAAAATGTCCTGGCCAGCATTGACCAAAACGATGGATTTTTTTTTTTTGCTTTTTGGGTCACACCCGGCAATGCTCAGGGGTTACTCCTGGCTCTGCACTCAGGAATTACTCCTGGCGGTGCTTGGGGGATCATATGGGATGCCGAGAATCGAAATCGGGCTGGCACGAGCCGGCCGCGTGTAAAGCAGACACCCTACAAGCTAGGCTATCGCTCCGGCCCAAAAAAGCGATGTTATTTGAGGACTTGCTCTCATTAGGCGTCATTTCACTAAGATGCTGTTCCTAAGAATATATTGATGGTGCTCAAGGAAAACTCATGTCCAGATCAATTCTTTACAGGTACCACCTGCCACACACACACACACACACACACACACACACACACACACACACACAAATTGCACTCTGAAGAATGAGGAAAGTATGGTAGCTCCTGGAAGAACTTGAAAAGGGAGGTGGAAGAAAAGGTCTGTTTTCTCAGTAGGACCATTGGCACTGGGTGAGTCATTGGCCTACAGTGAATTGTCCCTTTCTCCACCTGAGAGCCAGACCACCTTGAGCTTTGTGTTCAGGATCCGCATTCACTGATTCATAGACAGTACTTGCTCCTCGCTTCTGCTTAAGAGGCATAAATACAGAAACATAGGAGAGGCACAGGAAACCTCTCTGGGTGGGATAAGGCAGACAAGCAGGTGCGCACACACACACACACACACACACACACACACACTCACACACATCACTTTAACTGATTTTGGAACAATCACTCCACAAGGTTGTTGCTGATCTGAGCAATTTACATTTGAGTAAAATGTGCATATTGAGGAGGAAGTTAAAAGTGGGGGCCAGAGTGCTAGTACAGCTGGGAGGGAGTTTGCCTTGCATGTGCCCACCTGAGTTCTATCCCCAGCATCCCATATGGCCACCCAAGAACTGCCAGGAGTAATTTCTGAGTTCAGAACCGGGAACAACCCCAAGCATCATCGGATGTGATCCAAAAAGCAAAAGAAAGAAAGAAAGAAAGAAAGAAAGAAAGAAAGAAAGAAAGAAAGAAAGAAAGAAAGAAAGAAAGAAAGAAAGAAAGAAAGAAAGAAAGAAAGAAAGAAAGAAAGAAAGAAAGAAAGAAAGAAAGAAAGAAAGAAAGAAAGAAAGAAAGAAAGAAAGAAAGAAAGAAAGAAAGAAAGAAAGAAAGAAAGAAAGAAAGGAAAGAAAGAAAGAAAGAAAGAAAGAAAGAAAGAAAGAAAGAAAGAAAGAAAGAAAGAAAGAAAGAAAGAAAGAAAGAAAGAAAGAAAGAAAGAAAGAAAGAAAGAAAGAACGAGAAAAATGAAGTCAAAAATAAGAGAACAAGAGGATGAACACTGAGGACCATGTAATGTCTCGATTTGTAGAGCAAAGACCAATCTTTGTGTTCAATTTCTGATACAGAAAAATATTAATAATTAATTGATCATTAATTGTTCAAGAAGAACCTGGAAGGAAATTTTAAGAAACCAGATTTTTGGAGCCAGGAAGGTCGCTAGGCAGTATAGTAGCTCTTGCTTTGCATGCCCGAGTCCCAGGGTTCAAGGCCTTGGGTCCCACATGGCCGATGGAGCACCACTAGGTGTGGCCCCCACAACAGTAGCCAAAAATAATAATAGTAGTGAAATGAGTCGAGGAGATGTCTCTAAAATTGCCTGGATAGGAATATATAGTTTAATGGTCTGGGAAGCTGGAATTTTTATTACCATTGAAACCACACATCACTAATTCTGCCTTGGGCTGGGCCTTCAAATAACAACACTCTGCCTCTAGAGCATTCGATTTTTAATAATATGCATTTTTTAAAATGTTTCATCTCTCATAACGGTGTAAAACACTTAAGGAAAATGCTCATATTTTAAAACATAAGTGTGTGTGGCATAACTTAAGTCTCTCATTATACAAGAATGAATTATTAAATGAAAAATATAATTAGATGTTTAAAATGTTACTGATAGCTCACACTAACAAAACAAACTGTGAATTATACTTTTTAACATATGAGTCAGGCAAAAGTTTTATAGATTTAATGTCCTTAAGGAATATCAGATGTCCTCGAGATTTGGAATTTAATTTAACTGAAGGATAGAAGGGAAAACTTGGTAGCCCGACAATTCCCCATTGCCTCTCTATCTAAAGAGGATTAAAAGCATGCGTTATTTCAGCTAAGGTTAGCAATAATTTATGCTGAATAAATTATCCATAGTTTAGCTTCTCTCAGTCAAGGGTACTGGAAGTTACGCAATGGCAGAGCTTTGCACATGCTAGCCAGCAAGTAGCAAATACCTGCATGCTGGAACCATCCCAGACTTGAAGTTGGGAAACTGGATCCCAAGCCAGTTTGCTTTAGGCTTGGTGCAGAGCCAGCTTGTTGTCTCAGCAGAGAGCCAAGCACCTACCTTCCCAGTCTCCACCCACTCACCTTGTTTTACCTGTCCTCACCTGGCTTGACCTGCTATAGCCCAGTGTCAAAAGCATGGGTGAGAAAGACAATGGAATCACCTTGCTCCATTTTGAATTAACAACAAGCAAGCATAGATCCAGTAGTACAGGATCAAAGAGAGGGGACTGCCACAGGTTACAAAATGTAATTAATTCTCCCAACACGAATGGATCTAAACTCAGGGGCTGCCTAAAAATGCTGAGGCAACATTTGTAAGTGCCATCAGCATGAAAACAGTTCCAGAAAGATCCTTCCTGACCGTCTCTCTCCCGGAGTTGTAGTTCCATGCTAACTAAGGAGGTGGGCCTGACTCGGGGTGCCTGTTGCTTCTGAGTGCGCCCAGCCCACACATTGCTATTTGAGACTGAGTTGGCAAAGCTGAGATGCCATTAGGAACCTAGCCTTCAGCTGTCTAAAAGGAGAGATGCAAGTCCGTCGCCTTGCCCGCTAATAACCATACAGTTAGTGCAGAGATCATTATTCCAGCATTTCATCAGGGAAGTTCCAGAAACGCTCATTAAAGGACCCATTAAAAGGCATCCCAGAAAGCGAAGGTTGATCCCGGCCTCTTATTCACATTTGAAACATTTGCAAGATTTTCACCTCGACAACTCCTACTGCCTTTTGTTTTATTGTATTTTATTTTGCCTGAGATCTCTGAAGATGGACAGAGCAAATTAGGGCACTACTTCTCTTCCTCCTCGTCCTATTACCCCTTTCTCTGACACACTCTACTAGCAATCTGACAAGATAGCCTCAAAGTATCAGAGGCTGAATTATGCCAAGCAGACATTCCTCTGTTTTGAAATTCGTACTTTTTGAGAAATTTCCTTTGGGGCTAAAACCCTGCCAGCTCATTTCACATCAGCCGTTGTTCTTAACCCATGTTGAGATTTCTACTCCAGGTTTTCAGAAGAGTACACACAGGTAGAGAACATGGGAGGGAAAAATACTATACCTCCATCCTAGGGCAATTTATACTTCTACATATGTTTTTGCATAAAATGAGCTCCTGTAAAGAAAAAATAGCTAATAGGAGTTAATGAGGAAGTGAGTTGGATAAGGTTTCACAGGGAAGAGGGAAGTTGAGGATTTTGCTTTACCTAGAAAGTAGGAGAGATTCCCACATCCCCGGAATCAGGATACTCATGAGAGCAGAAGGAAAAACATCCTTCTGTCCTGTGGGTTTCCAAGTCCAAGGATACGGAGGATTATCCACCTGAAGTGAGGAGATGGAGAATGCTCATGAGACCCAGATAAGAGTCTTTCCCCAAACAGAAACAACACAGCAAACACACAAAAAATGTCAAAGAACCTGCAAATGTGTTTCCCTGGTGGGACCTCCATGTCTGCCTCCTATTTCCTGTCCCTAAGTAAGGTCTGGATCAGGACCTTTGGTTCCTTTTCAGTGGTTAGTTTTGTTTGTTGTCATTTTTCAGTTATAAAATAAAAAGAAAATCATTTTCATTTTCTCGTTCTTAAAATAATTCGGAGGCTGGAGCCCTTGCTTTGCATGCAGTAGCTCTGGGTCCAATATTCAGCCCTACATGTTTCTGGAGCACTGTCTAGAGTGCCCCTGAGCACGGAGATGGGAGTAGCCCCCTAGGACTTCAGGGAGTAGCCCTCAACACACACCCCTAAACATGTTGCCTGTGCTCTAAAGCAACAATACAGCAAGGAAGGCATTTGCTTTGCACATGGCCAACCTGACTGCCCTCCTTGACATCCCATGTAATCCCTTCGAGCACCACCAGGAGTAATTCCTGAGTGCAGAGCCAGGAATAACCCCTGAACATCACCAGGTGTGACACAAAAAATTAAAAATTACTTTTAAAAAGCTGTTGTCTTTGAGATAATATTTTTTACTAGAATTAAACATCCAGGGTGAGCCCAAGAAGGGGCTGAGAGAGAGTACAAGGGTTAAGGTTTATACTACACATGTGCCCGGCTTGGGTGGTCCCTGGGTGAAGAGCACCAGCAGGAATACTGGTGACCACAAGCACTACAGAGCCTGAATACTGAGCTGCCACTTGATTCACTGAGGATGGCAAGGAGTAGCCCCGAGTTTCCACACCTTCCCCAAAGAGTGCTTAATTGGGAGAAAGAAAGCATAGAAGGAACATGATCATAACTGACCATGCCTGTATTACACAGACTTGTGGAATATGGGGCCAGGGCAAGAGTGCGTTGTCCTCGTAGGTTCAACACAGGTCCAGGGACTGTTGCAAGCAGGGATTGATCCTGCTCCATGAATCCTATATAAAATATTCTCTCTGTAGAAATCTGATAGAGGAGCCATTAGCATCAGAGAAATCTGGTAAGGGAAGTTCACCAAACAGCCCCTTTTCCTCCCTCAGTCCCTGGACAAGAAATGGCAGTTTGGTCCTGTGTTAGAGCCTAAAAACAGGGTTCATCCACTGGGGCCTCCTGGGAGAGAAAGACAGTGAAGGGTGTCATGGGGCTGATAGAGCATCATCTATCACCCTGCTGGTGAGCAGGGCAGAAACAAGAACCTAGTGGCCAGAGAAGGTCTCTGAGTTGGTTGAAGAGACATATTAGTAGCATTGAGATAAAGGCAGAGAATATGGCCATTCTTCAAAATAGATCAGGAAGATGCTAACAGTTGTTACTTCAGGTTGTTAAAGCAGGAGGGGCAGGGGTGTTTTATTATTATTATTTCCTCATATCACTTGTCTTCCCATTGTTCATCGATTTGCTTGAGCGGGCATCAGTAATATCTCCAATAGTTGGCAATGAGGTCCATTATTGTTACTGTTTTTGGCATACCGAATACACCACGGGTAGCTTTCCAGGCTCTGTCGTGGCTCTGGGTTCACCCCAGGGGGCCCAGTCTTTTTCTGTCAGACCATCAACCATCCAGAGCCCACGGGCACAGCCCTGGGTGTGGACAAGCCTGTCTCCTGTCTGCCACCTGCCAATGCTACTGGGCACCACAGCCATACCTGCAACACCTCAAGGGGCAGGTTTCCTCATATACTATTGCTAAAATTCATTTCTTGCCTCCAAAGGGATGAAGTGTAGGGGAATTAGCCTTATAAGGAGCCAGGGGTTACCGAAAAGGCAGTCTCAGCAGAGGAGTATCAGACCTCTGGACCCTGCCTTCTTCTCTGGGTATCAGACAAATCGGGTTTATAAAAAATGGAAAATCAAGAGAAGAAGAGAGCACAGGAATAAAGGTGCTGATCTGGAATGTGGCTGCTCCTAATTCCATCCCCAGGGTGATCCCGGTGCACAGACCCGGAGTAAGTAATCCCTGAGCACTACCAAATGTGTCCCCCAAAAAAACACTAACCCCTAATAAACAAAAAAAGAAAACATAAAACACTCTATAAGACATACAAATCTAGTGAGGGGCTAAGCTCTTTAATAAAAAATCATTCTTATTTTTATTTAATTTTATTATTAATGTAGGATGATGATTTCCTGCAGGCTAAATAGTTCTTCAAGATCAGAATTGGGAGAGCCAGGAGGTATTTGTGGCTAGAACTTGCTGTAATAAGTCAGGACTGCAAGGGAGCAGAGACTCTATCTCACACAGTGGTAAATTTGGGGGGACCAATCAGGTTCCAGACATCAAGTCTACATCAATCACTAACCCCCGACAAGCACATCTCTGCGCCTCTCTCCTCACAAAGGACTCTGGTGACTTTCAACAATGACAAAACCTTTCTGAATACTAAAAGTATTTCCCTTTCCCTTAATCTTCACATTCACTACACTATCAACCATTAACGGAAAATTGATTTCCTTATTTCTGATGCTTAGTCTATCTTATCTGTGAAAAAGTCAAAGGGAGTCCCCATAGATACCGTGGAGAGAACCATTCTTACACATTTTTTGTATATGATTTGGAAGGCCAAAGAAAACAGACAAATCACAAGAAAAAGAAATTTGTGTCCTGCAGAGTAAAACTCAGTACCTGGAAATTTCACTGCAGGAAGTTGAAATTGACAGATAGAAACTAGACTGGTTTCATAATATCGCTTCACAAACTTACAGTGAAAAGCTGTAGTGAAAGTCTGGCTTTTTTCCTCACAAACATCATAAAATGACAGAACTGAGGGCCATTAAAAGGTCATCTCGCCCAGCCTTCAGAGAAGCAGCATTTTACAGACAAGATGAATGAACATATATCCAGTTTGCTTTCGCTTTCTGTTGTTTAACTAGAAAGAGAGATTTGCTTTTCTCTGTTTCCTAATCAGTCACCAGCCTTTTAATCATAAAACATTAAACTGAACTCATTGTAGATTAAACTCATTTTCTTTTGGTTATTTCTCTATTGGGAGTAAATTGATGATGACTAACATATAGTATCATTTGATATGCTTGAAAAGAATTACTTCTTTTTAGTGGCACCGCTATTGTAAACGAGACATTACCCTTAACGCATTAAGAAAAACAACTGCAAATAATAAGGAAAAATCAAATGTATATATTTTAGCCTACACCAATGAGCTTTTAAGAAAGGACAGAAGACTCAGGGGCAGATGCAGATAAAGGCTAAACTTTGAACGCATAGCTGAACCTCAAACTTGCCTCTGCCCAGGAAGTAATTTGCCAAACCAAATGAATTTGAATTTGATCTTCAAGAACTTGAGGGGGATCAGGAACAACAGACAGAACCTCAGGTGGAAAGGGAAATATACTGGTACACACTCCACCCCAGAATTTAAAAATATTCCTAAAGAATTTTTTAACCAAAAAATAACTCCTCCATTCTCCTGACTACCATAAGATCATGTACAGAAACTTGAAGCTGAAAAACACTTACTAGCCCATTTTTAACCACAAAGAAGTCCCCTCAAATGAATGTGTGTTTCAAAAGTATACTATCTGGCATTCTAAAAACACCACCACCTTTATTTTTTTTCTTTTTTTTTAATTTTTTTTATTATACCACCGTGAAACACACAATTACAAAGGTGTTCATAATTGGTTCTTGGTAATACAGTATTCCAGCACCCATCCCTCCACCAGTGCCCCATTTCCACCACCAATGTACCCCTCCCCTCCCGTCCCCCCACCCGCCTTAATAGCAGGTACCCCAGTTTCCTCTCTTTCTCTCTCTATCTCTCTCTCTGTCTCTGCATCTCTCTCCCTCTTATTTTACACATTATGGCTAGCCCTGCAGATATTTAGAGTTTATCACTTAAGTCTCTTTGTGTATATTCAGTGGTGAGTTTTAATCTGCCATTACCATTTCCCATATTTATTAAAACACTGGTATCTATATCCTATTAATGAATGCAGTCATTCTATATCTGTCCTTTTCCTTCTGACTAATTTCACTCAGCATGATAGACTCCATGTCCATCCATTTGCAGGTAAATTTCATAATTTCATCCTTTCTGACTTTAAAGGGAACACCAAGGCTTCTATTTGAGCTACGTATCTGGCTGCAGTAAATCTAACTAATCCCTGAAGGACAGTTTCAACACAGATTTGATGAAGTTTTCACAGGATCAAGGATTACTAAGCATTTGTTGTCTGATATAATATGCCATGACTATTTTCCTGGAGAAACAAGTTTACCTACCACAAAATAATAGGAATAATTTCACATATAAATTCATCATTAAAGGAACAGGTTTATTTATCTATGTTTTAGAGTCTTCAGTAGTTTTTATATCATATATTCATACATATTTAGTATGTATTTAGGAGATGGATCATGTGAGAACACAGTCTCATTTCTGACCAAGAGCTCAGAAATAAGAGACAGGAGCTAGAGCCTTCCTATCTTCCTGTTTGCAAGCGTCAATTTCATTTTATCCAATCATTTAAAAAATTACATTGATGTCATTTACCATAAACTCAAAATAATCACAGAAGCTCTTGAATTTGTTTCCTGACAACCCTCTACTCAGAGCCTTCTGTACTCTGTATGTGATTAAAATTTAAAAAAATCAAAATGATGTTGTACATAAGTACTTATTGGTTGTAATTAAAATGGGAAGGGCTGGAGAACAGGCAAGGCACTAACTAGCATTACTGCTGTCAAACCTGGTTCCATCTCCAACACTACATAACATTCCCTCACCTCCACCAGTGAGGTGATCTCTGAGTGCAGAGATAAGAGTAAGCCTGGACATTTCTGGGTGTGGCCCCAAACCCAAACCATATACAATAAAATTAAAAGAATTGGAACAAGTAGGAAACAAAGTCAACAGCAGGCGAAATGGAAATCAACTGATTGATCTTTTGTCTGGGGCACAATGTCATCTGGGTCTTAGATTTACCCACCTTAAGTCTTAGTTCTCTCTTTATGTGTCCCCATATATCTTTTTAGTTGCCTTCTGCTCTTTTTTTTTAATTTTTTTTTGCTTTTTTTTTTTGGTTCACACCCGGCGATGCTCAGGGGTTACTCCTGGCTCTGCACTCAGGAATTACTCCTGGCGGTGCTCGGGGACCATATGGGATGCCGGGGATCGAACCCGGGCGGCATGGGCCGGCTGTGTGCAAGGCAAACGCCCTACCCGCTGGGCTATCGCTCTGACCCCCAATTGCCTTCTGCTCTTGTTTGACTAGAACACAATCTCTTTGAAGTAGATTTTTTGTATGCATGTTATATGTAGCTAGATATAGCTTTTACCTGATGGATTACTTGCAAGCCATGTTGTTGGACCATACCCTACTTGCTAGCCCTGAGTTTTGCGTTGCTAATGAAGGATTGCTTTTCTTCTTCCCTTTTGCATATATTTAGGCTAAGGGATTTGCTCTTGTATAATCACAAAAGATAGTAGGGCAGTACAGTGGTGCGTTATTTGACTCTAGATTACTTACTCCTGGGCTCCTGTCATATTTTCCAACTATAAGCCTCAGTACCATTTAGATTGATCTTAACCTATAGAGATTTTCTACACAGGACTGGATGTTACCAGTAAAAGAGTTCATCCCTGACTTGAAATGAGACAAGTTCTGACCCGAAGTTTAGAGCAAAGGCCAGAACAGCTTTGATCTGAGCTAGGATAAGCTGGGAATTGCATTATAGTTGGAGCAGAGCACTTAAGACTGTTGTTGTTGGAGATATGACACTGGGGAGATGGAAATGAACAATCTGGCTAGAGGAGCATAGTTTGGATCATATGGCATGATCTCCCCTAGAAAATCACCCTATATATTTAATCTTGGGTGTAGTTTTATATTCCTGTCTCTCTTACTGTGCTTATACAAAATGACTAGTAATATTATTGAACCGATTGTTTACTAACCTAGGAAGAGAAGCAATATTCTGCCTTAGCATCTCAATATGCTTGGGAAGCAGAGGCATGGGCTCCCTGGGGGTAATTTGCACAGGTAAGAGGAAGCGGGTTTTTACCTTTGGTTACACCCTGCCCCCAACCTCTGCATAAGATATATCTCTTGTAGTTTGGGGAGTTGAGGAGTAGGTCAGTCAGTGTGGAGTGGGAGAGTGTGTTGGCAGTTGGTATGGATTGAAGTTGGAAGTAGTAAAGCCTTATATTTTCTAAATTGTGCTAGTGGGTGGTTCTTTATCAATCGACCAGAGGGGACATGACCTGAAGGAGGATTCAGCCCCAAACATGACCAAGGAATCCGAAGGACGCTAGTACTCTTGGGGACCCCAAACAGCCCCAACATTTACCTATCATGAAAAAATACATTTTTCAGTTCTTTTATTAGGAGTCTTTTCTTCTGCCCCAGAGTGATTATTTGGTTGGATACAGAATTCTATTTGATAATTCGTTTACCTCAGAATGTTCATGGTCTTTGACCTCATGTTACTGGTAAAAATCCAATGATGTTATGATTACCACTCCTCTAATTTGATAACCTTCCTCTGAGGTTTTCTCAGTAATGCCCAATGGTGCTCTAGGACCACACCCAGTGTAGCTGGGGACTTTGTCATGTAGTGCCAGCAGCCAAACCAGGGGCCTTCACATATTAGGCAGTGCTCTGCTAAGCGAGCTATCTTCCTGGCTTTGGAGATTTTCTGTTTTGGAACTCTTAAAGTTTTAGGATATCCTCTGTTCCCTGCATTCTGACATACAATAATAAAATGATCTAATATGGAAGATACTCAATGACCCTTTCCATCTAAAAAAATCTTATTTTATCACTATTGAAATTTTTCTACTATTAGTTCGTGAATGTTTTCTTACCACCCCCACTTTCATCTTCTCCACTTTTAGAACTTGTATTTGTCATGTGCTAGATTCCTTGAATTAATGTTCTAATTCTTTACTGTCTTACTTCCTTTCCTGCCTCTTTCTCTTTTATGTGATCTGTTATAATTGGGCTATAGTTATTCTTTTATCCTGAAGACATTATATTAGAATTTTATTTCAGCTATCATATTTTTATTTAATTTTTTCAATTCTGTCTTTATTTGCAAGAACATTTTATTTTCTCTTCTTGTTTCTCTTCCTAGCTTTCTTTCATAGATGCCATGCCATTCCCTTTAATTCACTAAAATTAACTACCTCTGGATATTTTATCTTTCACTGCATTCCATCTATTTCCTATAAAGCTTTCTATTTTGTATTTGTTTTAGTCTCTCTCATCTCATAGAACATTTTCCAATCGATGATAAGTCTTGGCTGTTCACTTTTATTTAAGACTTAAGCCCTAAAAATCTAAGTGGAATAAGCTTTGCTTTCCTGCATTGGGCTTGATGGGCAATAGTTTTCACTAGAGTGTGATGCTATAGTTTTATTAAAATAGCTAGAATGTCAATAGATGAAGAACTTTCTTATATGGCCATACTGTTCATCCAGAAGGGAATCTATCAACAGACTGCTCTGTTTAGATGCATATGTGGTCAGGATAAAAATCCCTAACTTCCAGAATTTCAGTGGCAGAGTCAGGAAATAGGAATGAGGGTCAGTTATTCACATTATCCTTATATTAAATTCTCTGCTACATTCTTTTCCTACATTATGTCTCATTATCATTAACTCTGATTTTTCCCTACCATTCAATTTACTTAAAATAATATCAATACTGAACTTCTTATCTCCAACTTGGGGGTTGAAATCAAGTGGATCCAAGGGATAGTACAGGGGATCCAAGGAATCCAAAGACTGCACATAGATTTTGCAATCTGCTGTCTCACCTTCCTTCCTGTTCCTAGTACATGGAACAGTCTGGTGTTGTGTGCATGGGGTTGGCATATTCTCCTGATGAATCTTTTTGGGGTTGTCGTTTCCTGCATGATGCTTATTCAGTTGACATTCAAGGTTTCTAGAAATAGTCTCTCATTTGCTGGCATCTCTGGTCAACCTCTTGTGCTGACTCTTATTCATTCCCATGCTGCCATTTTAATTAGATCTGCAGAGGGAAAGGTAATAAAGATGTGTTGAAATTCTTCCATGTTTAACCAAAAGGGTTGTGTTGAACTTCAAGTGGCCTGGTGGTACCTTTCATATTGCTCAGATTATCAGACAAGCCTTACCTTTGAATTCCCTGGCTTGTAAGGAGATCTAGTTCCCTAGTTTGTAGGGAGATCTCAGTGCTCCCTACAAACTAACCTTATTTGTATTTTCAGGGTGTATGCGTAATAAATATGCTACAAGGTTTAGCTCTTGATCATCCACAACCAAAGTGTGACTACCATTTGTTTCTTAAGTACCATATGTGCCAATATCTGGTTTAAACACTTTACAGGTGTTATTTTGTTCAGTTTAATCCTCATGTCATTGCTATGATGTAAATATTATTTGCTGTGTTTGCAGATGATAAAACTTTGACTCAACTAAGTCAAGTAATTGGATGGCAAACATACACCCAGCTAAAATGTGACCCCTATTCACATCTAAATATCTCCCAAAGCAAAGACCCTGTTATCCATTTTACTGCATTGCCCCTCCACAAAATTTTACATCAAAAGAATGTAAGCATCACCAAGTATATCTACACACAGACATGGCATTAAAGTCTAAATTCCAGAAAGCAGGCAGCAAACAGGGAGGGGATACAAAGGATTATCTGACTCCAGATTAAACGCTGTTGAATGCCTATTTGAATTTGACATCTGAGAGTTGAGCATAGCTTTTTCAAACTTCATAATTAATATGTTATGCAGAACAGCTCTAAAAGTACTTTCAAACACATTATTTTGCTTAATTCACTAAACAAAATCATCAGAAGTCAACTGGATGTGAATAAGGTGCTTTTAAAGTCCCGAATGAAGAGTTTGAGAGCAATATTTTATTATGCAAATATAATGTATTTCAGAAGAATGTTTGAGCAACTAATATAACTAAAAATAGAGAAGTCAAATGCATACTGATTAACATAGTGAATTAAGTATCCCCAACTGTAAGTATGATTCAACATCATATTCCCTGGGAAAATATTTGGACTTGGAATTATCCATTGAACAACATATTTTCATTCAAAAACATATTGAAATATAAGCAGCTCTCACAACACTTGCTTTTAGATTCATCGAATTTTGGCTTTGTTGAAATGATTTCTCCCATGGCTTCAGACTCTTCTGCAAACACAATTTGATACTCAAATTATAAAACAAAAACAGAATTTTTCACATGGCAAAGGATGCCATGCAATTAGAGTCCTACATACTTTGGAACACAACTGTCGGTAAAGGACTGGACTAAGCACTAGAGCACAGTTAAAGCTCAGGAAGGTCAATTTCAAGGCCTGGAGCAAGGAGACAATTTGGGGAGTAAAGTTCAAGGTAGAAATGAGTATGAACACAGAAAGTGCTCTGGACATCCAGAAAAAAATGGAGTTATTGCAACCAAGCAGATGGGGAATGTACAAGTAGACCTCGGGAACATGGAGAATCTCAGCAGGCAGAAGTGGGGACCCAGCTCAGAACAAGTAGAGCCTGCATGGGGATGACAGTCTATCAGTAGTAATTGACCGGGAGTCTAGTGGATAAGGCACTTGCTTTGAAAATGGTAGACAAGGTTTTGTCCCCAATACCCCCCACTGGTCCCCCAGGCACCACTAGGACTGATTCTTGAATACAGAGCAGGGAGTTAGCCCTGAATATTACCAGGTGTTGCCCCAAAACCAAAAGATAATTATTGTTTTTTTCATTAACGGAGCATGTGTTCACATCCCAAAGACTGCTAATAACCAAGTATCACAAACTTGGCAGCTGAAACATTTGAAATTCATTGTCTCACACATCAACAAGCATGAGGTTCAAAATCAAATTATCAAATGGTTGATTACTTCTGGGAGCTCCATGGGATAAGTCACATCACACTTCTGATTACTGGCAGCACACCCAGGTTCTTGGTTTGAGACTGCACACTCCAACTGTGGCCTCTATCATTGCTCATTCTCCCTCGTCTTCCCTTCCCTTCCATCTCTTCCTTTTTCTCTTTCACTTTGTTTTCTTCCCGTTCTTCTTCCTTTCTTTCCCATCCTAGGAATTACAGTTGGATTTAGAACCCACCCTAATCTAGAAAGATGTCATCACTATTTAATTTGCAAAAGTACTAATTCTAAATAACTTTCTGAAGTTAATGATAGGCATATTGTGGGAAACACATTTCTAACCTTTACAAGTTGTTAAAATCCACTTTTGCTGACTTTATATTCAGTTATGAATTGAATCAATAAATTATTTTTATAAATTTTTTAAAATGTTATCAAATCACCATGATTTACAAAGTCATTCATTGTTGAGTTTAAGACATTCTGTGTCCCAGCACTGATCCCACCACCAGTGTCAAGAATCAGTTTGGTTCCCACTTTCTAGAATATAATTGTTAAGTAATCAGTGAGGTATTGAGATCATGACCAGGTTCAGAAGACACATTGCTGAGGACGCCCTTGGTAAACATTCTTCCCACCATGCATATAGAAGATCCTGTCATCTGAGATTATTGAAACCCTGGTTGTTCCAAAAAAAATTAGCCATGAAGAACACAACTCTTGCCTTTCTTACCAAGAACACTTTACCTCCATATTGAAAAAGGCCCTGCAAAAATCTTAAGCAAGAAATAAGAATCAAAAACGTTGTAAAAGCTAAAGAAAATAAAATCTAAAGTATTTCAAAATTTATTCTGTGCTCAGGAAGCATTCAGAAGCTGATCCTTAAGAAAAGATTTTTTAGGGCATTTCATAATTGCCTTCATTACGGAAAACACTTCTTATTGAATTAAAGGTGCAATTTGATGCTCTTTGGGTACTGTGTAAAGAACTCAGTAATTGTATAAAGTGATGGACAGGCTTTCATGCTTCTGCACTTGTTTTTTGACTCTGTGATTTAAGTGTGAAATTGATCTGAAGTCTCCATGCGTCTTCTATGGAAAATGCTCAAATGTTAGCAATGCTGTTTCATTTGCACTAATTCGGTACAAAATATCCTTCTGGTGTGCAAAACTCAAATGCATCTCTTAGAAGAGAGAGCCCACTTTATGTCATGCTATAATCATAGCAGTTCTAAACTAATTTAACACCCTGAAGAAGTTAATTAACATCATTAAAGAGTGCATCCAGTCAAGTATAACATGTGACCCAAATAAATAATTGAATGAACTTCCCTACTCCAGGGGTGACATGTTCCAAGTCTGTCCTCTTTCCTCAGACCTGGTCAACAATTGTTTGAAACATCTGACACCAGCTGCATTAGGTGATTTTCATGAAGGTGTAAACCTCCATGGCAGCCTAATAAACAACTTAAGTTTCATGGCTGACATTGATTTATACATCTTCTAAAGAGATGGTGCATGAAATGATCAGAACAGTCAATAATGCAAGCAAAATGTATGGGCTTGAGATAAGAGAGCAGAAAACAAAATCAATGCCTTCCAGCTATTAACAGCATGCGGCAGAGTCCATAATAGATGGCATTAAACTTGAACAAGTTTCATCATTCAAGTACCTCAGAGAAACTGTCACTCCAACAGTAATTGCAAGACTAGCATTCACATAAATGAGTATCTATGGCTTTAGCTTGGTCACTGAAGACATTTTACCAATGGGAAACTACTCAGATGAGTTTTTCTGACTGCATTCTTATTGCAAAGAAATTTTAAGGAGGTCACTAAGCAACTAATAAGTATCATTAGATGCATAAAATTTAGATAATGAATAAATTCAATAAATTGTTATAAGCCTTCACACAAAATAGATGCATAAAGGGCAAGGCAATTGGTGTCATATGGATATGATTATTTTTCCTTTAAAGGGGAATGAAATAATGGAATTAAATATTACTATCTTTTAATCAACACAGCAGTGTTTAAGCCCCACAGGTCATATAACTTTCTGCTTCAGAGATATGATATGAATTCCAGAAAAGTCTTTGGTGGAGCAGAATGATTTGCACATTGGCTTGGAGATCAAATTGACCTATGTTTGATTCACACCTCCACCACTTATTAGCTTTTTCATTTAACCTCTCTGGGCCTCTGTTTATTCATCTGTAAAATGAGATTAATTATAAGCACCTTGCAGTGAAGTTGTGTGAATATAATAACAGATGTTGGAGTCATTCCTGAATCAACAGTTTCTATCTTTATTTTCAGTCTATGTGTGAATGTGTTGCTCCTTCTACCAATTTTTCAGAAACTAGTAAATTAACAGCAACATTTCTAAACAAGTTGAGTTCTAATTATCTCTATTAATCACAAAAATCCACACAGTTCAAAGTCATAGGAGGTCACTTAAAGAAGCAAATGGTCAGACTGTTCTCTAACAGTTCAAATACGTCCTGGAGAATGAAACACTCACAATGACACTGGCGGCCAGATTTAGTCCCCACTTTATCTCTCTTTATATATTATCCAGTTAAAGAAGGATTCAGATAATCCCAGCTCATATCTTCCCTTTCCCCTGAACATGATTTCAACTATCAGCGGATCTTTTCCAATTCCAGGTCAGTAACCCACAGCTTTGCATCCTAGAAGCTCAATCTATTTTCCACTAACTTCAAGCATGGCCACACCACTTCGGGTTTTCACTGTTTGCCTTTGTTTGTTTGTTTTAATTTTTAAAGCCATCCCCATTAGTGGATACCACCTGGCAACTTTCTATCGGCAACCGGTAATTCTTCATCTCATCACTGCATAGTGTGTGAGTCCTGCACAACTGTTAAACTATGTAAGTGTTTCTGTAAAAATGCTGTCTATGAAAATTGCCCCTGTTGGAAGCACACATAACCGTGTCTCAGAGCATCAGATCTGAAAAGTTGGCTCAGAGTAGGGCAATATCCATGGCTCCGGCTCTGTGGCCAGGTAAAGAGCTCTCCTTTAGACAGAGGGTTATTCTGCCTCAATCAGGTTGAGAAACACAGTTGCTACTGAGCCTGAGCCCCTCACTCCCAACTTAGAAACTCCCTATTACGAGAAGTATCTTTCTCTTGAGTTGTATTAATTGCTGCTTCACCTAGTTTTAATTTTTTAATATCATTTTATTTTACTTTTAAACTTTTTTATTAAATGGAGCCGGAGCGATAGTACAGCGGGTAGAGCATCTGCCTTACACGCGGCTGAAGCAGGTTTGATCCCGGGCATTCCATACGGTCCCTGAGCAACACCAGGAATAATTCCTGAGTGCAGAGCCAGGAGTAACCCCTGAGCATTGCGGGTGTGACCCAAAAAGCAAAAAAAAAAAAAAAATTATTAAAGACTATGATTTGCAAATGTTCCAAGTTGGGTTTTTGGCATATAATATTTCAATACTAAACCCTAATTTTGTGCATAAACAGGCACAAAATCCTGCTGTCCAGTGCCACAAAGTATCAGTCCTGAGAATAAATCATTGTCCTCCGTCACAAGACAAGGGCTACATAGAAGTCTGATTTTCCTCTCCCTACTTTCCCTACTTCTCGGAATGTGTCCTTTGGTGAATAAAACCATGAAGTGGGAAAGTAAATGGAATCAAATATCTCAAAAGTATACCACTAAAATTTGAAAATGAATCATGACTTGGATCTTCGAGGATGAATATTTAAATCAGCCTCAGAGATTTTTTAGAAACTTGTATGTCATGGCGTCCATGGCGCCATTTGCGTCTCTGGAAGCTCTGCAGCACTGCCATGGTGCCGGGGTAAACCCTGGGTAAAGCCTGGCAACATGCAGCATCTAGTTTGAGAATCCTTAGGCCTTTGATTGAACTGCTGGCCCAGTTGAATGAGAATTACTGGTGGGGTACCTGGGGGGATTAAAAAAATTTTTTTTAATCCGGACCAGCAGAGCCTCACAACAAGCCAGACGCCCCGCCCCCTCCATGAGGGCCTCCATTTTCCACATCTGGACTTCCCCTCGTCAGAACTCCACCCAGCAGACCAGCCTATCACAGCCCGGCTGGCGGCCTCAAGCGACCGCGTGGTTCATCAATAAATGCTGGTATTTGAGAGGACTACAAGAGTATGCTACCCACACGGCAGAGCCTGGCAAGCTACCCGTGTCGTATTTGATATGCCAGATACCAGTAACAATTACGTGCCCTTGGGCTCTACTTGCATGAGACAGGTCATAGGAGATGTTACTGGTGCCCGCTAGAGCAAATCGATGATGAGCGGGAAGACAGTGATGTCCATGAACTACTCCGATATTTTGAAAAAGAAATGAACCTATCAACGCACCATGAATGAAGTAAAAGGGCACTATACAAAGTAAGATTACTTACAAGAAGGACAAAACCAGGTAATTTAGCTCACATGTAACCAATTTTTTAAAAAAAGACAAAAAAAAAAAAAACAAACAAAACATCTTAGACTTTAAAATCAAAATAGTGACTACTGGAAGGGAAAGGAAGTAGGTGGGTAAAACAGGTTTTAAAAAAATAAGTATTCAACTGTATGGTGATGTACAGAAACCAAACTTCCAGCCAGGAGCATAAGGTAGTAAGTACAGGCGTTGGCATGTAAGACTGTGTCCCTGTGATCCTTATAACTTCAAACCAATGTATTACCTATATTGGAAGTGTGAACATAAGTACCTGGGGTGTGTACTTATTAATCCCAGATTGCATTCTTAAAATAATATATGCAAGAGGGATAAATGATAGCAGTTAGAACTAATGACCTTCGAGAAGCGAAGAGGGGAACTGCCTCAGAGCACAGGTAGTCTGTCCTAGGACGCCCTGAGGCTCTAGGAGCATCCCTAGCCCCAAGACTTTGCAATCCAGTTGGGAGAGCAATAACAAACACCAGCAGAACAATGGGAGTGTCTAGCTCTTGTCTGTGCTCCTGTGAATGGCAGAAACTTAAAATCTGTAGTTCAAAGAGGGGGTGCCAGGGGTACAGCAGGTACTGTCTCTCTGGGAGTACATTCATCAGTCACTGATTTGGGCCTAGCTGCTTGTCTCAATCCCTGGGTGTCGCCTGCTGCCACCAACCGCTTTGCCGCAGTCACCTCAGTGCCCACTCTAGAGTTCCGACAACAAAGGGCTCTGATGTGGACCCTGGGCCTGACGCCTCACTCTTCCATGAACCTTGCCATGTCACGATTCTAAATATCTACAAACATGCATGTGGACAAAGATGATACTGAAGTTACTAAAGAATTCAAGATCCCTCCCGGAGCACTCATCATTGCCAAGACGAGTTTGCCCCTTTTTTATTCAAGCTTTCTAATTCAGTCATGATCCTTCTAATAACTTCAGGTAAAGATGTTATCATCGATGTTGATAACATCTTAGCTACAGGGATAGTTCTTGCAACCTTGCTTATAATGGTAGTAAAAACTAAATTATAGGAAATACCTGTCATAGGATAGAATGCAGTCTTCAAATAGGATGTAGTAAATGAATATTTATGAGTTATTAAGTGGGGACACAATACCACTCACAAGACAAAATATGATCCTATAAGTTATATATATATGTAAATTATTACTATGCATACGTAAATCCTGTGATTTATGTTTAAATTGTATATAAACTTATTGTATATGGTCATTAATAGGTGTTCATATGAATAAAAGCTATTATGAAGCATATTCATGGTTTTACTTTATTCGTTTTGGTTATTTTTCTGATTTTTCTTTCAATAGAGTAAACAACTCAAAGATGTTGATAGCAACCATTCCCATAAAACAAGCATTTCCCTTTCTGTGATAAAGCACTTGGTACTGCAAATACATATAGGATAATACAGTAGATATGATGTTCCTACACCAAGTTCAGACACCTCCTATTTTGGGGCAACTTTGCTTTTAGCACCGGGGTATGAGAGGCGAACAAAAGTAGGTCAGAATGCTGAGACGCCTGGTGAATTGGACCTCAAGTAATGAGAGGTTCCTATCTGACCCTCTGACAGTCAGTTTTTAACTGCCCAGACTATCAGAAAAGACGCCCTTTCTCCCAGCCTCCGCACCAGTAATAGTAACATAGGCTACAGCACAAAGAGCCATGATTTCTACCATTCAGGGAGCTGTTATCATCTGCTGGGGGAAGCTGGCTGCAGAGCCCGGCCCAAACCCGCACACTGCTCACCTCCTGATTTACTTAAATCTCCTTGCTTCTACCAACCACAGGGAATGGGGACACTTACCGGTAACAACTGACAATTTGAACAGAAAATACAGAGAAAAGCTGTGTAAAGCAAGTGGCTCAGATTATAGCTGTTGACTTCTAATATTATTTGATAGATGAGGCCGCTACAATTATCTACTGCTCATGGGTTCCATTACGGGAACAAGAAGCACACAAAATAAGGGCAATTTCCCAAACAATATATAGGGCCACTTAACTTTGTCAAGAGCCATTTCTGCAAGTGAAGCTCTCGTAAAAGACACAGAGATAATGTGCGGGCAACTTGACACGGCATCTAGCTCATACCACATTAACTGCTTTTGTTATTTCTGCCATGCTCTAGTTAAGGCCAAATTGGTATTATTTTTAACCGAACATTTGCTTTAAAATGCAGTTGCAGAATCTACCATTTTCCCTAAATTAAAGTAAAAGAAGGCAAGAAAAAGAGTTTCAAGAAAAAATATTGAAGACCCCAAAAATGAGTGAAGAAGAGAAAGTAAACCAAGTTTCCATTTCAATTTTTTATGAATCTTCCTTACAACTAGCTATCTCAGAATCATTAGAACCACTTCCATTCTTAAAAAAAAAAATCACTGTGTGGCTTAACCTTATGTTACTATTTAAAGATCAAAAAGCAACTCTGTCTCTGGAGGAGGAAAGAAAGCAATATGTTTTGAAAGACAAAATAATACAGTGCCTGAGCAGTATTTATCTGATTTATCGCCTCTGCGCTAACTATTAATTCATTTTGCATTTGGATGGATCCATTGGGTGGAATGAGTTTGAGAAATGCTAGAATTGCGTGGGGAATTATGCACTTGTCCCAGCCTCGCCTCTTCCTTAAAGAGAGAGAAGACAGAGAAGAGAGCTAGGGAGTATGAAAAAAACACTGAAATCAGGAAAACAGAGACTCCTGGTTGAGGACGTGAGGTGCTGTCAGTAGTCTCTAGAACGGGAGAGGGTGTGGCCACCGGGAAGCTCCCCCAAAGACACTAGCCTTGGTCATCAGATTCCTATGTACCCCTAAAACAGAAACTTCCCCCAATTAAAAATCCCTTCATTTTGTTTCTCCCTGTTCTTGTGACTTTGATGCCTTTCCAAACCACTAAATGGCTTTGGCGTGCAGGCAACTGCACTCCTTCCTACCTTTGCTTTTTGCTTTCTCAATCCCACTTTTCAACCCATGGTGGCTGACATAGCCCCTGACTGTCCCCTTGGCCCGATGCTCTGAATCTTCCTAGCAGACAAATACTCAAATGTTCTAAATCTGGGTCACTGCAAGCATAAGTGCGTAGGGTTGGTCAGAGAAAGAACCTCTCCTCTTCAATAACACTCAAGAGAGATGGTTAAGTCTGTTCAGTTTAATTATAACATTCGGGATTTTTTTTATTATTATTCTTTCTCAGCTCCTGAAGTCTTTCAAGTCTCTTTTTAAAAGGGCCCTGACACAAAAGGTAGCCATCGTGGAGAGAAAGAAACTCAGTCTTGGCTATACCCCTTCCACTTGGGCATTGATTAGATGTCTTTTTTTTTAACAAATTCAGAAAGAAAGGGGACACGATTTAAAACTAAAATAGAACCAGGCACATTGTACAAAGGATTATTTCAAGTAATTCTCCTTGAAACTATAACAAAGGAATGTTTCCTGGGGATTAAATGGACTGTCAGGTAATCAGAAAAGTTCTTTTAGGTTTTTTCTCAGGAAGAAAAAGAGCACTTTTGGATGGATTTTGTTCCTGGCATTTTGTGACACTTTACAGCTTGTTCCCCAGTGTCACGCCGATTTATTTCATTATTCATGAGCTCCGTGAAGGAAGGCATGATCTTAGAGGTCCCCCAGCTGGACCACACTAATAGATCCTTTTGCTCCTCCATCTCTGTAACTTTAATATGGAGAAGATTGTTTTATTAATGAGAGCAAATGGGTTTCCTGAATACCAGCTTCTCTTCTCTGGTCACTCTGGAACCTGATAGACTTGATTAATCAATCTTCAACTCTTTGAGCACCCACACTATTTTTGACTTCTCAAAAATTAGGACAGAAATGAACAAAAGCTGTACCTTCAGGAAGTTACAGTCTAACAAAATGAGACTGGCCTCTATTACTAATTGATGCTGCTCCAGTCAACTATTAATTATTCATGTGAAGATTATCCATGGCACCCTTTGCGGAGCATCCACTGTGGATTTCTAAATCCCAGGTTTTCTTCCTTCTCGACCAAACAGACTTAGGGGAGCAGCAACAGTCATCTCCTCCCACTAAGGTTAACTGCCAAGGACAGCAAGTGCCTTTGGTATCTTATAAATCTCAGCCTTCAGGGCCCAGGGACTAAGGTGTACAGTACATACTTTAAGGTTCCCATTCTGTTGACTACTGTGACCCTGGGGCTGGCAGGTGGGACTAATTTACTAATTAGAGATAGAGCTGAGATTTGACTCCAAGAGGACATCGTATCTTGGGCTTTGAAGGTAAAGAAGGAGTTTAACATGGCCTCCCCAATTCAATGTATGGTCTAGACAATAAGGTAGTTAAATACCACTCTGAGACTGAGGATACTGGAGAGACACTTTCAGGAGACAGAGAGTATGTTCGGTTGGGAGCATTCATCACATAATGGTGTCAACAGCAGCAAATAGGTTGTAACTCTTAAAAATCAATCCCTGAAGCCTTTTAATTTAATGCAGTCCCATTTGATTTTTTTTTTGCTTTTTGTTTGGACAATGACATTGAGTTATTAAAGATGTCTCTGGTTTTAATTTCATGAAGTGGGTTTGCCTATGCACTCTAGTTTGACCTTAGTGTATGGTATGAGGTAGAGATGTAGACTCCCACTTTTTCTAAATTTACATGTGGTTGGGCAATTTTCCTACCATGTTTGTTGGAGTACCACACTCTTGATTGCTTTTGCTTTATAATATAATTTATACTTGGGGAAAACTACCACAAATATTCTACCCACCCCTCTGAGAGAGCCCCACAAAGCAATGAGAATATAGTGCCCGCATGGCAGAGCCTGGCAAGCTGTCCGATGCGTGTTCAATATGCCAAACCCAGTAACAAAAATGTTTATTTTCCTGACCCCGAAAGAGCCCTTAATACGGCAGCAGTAAGAAAGGCAAACAAGCAGTGCCTGATAAAATTTCACGGCTGTCCTAGGCTGCCAAAACGAAGAAGGACTAAAATGACTGTCTGTACTTTCAATGCACGTACACTGGCAACGGAAGCATATATTGAGGATCTGATGCTGCAAGCAAGAAAGATCAAGTACGACATCATTGGTCTGACTGAGACGAGGAGGCGTCAGTCGCATCATGCTGTATTTGACACCGGAGAAGAATTGTTCCTTGGAACATGTGATGAAAGAGGCGTCGGTGGCATTGGTGTCCTTGTCAACACGAACATGGCTGTCAACATTGATTCATTTGAATGCCTAACAAACCGAATAGGACGATTACACTTGAGGATATGTGGCCCACTGCCAGCAATTTCTATCTTCATTGTCTATGCACCAACATCCACATACAAAGAAGATGAAATTGAGAAATTCTACATGGAATTGGAGGAGTTCTATAAAAAAGATCACACCTTCTACAAGATCATAGTCGGTGATTTTAATGCCAAGATAGGACCGAGAAGATCGGCTGAAGAACTCCACATTGGGACCCATGGCCTAGAATGGAACGAACAGGGTGAGAGACTATCTGAGTTCATCATGTCCACCAAGACTATTCATGGGAACTCACAGTTTCAGAAGGCTGAAGCGAAACGTTGGACATGGGAATCTCCTGGTGGACAGTTCCACAATGAAATCGACCACATCATCTTCAATCGATGGTTTTGTCTGACCGATGTTGCTGTCGTCCCCAAATTCCAGACAGGATCGGACCACCGTCTCCTTCGTGCAAAATTCTACTTCCCGCAACGGGGGAGAAAAGGCTGCAAAGTTTAAGAAGAGAACTCCCAGAACGACCACCAACTGGGAACTCTTTAGCACCATTGCGGCAACATGGGAAGATACCATCATTGATGACATCGATGAAGAATACAACCGACTGGTTCAGCACCTCCATGATTGTGCGAAGAATGCCAAGAGAGAGAAAAACACAAAAAGGGCGCTTGTCTTCAGAAACTCTCGAGCTCATTCGCCAACGTGGCAAGGCGCGAGCCTCAGGAGACCAAATGCTAACGTCCAAGCTTGCTAAACAGTGCAGAGAAGCGATAAAAGCAGACCTCAAAGACAGAAGAGCAGAAATGCTGGAAGATGCAGCAGAAGCCGGGAAAAGTATTCGCACTGCCCGCCTGTCCTTCGCCAACTATAAGACCAAGATGACTGCCCTCCGACGCCCTGATGGATCTATCACATCTTCCAGAAAGGCAATGGAGAAGATTATCCAGGACTTCTACTCAAATCTTTTTGATAGCCACATCCACCTGCCCACATACAAATTCCACAGGATGAATACGTCATTCCCAACGTTCTCCCTTCTGAAATAAGACATGCCATCTCATCGGTAAAGAAGGGAACAGCACCAGGCCCAGACAAAGTCAGACCTGAATATCTGAAGAATCTGCCATCGGTGCTCATCAATACACTAGCTCGGCTCTTCACACGCTACCTGTCCGAATGCAAGGTGCCCTCCCAATGGAAAACCAGCAGGACAGTTCTACTGTTCAAGAAGGGAGACATTCATGACATCGGCAACTATCGCCCCATCTGCCTGTTGTCTGTCATATACAAGCTGTTTACACGAGTCATCCTGAACAGGATTAGCAGAACACTAGATGAAGGTCAACCATGCGAGCAAGCAGGTTTCCGGAAAGGATTCAGCACAATCGACCATATCCACACAGTAACCAAGCTCATTGAGGTTTGTAGGGAGTACAAGATGCCGCTCTGTCTCACGTTCATTGATTTACAGAAAGCCTTTGATTCTGTGGAAACTGAAGCAGTCATCGAAGCCCTAGTCAAACAGGGTGTTCAAACCCAATACATCAAGATCCTTCGTGAGCTGTATTATGGATTCACCACCAGGATCTCACCATTCTACAAAGAAGTGATCATTGATGTCAAAAGAGGGGTTCGACAGGGTGATACCATCTCACCAAAACTCTTCAGTGCCACCCTCGAGAACATCATGAGACAATTAGAATGGGAAGGAATGGGAGTGAAGATAGATGGTCGGCAACTACACCACCTCCGCTTCGCTGATGACATCGTTCTAATAACACCAAACATTAGCCAAGCGGCACAAATGCTGGCTGACTTTGACCGAGAATGTGGAAAGGTAGGTCTACAGCTGAATCTGAAGAAAACTATGTTCATGAGAAATGAACTAGTTCCAGAGGCCCCATTCTCTCTCAATGGAACAAACATCTCTGAATGCAGCAGTTATGTGTACCTAGGTCGAGAAGTCAACATGATGAATGACCTAAAACCTGAGCTGCGCAGGAGGAAGAGAGCGGCATGGAATGCCTTCAAAGGCATCGAAGAAATAGCTAAAAGGACAAAGAACCTCCGGCTCCGGGCACATCTCTTTGACTCCACCGTTCTCCCTGCATTAACATACGCCTCAGAGACCTGGGCCCTACGAAAGCAGGATGAGAATGCTATTCGGGTCTCCCAGAGAGGCATCGAAAGAGCTATGCTTGGAATATCACGTCTCACTCAAGTGAGAGAAGGAATCCGGAGTTCTGACCTCCGTCGCTATTCCAGAATCAGGGACGCTGTCTCGTTTGCCAAGGCATCGAAAATCAGATGGGCTGGACATGTAATGCGATTTGGAGACAACCGCTGGACTAGAGCCGTTACTGACTGGATCCCACGGGATGTCAAAAGATCACGTGGCCGCCCACCTACAAGATGGTCAGACTTCCTTGTTAAGACCCTGAAGGAACAGTTTGAGGCTCTTCATATTCCTGAATCAACCAGATGCCATTGGGCTACATTGGCACGTGATAGGGTCCAATGGAAATGTTACTGGCGCCCGCTCGAGCAAATCGATGAGTAACGGGATTCAAGTGATCAAGTGATACTTGGGGAAAGAGGAGCCTCCCATGTTATTTTTCCCCCGCTAAGATTACTTTGGCAATTTAAGAGGCTTTATTACTCCATCTAAATTTTATTTGAGTTTTCTTTTCACTTTTCCAACAACCCCATTGCTTGACATCTATCCCAAGGGTCCAAAACAGTATTTCAAAAAGACATTTTTTGTTCTACATTCCTTGCCATGCTATTCACAATAGGCAAGATCTGGAAACCACTCAAATGCCATGAGAAGAGAAATGAATTAAGAAATTGTGATATATATAATATATACTTATCTAATAAAATAATTATTTTCTTATAAGTTATAAGAAAAGATTAAATCATACAATTTGCCAAAATGTGAATAGAATAAGAGAGAATTTTCTCAATAAAATCGACCAGAACGAAAGAGACATATAGAGAATAGTACTTCTCATATGTGGGATATAAAGAAACATAGTAAGGGAATAATAAATTGCCAAAGGAAGCTGAGCTTATGGGAGCTAGAGGGATCCCCCAGTACAGGTTACAATAGGAATGATGGACGGGGATCGTGGGATAATTTTGGAGGTAAGCAGATGATCTGGTGGTGGGTTTGATGTTAACACTGTATAAATGAAATATATAACTGACAGTAGTGTAAATGATTGTGTCTCGAGCATTTTTAAAAATCAGTCCTTATTTTGCACTGACAATTGCTATGGGGATAATAAACAATTAAAGATAACAACTGTCTCTTGCTCGAATTATTGAAGTCCAGTTGCCCATAATCTCTCTTGCTTCTTTGGTCTAAATCCAGGAGTGTATACTAGAGCACACAGGAGTAAAAATTTCGGAACACAAAGATTCATTATTTATATTGACCAACCTCACTTTTTTTTTCATAATTCCTTGTGAACATGATTCTTCTCAACTTTGCACCTATGGAAATGGCTTCACTTCCCTGAAGATCATTTCTAAAAAGCCAAAGGAAACAGCGTCATCATTAGCCTTGAAGTTGAGCCACATTAGCCCAAGAGGGAAATGGTGCCCAAATGTCAAGGAGATGCCCCAGAAAAAGAAGACAGTCATTCATTCACTCTACAGAATAACGCCAAGAACTTGCTCCGCACCAAGCAGTGAAAGGAGCAGCCCATGTGACTCTCTGAAGTGGGGATTCCTGCACCAGCCTCCAGAGAGCGATAACTAGGGGTGACGTCAGCAGCAGCAAGGAAGCTAGAGAGATCTCTACAAAGTAGGAGAAACCGGACTGAGAACAGGGGGTGGGGGAGGGGATCTGGGGAGGGAGAATCGAACAGATTTTTTAATGCATACAGTGCCAGGAATGAGCACAGAGCCAGGAGCAGTCCCTGAACACTGCTGGGTGTGCCCACCCATCGCCAACACCCACCCCCAAAAAAGAAAGAAAAATGCACATGCCTAACTAAGAATAGCAAACAGTACAGTCAGGATACCAGACTCTCAGCCTGAAGTGTCTAAGCATGTGCTAGAAGCAGGGAAACAAGGCTGCAGTCACGTTGGTTGAGAGGACAGTGAAATGTTGGGGTCCAGGGCCCACAGGAACATCAGGATCCACTATAGATGCCTCCTCAGCTGAGACCCGTCTAGTGACTTAAATCCTCAGAAACTTCTTTTCCCTTCTACCAAAGCAATGGTAGTGATATTTTTAACTCTTGAGGGAAGAGTAAATGAGAGAACTAGGCAAACTGCCTTGAGAGAATTAATGCATGGCAGATCCTACCTACCACTCAGTCTTTTTCTTTAGAGCAACCAAGGAAGCCCATGTCCCGTTCTGTAGGTTAGAAAAAAGAGCCTTCTCTGGTCTAAATATGCCAGCTTCTCTCAAAGGCCACTGGGGGTTCCTGGCGCTGACCTTCAGCACACCCCCTTCCGGGAACATGAGGGCAGAGGTCAATGTTGCTGAGAAAGATCGGGTGATGGGATGGTGGAAAAATATCCCCTTGTGAGCCGGGAGACCTTCAAATTAATTTCCTGGGTAACCCTGGCATTTATGAGCTGAGGTCTTTCAAGTTAAAAATAACATAGTAGCTAACTCCGCAAGATAAATGCTTTTTAAAATCAACAATTACTTTGAGGTCCTGGGAGAAAAGAACTTTAAAATGCAGGTTATTTGCTGGATCATCATCTTGGTCTGAGATGTGTATATTTGTTGTGGGGGTTGGCGGTGGTTCCCGGAACAGAAGGAATCATGGACTACTCCCTGTTTGCCCATTTCCTTACTCCTATCACCCTTGACAGGAGACCAAGCCAATCCCATCCATGACTTTCTTTTTTTTTAATTTTTTTTTCTTTTTTGGATCACACCCGACAATGCTCAGCCTGGGTTACTCCTGGCTCTGCACTCAGGAATTACTCCTGGCGGTGCTCAGGGGACCATATGGGATGCCAGGGATCGAATCTGGGCCAGCATGAGCCTGCCGCGTGCAAAGGCAAACGCCTACCCGCTGAACTATCGCTCCGGCCCTAGAAGTCCATGCCTTTCTTTAAGAAGACTCTACCCCTTGATCGCTTCCCTGGAAGCCCCCTTCTCTGCATCCCAGAAGCCCCAGAGGGGTCTGGCTCTGTCCACAGTCTACACCCTCTCAAATTTACCTTCCGCATGACTAACATTCACAGTTTCAGTTTCTCTTGCTATTCACACCAACCTCATACTGGGGGGTGGACACAGGAACATTGGGTCCTCCTGCTCTTCTGTTGCCTGAAAGCGTGCACTGGATACCCTGATGAGGAAAATATAAAAGTAGCCACAGGAGCCAGAGTGACAGTCCAGCGGTTTGAGTGCTTTACTTGCATGCAGCCGACCTGAGTTCTATCTCTAATCTCCCCCCCCACCCCCGCAAAAGCTGTACCAGAAGGGATCCCTGAGCACAGAGCCAGGAGTACCTCCAGGTATGGCCCAAAACAAGAACAACAAAAACAAGAAAGGAATCACTACTCATTCATCCCATGCCTCAATGAATAGTCTTGGTCAAACACTTGCTAAATTCCTTTAAATGTCCTTGCTGACGAAAAAGAAATAAAATAGGGGTGACTTATGTACCATTGGTATACATAAACACTCTTCCAAAATTGAATGTCATTAACTAAATGACAACCCCCAGATAAATATGTCTACATCCTCTTTCTTGGAGTCTGTGAATATGATCTTGTTTGGAAAAGGAAAGGTTTTTGCAGATGCTATTAAGATAGGATTGTTAACTGAAACAAGCAACCCACATAACTCAGTAGACCCTAATTCCAATGATAAATGTTATTAGAGAGGTGAGACTGACCTAGGAGAAGCAACAGTGCAAGCAGTCTGACAGAACTTAGCCACAAGCCAAAGAATGCAGTGAATATCCGAATTCAGACAAGGCATGAAACCAGTCATCCCTGGCAATCCAATGGAACACCGCCCTGCTAACACCAGCCTTTTAGTTCCTTGGAGGTCTCCACCTGGCAGTACTCAATAGGATAGTATTATATATATATATATATAATATATATATATATAATAGGATAGTATTATATATATATAATAAGGATCAAACCCAGGCCATTACCCAAGCTCACTCTGGGCTGCCCTGCTTCAGCCTCAGCCCTGCCTACAACACTGTGATTTTGGGCTTCCGACCTCTAACAATTTAACACGATAAATTTATGTGGTTTGAAATCACCCAATTTGTGGTGATTTGTTGCAGTAGTCACAGGCAGCTCATATATTGACTTTAGAGAGAAAATCTGAGATGTCATAACTTCTGGTGGACAAATGACTTTACATAATGTGTCCTTCCACAGGGAACAGCTAAGCATAGTCCTCAAAAGCAATAGACTCTAGCATCACACCCAATTGCCCATGTTGTGGCGGAAAACATGAATTTAGAAATTAAAAAAGAGAGATTATCACAACATTCATGTTTTAAGTCTCCGTCAAAAGGTCAAGAAATCAGTCCTCATGGAAACCAGAGAGGTACACACTAAGGTAATTTTAATTTCTCTTTGAGTGAGGAGCTTGGAAATGATCATTTGAATCTCATACATAAAGACAAGAACCACCTAGGTCCCTTTTTTGTACAAAAATGAGTGTAGACACTGGGGTAATTCAAGAGAGGGGAGCACTCACACTTGAAACCCTGGTTAGAGAGATGCAGGCACAGCTCAGAGATATTACAGGGTTTGGTACCAGACCACTGCAAGAAAGCGAGCTTTGTAATAGCGACATCTGAAATGTTTTACTTTACATTTTCTGCAAAACCTATTTACCCTCCACTATAGTCTACTATAGTGTATAGGGTCCGACTCATCGGACCCACCTGCAGCAGTCTTTTTTCAAGTCCGGCCCAGGTATGCTGATCCAGAGACTCACAGACATGGGGCAGAGCTGCTACTGGCTCTCCCTGTGCCCAGCTACTCACGAGGCACCCAGGAGGGATGGCGGGTTCTAGTCCTGGCCTGCCACTGAAAGCAGGGCCTTGCAACAAGCCAGAAGATCCCCCACTCCATGAGGGCTGCCATTTTCCACATCTGGACTTCCCTCAACTCCACCTAGCAGAAGAGCCTATTACAGCCTGGCTCTCACGGCTGCTTGCAGCCATGCAGTTCATCAATATGCTGGATTTAGAGGTGGCTACAAGACTATGCCACCCGCACGGCAGAGCCTGGCAAGTCTCTCATGTCATATTTTATATGCCAAATACCAGTAACAATTATAGACCCATTCCCATGACCTGATGGAATGGTTTGAGGCTCTTTATGTTCCTGGAGAAAGCAGATGTCCTTGGGCACTACTAGCATGAGACAGGACATATGGAGATATTACTGGTGCCTGCTCGAGCAAATCGATGATGAATGGGTAGACAGTGATCCAGTGATAAAGTCTACTATAGTGCTCAATAAAATTATCCCCCATAATGCACATACCTTGCTTAAAAAAAATCTTTACTGATAGAAATCACTAAATGGAAAAATGGTGTCAATAATCTTTGTCAGTAGGATTGCCAGAAGTTGTAAAGAGCATAATATGTGCATAATGAAAGGAGATATGATTCTAATACTCTGAAAACGATTTACCACAAGAGTTGGGAAATTCCTGGCAAAGGCTCTTTGCACTAATAGAGTAAAAATGAAAAAAATCTACAGTGTACAAGTAATGATAACACAATGACAGGAATCCTAAAGCTTAGCATTTTTAAAATAATTTTGTTATATCATAGTGAGATAGACAATTACAAAGCTATTTATGACTGGTTTCAGTCATACAATGTTGCAGTACCCATCCTTCAACCAGTGAACATTTCCAACCACCAATGTCCCCAGTTTCACTCCACTACCCTACCCTCACCTGCCTCTATGGCAGGCAGTTTTCTTCTCTCTCTCTGTCTTTTTTCTCTCTTTTTTTTCTTCTTTTGCACATTGCAGTTTACAATACATACACTGAGGGATTATCACACATATCCCTATATCTATTTTTGATACTCAGTTCTAGTTTAGCATTTCCAACTATTATTGGCAGACTGACCCCTTCTCTATCTTACCTAACCTCTGCTCACCACACACTTGTGGTAGATATCTACCCTTAATATGCCCTCTTAGGTCCTGTTTTTCTAGCCTTGGATATTAGCTTCATAATAATTTTTCAATTGATCACTTCTTGATCACTTGAATCCCGTTATTCATTGATTTGCTCGAGTGGGCACCAGTAACATTTCCATTGGATCCTATCAGGTGCCAATGTAGCCCAATGGCATCTGGTTGATTCAGAAATATGAAGAGCCTCAAACCGTTCCTTCAGGGTCTTGACAAGGAAGTCTGACCATCTTGTAGGTAGGCGGCCACATGATCTTTTGACATCCCGTGGGATCCAGTCGTGTAACGGCTCTAGTACAGGAGATGGTGGTCCGATCCTGTTTGGAATTTGGGGACGACAGCAACATCGGTCAGACAAAACCATCGATTGAAGATGATGTGGTCAATTTCATTGTGGGACTGTCCGCCAGGAGATTCCCATGTCCAACGTTTGGCTTCAGCCTTCTGGAACTGTGAGTTCCCATGAATGGTCTTGGTGGACTTGATGAACTCAGATAGTCTCTCACCCTGTTCGTTCCATTCTAGGCCATGGGTCCCGATGTGGAGTTCTTCAGCCGATCTTCTCGGTCCTATCTTGGCATTAAAATCACCGACTATGATCTTGTAGAAGGTGTGATCTTTTTATAGAACTCCTCCAATTCCATGTAGAATTTCTCAATTTCATCTCCTTTGTATGTGGATGTTGGTGCGTAGACAATGAAGACAGAAATTGCTGGCAGTGGGCCACATCTCTTCAAGAGTAATCATCCTATCCGGTTTGTTAGGCATTCAAATGAATCAATGTTGACTGCCATGTTCGTGTTGACAAGGACACCAATGCCACCGACGCCTCTTTCATCGCATGTTCCAAGAAACAATTCTTCTCCCGTGTCAAATACAGCATGATGCAACTGGCGCCTCCCCATCTCAGTCAGACCATTGATGTCGTACTTGATCTTTTGCGCTTTCACCATCAGATCCTCAATATATGCTTCCGTTGCCAGTGTACGTGCATTGAAAGTACAGACAGTCCTTTTTAGTCCTTCTTCATTTTGGCAGCCTAGGATAGCCGTGAAATTTTATCAGGCACTGCTTGTTAGCCTTTCTTACTGCTGCCATATTAAGGGCTCTTTCAGGGTCAGGAAAATAAACATTTCTGTTACTGGTTGTGACATATCAAACACGCATGGGACAGCTTGCCAGGCTCTGCCATGCAGGCGCTATATTCTCATTACTTTGTGGGGCTTTCTCAGAGGGTGGGTAGAATAATCACGGTAATTCGGAGGCGGCAGTGCACAACAGGGAAAGCTGTTTTCTGCTCTGCCGGGTGTATCTGTGTCTTAGGCTCAAGCATTCCTGGGCTTGAAATACTCTCCTCTGAAGGGCGGGTCTCTGCAGGGTGGGTCCTTGTTGTAGTTGTATATCTCACGGTGGTATAATAAACTGTTTAATTAAAAAAAGTCTAGCTATCATCCATCCACCCATACATACATACATACATATATACATACATCTCTATCTATCTATCTATCTATCTATCTATCTATCTATCTATTAGAATTCCTAATATTACGTGAAGGAATTAAAGGGGTGGAGGAGGCGCAGAATATCTGAATTCCATTCAGATCTAATTCCATTCAGATCTAATTCCATTTCTGTTGGATCACCCTTTATTCACAGCCCTGGGTTTTGTATTGTAAGTAAGATGTTGTTTTTCTCTTTCCTGTATGTCCTTTGTATATTCTTATGTTAGGGCAATATCTTTTATTTTTATAGACACAGGAAGACAGTTAAGGCTATGCATTTGTAATATAGGAGTTAATTAACTCTGAAATATTCACTCCTGGGCATTCATCATATTTTCTAATGCAGACTTCAGTTGCCCTTAGATTGATTCTAGTTCCTTATACCCAAAAGAAGGTTCCCATCATGGGACTTACATGGACCCTGGACAAGCTACCTGGCCTCAAAATGGGACAGACTAGGTGTCATAATCGGGATAATGAGCTAAGAGCAAGCCATGGAGCTAACTCTGTCCTGACACAAAGAAAAGCAACTGATTTCTGACCCAGTTTTGGGGTTAAAATAAAACTAACTTGGCATGAGAACTGTAGTTCTGAAATATATTGTGAGATGTCCCCAGGAAAAGTCACCTTTAAACTTAATCTCGGGTGTAGATAAATATCTGTATATCCTTTAAACTTAATCTCGGGTGTAGATAAATGTCTGTATATCTGTGTTTATACAAAATGACTAGAAATATTATTAAGAAGTAAGTGCTATACCAGCAAAGGAAAGGAGAAAACAATATGCCCTTAGCTAGAATTTTGCCTCTGTCCTGGACAGGTCTATAGCCTCTGGGCAGGACTCTGTCTCTGGGGGGGGGAATATCTCCTGGTAGATTACACCAGGAAGAGGGTCTTTTATATCTTCTCATTGTTTCAGGATCAAAGTCCATCACCTCTTGCATCTCCCAACCCCCAACCTTTGGGAGAGGTTAACCAGCAGCCTTGACTGGGAAGAGAGATAGAGGAGAGCAGAGGAGGGATAAAGGGAATCCTCTGACCACCGAGCAGCCTGTGGTCTTGTTCCTTTGTTTATAGGTAGTAGGAGGGATCAGTCATCAGCCCTGAATGCGCCAGGGGACCCTGGAAAACCCCAATATCTGTTGGGGATCCTACTGAACCCCAACACATTTCCATTCATCTTAAATGAGTTATTATAGAGACACTCAAGAGCGAGTTCATCTTGAGTCATCACTCTCCCCACCGCAGAAAAAATTGAGTTATCTAAGTAACAATTAACTAAAATACTGCATATCCACAAACATGATACTATGTAGCTATTAAAATATGTTTTACAAGCACGTTTTGTTACTTGAATAAATACCTATTTGCTTTTTAAGTCTTATGTGGTAGTGCTCAGGGTCTACTTCCTGCTCAGTGTTCAGTGGTTACTCCTAGAACTGCTCCGGCAACCACATGTCACTCACTATTAAAGCGCATGCAAAGAACACAGTCAGTCTGTGGGGCTCACTTTCTGGCCCTTGGATATTTTACAATAACTAGGTAAACATGTTATTCACCCACTTGTATGACATGTGTTGCATGTTATAATTTTCAAAAAATAATCAATTTATGACCTCAGTGTATCCATGACCAAACTGTACCTCATTTTGAGATGGACGGACAGCAGTGACTAGAATGATTATCAGTGAGGTGCCATAGGAAATATACACATGAATTTATTTTTACTCTTACTTCACCTCCACTCTTTTTATCTCTACTCTTATATACCTGACCTCAAAGGAGCTTTGATATGGGTAAAGTTAACTTCACTGAATGAAGTTCTTATTTAACACAGTTCTCACACACATCACAAACAGCATCAATCTTTGAAAGAACTAAACAATTATTTTGGAATTTAACCTTCTTTTTTCTAAACATTCATTCAGAATAATCAAATTCCCATAACATTTGGGTGGAACTTTTATTCTAAGGTTGATTGATTTCAACCCTTGGGCCCCCAAAATCTTACAAAATTTTTCTCCTGGAAATGTTTTTCCAAGTGACCAGGACAGGTACAGTTGTTTTAATCTGTGAAGCTGAATTCTCACTTATATTTTTTTTGGCTTTTATTGGGTTACACCCAGAGATTCTCAGAGGTTACTCCTGGCTCTGCACTTAGGAATTACTCCTGGCAGTGCTCGGAGGACCATATGGGATGCCAGGGATTGAACCCAGGTCAGTCGCATGCAAGGCAAAAGTCCTCCCTACTGTGCTATCACTCCAGCCCTTATTCTTGCTCATTTTTCACTGCTCTCGTGAAAGTGTGGCTAACTGCTGGGGACTATGAAGTGGCCGTTGATGCCGGTGAGGCAGAAACAGCACCAGGTCTCTGTGCTCCTTTGTGATTCTCAGGTTCTTCAATATTTTCCAGAATGAAAATATTGAATAAAGATGCTCAGACTCAGAGTTGGAAAGTAGAAAAGTTTATTAGAAAGTAGAAGATAAAAAAAGAAGCACCCCAAGTGAGGAGGAACTTAGTATAGGTCTAAGTTAACTATGGATCTTTTTATGGGGTTCTTATAGGAAATTCTTATAGGAATTCTTATAAGTTCTTATAGGAATTCTTATAGGAATTTTTATAGGTTCTTATAGGAATTATTCATGTTCCTGAAGCAACCAGATGCCATTGGGCTACACTGGCACATGATAGGGTCAAATGGAAATGTTACTGGCGCCCGCTGGAGCAAATCAATGAATAACGGTATATCAAGTGATCAAGTAACTTATAGGAAAGACTGCTCTGGGTTTTTTGCTACTGGTAATGCAGGGAAGTTAAAGTTAAGGGTTTTCCTACAGACCCTTTTAAATGAAAATTGAACTTTTGGCAAATGTTCCAGGATGCCAGGATCTAACAGATCCTTGTCTGGCCATTTGTCTTGGGTATTTCCCATCATCTAGCTTAACAGTGAGGCTAAGGTCTGAAGAAGAATGTTATGCTGGACTATTGTTAGCCCCCTATTATCAGAAAAAGCCCAGGAATTTGTAAGAAGTAAAAAAATGTCTGATGGGTCAGTCAAAAATAGGACTGCTAACAGCAGCTGGTGAGGGTAAACTGAGGTTTTCTCTTCACTACAACACATGGGTCTGAATCAGGGGAGCATAATTACTACTCTGCCTTGTGCTGTCATTTCCATTAATGGCAGATAACTCATCATGTGATGCACTGGTACGAAACAAGAACCCATGAACCCAGCAGCAATAGAGGAGAGTATGTGTAGAATGCCCCACTCCCTGAGTCTTTGCCTTTCTTGACCGATTCTCCTTCCTGAGCCTATAGAATAGTGACAAACTTGTAATGACTTCCTTATTTTTTTACCCATAAATCACAGATGTGAATGCTTTCTGGTTTTAAAACTTTATACAAATGGATTTATGTAAAAGTGTTTTTATTCATGCTTTTTCATATAGCTATAAATTCTTTATTGTTGCTGTAAACTATTTTTCATCCTGGAACATACAAAACCTCATTGATTCTACTGTTGATGGAGATTCAGGTTATTTCCAGGTTGGGGTTTGTATGTGTGAAGCTGTTATAAGAATTCATATTTTGTATCCTGGTGCTTCTACAAAAGAATTTATTTTTCAGACTGGTTGGATCAATTTGTACTTACACCACCATGTATAAATCTTCTCATTATAGTTTTTTCAAAACATCCTGTGTTCAAAACCTTAATGTTTTGTTCATCCAATGGGCATGAAAGATATGTTATTGTGGTTTTAATGTGTGTATCCTTAATTGTCTTGCTGGTGGAACACTATATATATATATGTGTGTGTGTGTGTGTGTGTGTGTGTGTGTGTATAAGCAATTGGTATTTCCTCCATTATTAATTGTTTTCTCATCTACTCTCATAATTTTTGTCCTAGTGAATTGTTTCCTAACTGATTTAGAGGAGTTCTTTATCTATTTGTGATACGAGTTCTTTATGTCTAGTGCACCAGAAATATTATCCACAGGTCTGTAGCTTGCTTTTTAACTCTTACAATAATAACTTTAGACTTTTAAGGTCTCTTTACACACAAAAAAAACTGCAACTACAGCAAATTAACTACATGAATTCTCAGGTATCTGTTTCCTGCCTGCATTTTCTTTTCCCTGCTCTGTTTGTTACTTACACTTTTGTCAGCAAATAATTTTAGGTTGGCCTTCATCCTTTTAAACTAAATGCTGTATTCTTCTATTTATGGGACAGGGAAGCTGCATCGCTTACAAAAGTGAAAGGAAAAAATGCTGTGTCTTACCTGCTTTCCTCCAGTCTGCCTCACCCAAGGGACCTCCAGCTGCAGAAGTGCTCAAGAGAAAACTCCATGTCAGCCTGGACCCTTTCCTCTCACTGATCTCCAAGATTTATTCTTCTGGTCTCCAAAATGCCCGGTGTTGTGTGGATTCAGAGGTAGGTAAGATAGAAGAGATTCAGATCCATGCCTTAATAATTATTGGAAATGGTAATGCCAACCTAGAACTGAGCATTGAACATAGGCAAAAGGATATACATGCCTATGGGGGTTCCCATATGTATGTATTGCAAGCCACAACAGGCAAGAGAAGGTCGAGAAAAGAAAGACAGAGAGAGTCAGAGAGAGACAGAGAGACAGAGAAGAGGCAAATTGTCTGCCATAGAGGCAGGCTGGGGGAGGAGGAGGAATCCCGGGACATTGGTGGTGGCAAATGTACCCTGGTAGAGGATGGGTGCTGGAACATTGTATGACTGAAACCGAATCATGAACAGTTTTGTAATTGTATATCTCAGGTGGTATAATAAAATAAGTAAAAATTAAATAAAAATTAAACTCAACTATCAAAAAATAAATGCCCGATGTCTTCGTTGTTCTTAGCCACCACTACCGCCCTCCTTTTCACCTGCTTCCCCTGCCTCCCTGCCTTAAGTGCCCAGACCCCACACTCATTCTCCTTCACCTCCTAGGCTGCGATCGTGAGTGGCAGTCTTCCACAGAAATCAGATCCTGCCCTTCCAGTGCTCGGACCTCCGCGGGAGTTCATTATAGCACCGAAGAAAGATAAATCCTCTGAGGCACTGCTGATCAGCCCTTCTCTATGCTGTTGTTTCCATTGCTTACTGGAATATAGTGGCCTGGGTCCCAACACTACACAGCCAGTTCTCCACCTTCAGCAACACGTGCTATTCTTGTCCATACCCAATGCTGCTCAAGTTTCTCTCACTGCATGTCACTTCTGTAGAGAGCCGTCCTTGATTCCAGAATCTAATTAGGCTCTATCTAATTATTCTGCCTAAACTCTCATGGCTCTCATTGTTTTGCCTCAAAGCATTCGTCATACTTTAAAAATATTGATTTTTTTTATTATAGTGCGTTCCCCCTCAAAGCTATGAGTTTTATGCAGACTAAATTTTGCCTTTCTTGCTATCATCATCTACCCAGCATTTAACATCATGCCTCGCACATAAAAACAATAGTTATACCATTTATATATCACTTACTACAGAACAAGGAGTCTAGAAGTGTTTGCATCCATCTACTCACTTAGTCTTCACAACAAAACCTGCAGTTAGGCGCTGATGTTCCACATTGCAGGCAGGAGAAAGAGGCACAGAGGGATAGACCGTTTGCCCAAGATCAAATTTGCCCAAGACTTACTGATAATGGAGAGATATTTTTTCACAGATCTTTATTTAAAAATATTTCTTAATGCCTCTCAAAAAAAAATGGTATAAAGCCAGGCATAAGCTTTCAATATGTTGTTCATTTTTGTTGTTTTAATTTATCATTTTTTATTATAACACCGTAATATAGACATTTACAAAGTTGTTCATGATTGGGTTTCAGTCATACAGTGTTTCAGCACCCATCCCTCCACCAGTGTCCATTTCCCACCACCAATGTCCCCAATTCCATCCCCCATCCCCCCAGCCTCTCTCTATGGCAGGCCTTTTTCCTTCTCTCTCTCTCTATCACTCTCTCTCACACACACTCACTTTTTCTCTCTCTCCCTTCTCTTAATCATTGTGGCTTGCTATACATACATTTAGGGGTTATTGTGTATATCCCTTTGCCTACATCCAATACTCAGATCTAGTCCAATGTTGTTGTTTCCAATAATTAGTAGAATACTGGCATATATTTATATCCCATAAATTGAATGCACTCTTTCTATATCTCTCCTTCCTCTTCAGACTGATTTTACTCTTCATGATCCTCTCCATGTCCATCCATTTGTAGGCAAATTTCATGACTTCAATTTTCCTGACAGCTGCATAGTATTCCATTGTGTAGATGTACCACAGTTTCTTTAGATAATGGATAGATTTTAAAGTTTGGCCTCATTTTCCTCACTCTACTACACTGTTCCACAGAACACAGTTCAATGCCTTTGATTCCACAAGTCCTAGTGCCCAAAGAAAGTGTGACTCTTCCTGTCTTCTTTCCATGTGTGTATGTGGGCAGGGCAATGCTTTTTGGTTTGCTCCAGTGAGCACCAGTAACATCTCCATACGTTCAGTCAGTGCTAGTGTAGCCCAAGGGCATCTGCTCACTCCAGGAACATGAAGAGCCTCAGATCATTCGTTCAGGTCATGGGAATGGGGTCTATAATTGTTACTATAATTGTTACAATTGGTTTTTGGCATATCAAATATGACATGGGTAGCTTGCCAGGCTCTGCCATGCAGGTGGGATACTCTTGGTTGTAGACTCTTAGTCTGTGCATTTACTGATGAACCATGGCTGCACGCAACTGGGAGAGATTGGCTTTTCTCTTGGGCGGAGCTCTGACGAGCTGTGAAGTCCAGATATTGAAAATGGATGCCCTCATGCTGCAAGGGTTCCTCTGGCTTCTTGTGAGGCTCTATTGGGATGGCTGGCCAGGGCTAGAACCCACCTTCCTTCCCAGATGCCTCATGTCATTTAGGGACAATAAATTACACCCCATTAAAGTGGACTGTATGAGTTCTGCCAAATGCCCACATGTAGGTTCCACCACTGGCAGAATAAAGGAGATTCCTGTCCCATAGCCTCCTATTCTTCCATACCTTGGATGTTTCTGGTTCTTTTGCAGCCCACCCCCATCACCGCCCTGTCCCCTCCCTGAAGATACCCATCTGCCATTTGGTTTCAGACTGCTCCAAAGTGTCTCTAGACAGTAGATCTGCAGTGCAGGTACACTGCTCCCTGGAGCAAACCCATGGCTGGAGTGTCAGCTGTAGCCACTGACAGGCTATAGCTGACACTGCCAGTGCTGGCAAAACCCCTTCGCTCTCCCAGTCACTAAAATTTAGGGATTTCATTTGATGATTTTTCTAGCTCTCTGGCAGTGCTGGGGTGGGGAAGGGCAGGACGACTCAGGGTTAGAAACATACTGTCCCTCTGGCCCACCACAGGCTCCTAATGGGGCCTTGTTCCAACACATCTAGCTCCCAACCCTTTTCTGCACATACATGCCCTAGAGGAAAACACATGTAGCTTTTTCCAAGCCAACAGAAGCCTGGATATAACCCTAGTTCCTGAAGAGAGACTTACATTCATACAACTCTGTAGGAAACCCAACACGCCTTTGCACTCATCACAGATGTGAAAAATTTAAATCGCAGTTAGAGGGATAGAACAGTCCGTCAGCTACTTGCCTTGCATGTGGCTGATCTCAGTTCAATTCCACCACATTGCATATGGCCCCTAAGTCCCGCCAGGAGTAATTTCTGAGCTCAGAGCCCGGGGTGAGGCCTGAGCACCACTGGTTGTTGTGTGCCACTCCTGCTCCTCCAAAAGAAAGGATACAGTCTAGAGCTGTTTCCCAACCCTCCCCCTCACCACGCTTCCCTTTGGATCTATTATCCTTCCAGTGTTTCTTCTGTCCTACTGGTTGACCCCTAGGCTCATGCCATGGTCACCTGTGGATGTAGTTTTCCACCCCTGGGCCCTTTGGATTACAGAGCCAGCAGAGAAGTGCTGGGCTAGAGAAAAGACACAGCATTAAGATACACCTTGTCGGGGTGGGAGCGATAGCCCAGCGGGTAGGGCGTTTGCCTTGTGCGCCGGCCTGTGCCGGCCGGGGTTCGAATCCCAGCATCCCATATGGTCCCCTGAGCACCGCCAGGAGTAATTCCTGAGTGCAGAGCCAGGAGAAACCCCTGAGCACTGCCGGGTGTGACCCAAAAATCACTGTATCACTGTATCACTGTCTTCCCGTTCATCATCGATTTGCTCGAGCGGGCACCAAGATACACCTTGTAGGGGCTGGAGGCATAATACAGCAGGCAGGGCGTTAGTGAATGAAATTGTTCTTAATATTGCTTTTATTATTTGCATATAAAAATCATGGATTCTTGCATATTAATTTTGTAGTCTGCCAAATCTATTGGGTTTTTTTTTTTTTTTGCTTTTTTGGCTCACACCTGGCAATGTTCAGGGGTTATTCCTGCTGGCTCTGCACTCAGGACTTACTCCTGGCTTTGCTCAGGGACCTGGCATATGAGATGCCAGGTACTCAAACCCAGGTTGGCCTCCTGCAAGGCAAATGCCCTACCTGCTCTGCTATTGCTCTGGCCTCCAAATCTATTGTTTCTAGGAACTTTTTTTGTTAAGTTTTTAGGTTTTCCTTAAAATAGTATCATGCATCTGCAAAGAGTGAGAATTTAACTTCTTCCTTTCCTATCTGGATGCCCTTGTTATCGTTTTCTTACCTAATTGGTATGGCAAGTACTTCCAGTACTATATTGAATAGAAGTGTTTAGAGCTGACAACCTTGTCTTGTGCTGATTTATAGGGAAGGCTTTTAGTTTTACCCCATTGAGTATAATGTTTACTGTGGGCTTGTGGTAAACGGCTTTGTCTATACAGAGAAAGTTTCAAATCTCTTTTATAAAATAAATTTTAAAAGTAAGGTTTAGGATTTTTTAAGTATTTTGACCAATTACCCTCAGAAAAGTTGAAAGTTACTCATTCCCCATGATCCTGGACACCCATCTTCATCCAGGCTAGGGTTATGGCTATTTCCTTATACCATGGGTAAAAATAAAGTGTTTTGTATATTTAAGCTGTATCCAAAATTATTTCCTGGTTTTGGATAATATTTAAATTTATTTGCTGTGTTTGATTAGCAGGTTGGGGGAAATGACAATGTCAGCGCTTATATAGATACCAAAGAACTGATGATAACCTAGTTCTTTTTTCTCGTTGGAATATTGCTGACTTATCTTACTGAGTGTGCTTTATGAATCTGTATTTATACCTCTTTAAATATATAATATCACACTATGCCAGCCACCTCTTGATCACTTGATCACTTGAATCCCGTTATTCATCGATTTGCTCGAGCGGGCGCCAGTAACATTTACTTTGGACCTATCACGTGCCAATGTAGCCCAATGGCATCTGGTTGATTCAGGAATATGAAGAGCCTCAAACCGTTCCTTCAGGGTCTTTAAAAGGAAGTCTGACCATCTTGTAGGTGGGCGGCCACGTGATCTTTTGACATCCCGTGGGATCCAGTCGGTAATGGCTCTAGTCCAGCGGTTGTCTCCAAATCTCATTACATGTCCAGCCCATCTGATTTTTGATGCCTTGGCAAATGAGACAGCATCCCTGATTCTGGAATAGCGACTGAGGTCAGAACTCCGGATTCCTTCTCTCACTTGAGTGAGGCGTGATATTCCAAGCATAGCTCTTTCAATTCCTTTCTGGGAGATCCGAATAGCATTCTCATCCTGCTTTCGTAGGGCCCAGGTCTCTGAGGCGTATGTTAATGCAGGGAGAACGGTGGAGTCAAAGAGATGTGCCCGGAGCCGGAGGTTCTATGTCCTTTTAGCTATTTCTTCGATGCCTTTGAAGGCATTCCATGCTGCTCTCTTCCTCCTGCGCAGCTCAGGTTTTAGGTCATTCATCATGTTGATTTCTCGACCTAAGTATGTCGGGGCGCTCCGCCGGGGTCCCCGACAGTGCCGGGAGCGAAGTTCCCTTCTACCTCCGAAGCAGGCGAGGAATGGATGAACACTCAGGAGTCCGATGCGGTTTTAAAAGACTTTACTTATCACAGGTTCAGGCATACAAATCAGCAAAAGGAAAAAACCCGATGCTTAGGATTCCAGGCTAGAACCCCAGCCACGTGTAGGCCAAGATGGCGACCACCACGTGTGAAACTTCCAAGGGGAATAAACGCTCACAAGGCGAGATCCCACCGGGAAGAAGAAACCCGGGAGAGCGGGAACCGGCTAGTTTATACCCCCAGCAACTCAGACCTTCCTCCCATTGTTATGGAAAGCAGGGAGGGTCCAATGCCCTTAGGTAGTCCCTCCCCTGCATCTCACCTAGGGCCTTTACTGTGCTAATGTTTTGAGCCGGAATGCCTTTGAAATGTAGAGAAGGGGGGTTTCTGAGATGGCATGTCACTGTACCAAAGATCAACACCAATGCCAGTTAAATATTTCTCCAAGCCCTCACAAGTCTCCTCTACTTCATTGTAGTTTTATATTTTATCAGGGAGCCATGCTTGTTTGTTTGGAAGCAAACAGCATTTCTCTCTGGTCTAATTACTTAGGTGTCCTTACGTGGCCAGGCTAATATGCTGGTAAGATCTAGCTAGTCCCACGATGATTGTGATAGCATGGGAGAATATTTATACCAGCTAGTACAGCATACATGGTCGGATAAACTGCCACATTTAGACTACCCCCTTATCTACGGAGTGATTTGCGGGAGGCAATCCAGAGCAGATGCAGCGGCCCTTAGGAGTCCTGCAACATAAGTACACATAACTGCTGCATTCAGAGATGTTTGTTCCATTGAGAGTGAATGGGACCTCTGGAACTAGTTCATTCTTCATGAACATAGTTTTCTTTAGATTCAGCTGTAGACCTATCTTTCCACATTCTCGGTCAAAGTCAGCCAGCTTGGCTAATGTTTGGTGTTATTAGAACAATGTCATCAGCGAAGCGGAGGTGGTGTAGTTGCCGACCATCTATCTTCACTCCCATTCCTTCCCATTCTAATTGTTGCATGATGTTCTCGAGGGTGGCGCTGAAGAGTTTTGGTGAAATGGTATCACCCTGTTGAACCCCTCTTTTCACATTAATGATCACTTCTTTGTAGAATGGTGAGATCCTGGTGGTGAATCCGTAATACAGCTCACGAAGGATTTTGATGTATTGGGTTTGAACACCCTGTTTGGCTAGGGTTTTGATGACTGCTTCAGTCTCCACAGAATCAAAGGCTTTCAATGAACGATTTTGGTGGCCAGCCACCAAAGTACCAATAACCCCCACCAACCCAAGATCTTATATAGTACTTCAGTTATTAATAATTATTTTTTTTATTTTTATTTTTTAATTTTATTATTTTCCCCCCAAATATCATTACACCATTTTAGACACACAATTGAAAGATGCTCATGTAGAGTTTTGGATCCACAGTGTTCCAACACCCATCCCCTCCACCCAAACCCATCTACCATCACCAATGTCCCCACCTCCCTCCCCCTCCCGCACCCCAACCACCCGGCAGATTCTGTATATCATTTCCTTCGTCTCTATATCTCCTTCCCGACAAACTTTCCTGCTCTTCGTGGAATACAGTGCATTAAATGACATTACTGTTTCACTATTTTAGTGGACCGCGCGGCCGCTTGCGGCTGCGCCGATCTGGGCTTCGAACTGGTCTTGCTCAGTTGATCTGTTCGTGGGTCAGTTTCTCAGCGTCCGGACAGCGAAGATGGTGGCTAGTGTGATGGGCGAGTTTCATCTGGCTATTTCCGGGACCCCCCAGAGGCGATGGGCCAACACCCAAAACCCATCTGCCCTCCTCGGGATCCCATCATCAGCTGGGCTCGGCGCGAGCCGGCTCCAGTCTCCCCAGCCGCTTGCGAAGCTCTGCATACTGGTTCCTGGGCAGTTCCTGGGCGGGTCCACCAGGCTCGGCAAAATGGAGGAGGGGGAGTGGCTTAACCCTGACTCCATCTGGCGAATTCCCAGTGATTCCCGCTTCTGGGAGCCGCCTACCTGGGCTCGAACTGGTCTTGCTCAGTTGATCTGTTCGTGGGTCAGTTTCTCAGCGTCCGGACAGCGAAGATGGTGGCTAGTGTGATGGGCGAAGTTTCATCTGGCTGCTTCCGGGACCCCCAGAGGTGATGGGCCAACACCCAAAACCCATCTGCCCTCCTCGGGATCCCATCATCAGCTGGGCTCGGCGCGAGCCGGCTCCAGTCTCCCCAGCCGCTTGCGAGCTCTGCATACTGGTTCCCGGGCAGTTCCTGGGCGGGTCCACCAGGCTCGGCAAAATGGAGGAGGGGGGAGTGGCTTAACCCTGACTCCATCTGGCGAATTCCCAGTGATTCCCGCTTCTGGGAGCCGCCTACCTGGGCTCGAACTGGTCTTGCTCAGTTGATCTGTTCGTGGGTCAGTTTCTCAGCGTCCGGACAGCGAAGATGGTGGCTAGTGTGATGGGCGAGTTTCATCTGGCTGCTTCCGGGACCCCCAGAGGCGATGGGCCAACACCCAAAACCCATCTGCCCTCCTCGGGATCCCATCATCAGCTGGGCTCGGCGCGAGCCGGCTCCAGTCTCCCCAGCCGCTTGCGAAGCTCTGCATACTGGTTCCCGGGCAGTTCCTGGGCAGGTCCACCAGGCTCGGCAAAATGGAGGAGGGGGAGTGGCTTAACCCTGACTCCATCTGGCGAATTCCCAGTGATTCCCGCTTCTGGGAGCCGCCTACCTGGGCTCGAACTGGTCTTGCTCAGTTGATCTGTTCGTGGGTCAGTTTCTCAGCGTCCGGACAGCGAAGATGGTGGCTAGTGTGATGGGCGAGTTTCATCTGGCTGCTTCCGGGACCCCCAGAGGCGATGGGCCAACACCCAAAACCCATCTGCCCTCCCTCGGGATCCCATCATCAGCTGGGCTCGGCGCGAGCCGGGCTCCAGTCTCCCCAGCCGCTTGCGAAGCTCTGCATACTGGTTCCCGGGCAGTTCCTGGGCGGGTCCACCAGGCTCGGCAAAATGGAGGAGGGGGAGTGGCTTAACCCTGACTCCATCTGGCGAATTCCCAGTGATTCCCGCTTCTGGGAGCCGCCTACCTGGGCTCGAACTGGTCTTGCTCAGTTGATCTGTTCGTGGGTCAGTTTCTCAGCGTCCGGACAGCGAAGATGGTGGCTAGTGTGATGGGCGAGTTTCATCTGGCTGCTTCCGGGACCCCCAGAGGCGATGGGCCAACACCCAAAACCCATCTGCCCTCCTCGGGATCCCATCATCAGCTGGGCTCGGCGCGAGCCGGGCTCCAGTCTCCCCAGCCGCTATGAAGCTCTGCATACTGGTTCCCGGGCAGTTCCTCTAATAATTATTAATACTACTCTAGAGGATCTTTAATTTAGATTTAAGCTGAAATGAAAGTTTATATTTCAAAATATGTTATCCACTCCATGTTTTAAAAAAAATCAACAAAATATGTATTTTGCCACCTGCTGAAACTCAGTACTAGTTCCAAAATTAAATGGCATAAAAAAAGAATCCCTAGAATAGAAGTAAAAAGAATTCCTAGAATAGAGTAAACAGAAAACAAGATCTGTATGCAGACAGACCACAACAAGAACATAACAAGAAGGTGTGATTCAAGTACATGGAAGGGGTCAACTTACTTGCTTTTCTCCTGTAATTCAATGATTCTAAAATAGCATGTAGTCTGGTATTTGATTACAGTTGTGAAACTGCGCATTTCATTGCATTGCATTGCAAAGCATTCCCAGAGGATTGCAAAGAAATCTTGGAACTTGTGACAGAACATATAGCTCATCTTGGTATTGGATTAGGGGCAACAAAGTAAGTTTTAAGAAAGACACCTAATTCCATGAATTCCATAAAAATAAATATTATCAACCCACAAGCAAACTGAAATTTATCCAAATATCAAACAAGGAAAGAATTAACCCAGGAAAGATAATCACTTGACAAGCAGAAGCATATATAAGAAAAGAGGGGCTGGAGCGATAGTACTGCAGATAAAGCACTTGCTTTGCATACAACTAACCTGGATTCAATCCCCAAGACCCATATGGTCCCCCGGAATCCACCAGGTTTCTGAGAGAAAATTTCTGAGAGCACATCTAAGAATAAATCATGAGTATTGCTGAATGTGGCCCTTAAAAACAAACCAAAAATGTACAGAATAAAAATTAAAATAAAAACCTGTGAAAATGACGATACCCATTTGGGGGGGGAAATTAGTTTTAAATAGGAGGTAGATGCACATTTGAAACTTTAGTCTTCAGAATTTCAAAGGCTGTTCTATAACATAAACTTTAATCCATTTGTATAATAAAAATTTTGTAATGCTCATTAACCCTACTTACATAATAAATCAGCTTTACAAACAGAAAACTTTCATTTTCTGGACTTTTAAGTACTTTTTTTCCAATATGCACTCAACTAGGGCAAGTGCTCTGGCATCTGTTCTATATGCTATGGCTTCTTATTGGACTGCTTCTCCAAAGGGAGAGTCTTGTGAGTGACTCACACGTAGGAGCTACCAGGCAGCACGGGAACCTCAAACCAGGTCAAGATCACTGCAAGTGGGAAAAGTCTTTCTTCCATGGTAAAAACATAAGTACATTCAGAAACACTTACGTGATACTTGATGAAAAGCTGAATATGTTTTTAATATTATATATGTACAATTATTGTCAGTATAAATGTGGAAAATGATAGGAACTAAAGCCTCCAGATACTTCACTAGAAGCTACAAACCTCTGAACCATCATAGGAGAAATAAATCCCCTGTGATTACAGCTTAGTTACCTGAATAAAGTTTTCCTGACAAGGTGCAGAGACAAGAGAAAGGAATGTGACGTTCTCTGAGTTCAGATTCTAGCACTCCATTTCTGACTATATAGTAAAACTGGGCAATAAATCAAGACTCTGGGAAAAATTTGTTATAGAAGGAATAAAACATGGTCCCCCTCGAGCCCATCAGCAGTGATCTCTGAGCACAGACCCAGGAGTAAGCCCTGAGAATTGCAAAATATCTCCCCCAAAACAGCAACAAAAGTTCCACAACCTTCAAGTTCAACAATTCCACAGAACATATTTGAAAACTACTAATCTGGAACAGTATTCTGTGTGTGTGTGTGAGAGAGAGAGAGAGAGAGAGAGAGAGAGAGAGAGAGAGAGAGAGAGAGATTGGAACCACAATTAATAATTAGAGCCTCTAAATTCTGATTTCATGTTCTGTCTATAACACATCTCTGCTTACAAAGCTCTTACTTCATATTTTTCAATTCCTAATTTCTCCAATTATGAATATAAAAGTATATTGAGTTCATGTGATTTCAATGTTCTAAATACTCTTCAAGTTTATTTTGAAAAAAATTATAGGTCTATATGACATACTTTGGGTGTCAAATATTTACATTACAACACATCTCCCACTTCATGGAAAGATCACGAATAAGTTGTCATAAAAATCATTCGTGAGGAGGAAATGTGGGCAGAGCTTACTGTGCAAATTCATTGTATTTCAGTGTCCAAACTGTCAAACTGATTACTCAGGAGATTTGCCACATAACTGAAGAAATAAATACATATTTTTGTAAAGGTAGATGAAAAATCAGTATAGCTCTTTGATATATTTTTCTAAAAGCAGATGACAAAGAAAAAGTTTGTTTTATATTTGTTATATACTGAGGGAAAATTGGCAGCTGAAAAACTGATATTTATCCAAACTAGCATTGAAGAGTGAAGAAATAAATACAAGGGTCGTAGAGGGGTTGCGACATATGCCTAGCATTGTTCCCTGCTCCAGTTTGATACCTAGCACCCCACAGACCCACAAGCATCAGCAGGTTTAGCTCTGATGAGCCCCAAACACCACCATAGTGGCTCCAATGATGGCCAGTATTAAAGCACCTACTCAGCACTGCACCTCCAGACCCTGACATTGAAATGTCCAGCCCAAGTGGCCAACTATTACCGACCCCAAAAAACCATTTGAGATGTCCAACCCTCCCAAAAAATAAGAATGAAGAAAATAAGAAAACACATTAAGGCATATAAAAACTAATGGAATATACCATCCACACGCTTTTCTTAACCAAAAATTCAACAAGAAAAAAAATGTAAAAACAAAATGCAAAATTGAAGATAAATATGAAATTTGATTGAAACTAATTAAATGTTAAAAAGGAATTGTTGTCAATTCAATTAAATGTTACCTATAAAAATAGAAGTAACTCTAAACTATAATAATAGTCAACAGTTGGTAAGGGTGTATGTTAAGATTCTTCATGTCATCAGAAGAAGAAAATACTAAATAACTACAGATTGTTTTTAAAGTGTAGTTGATGAGGTACCTTTAAAATTGAATAACCGGGCTGGAGCTATAGCACAGCAGGTAGGGCATTTGTTTTGCACGTGGCCAACTCCGGTTCCATCCCCGGCATCCCATATGGTCCCCCGAGCACTGCCAGGAGTAATTCCTGAGTAAAGAGCCAGGAGTAAACCCTGAGCATCACCAGGTGTGACCCAAAAAGCAAAATAAATAAATAAACACATAAGTACATAAATACATAAAATTGAGTAACCTATTGATCACTTTCTTTCAATTATTGAGGAAAATGAAATATTAAGAGCTGAATAAATACAATAAAAATGAAAATACACAAATACAAGAAAATGAATAAGAAACACAAAATAGACTAGTAATCATAAGAAGGGTGAATAAATTTATTTACTTAATTAAATAGGCTGTAATATTGATTTTTAAGGCCAATCTTATGCTGTGTCAAGAAAAATACCTAGAAAACTGCACCAAAAAAATTGAAAACAAAGTTCTAGAGAAAGAAGTTTGAAATACTAGTCTCCAAACAATAGACAAAAATATAGTTGATATAGCAATATTAAGATCAGAAAATTACATTCCAAATGCATTTACCCAAATAAATCAGAATAGTATATAATTTTAAAAGCTGCAACACAACATGACTATAATAACATGAAATTGTTAAGTTATTTAATAATTAAACTTAATAATTTTAGTTATTATGAATGGAAAAATTTGTAAACAGAGGAAAGTTCATATTTTTTTGGACAATGAGTTTGATGACTTCACTTGATCACTTGACATCGCGTTATTCATCGATTTGCTCGAGCAGGAGACAGTAACATTTCCATTTGACCCTAATATGAATATTACCATGAATATTCTACCCACCCCTCTCAGAGAGCCTGGCAAGCTACTGATAGTAAAACACCAGCACGGCAAAGCCTGGCAAGCTGTCCGATATGTATTCGATATGCCAAAACCAGTAATATGAGTTTGAAGAAACAAAATTAACTCGCTTTATATAATCGATGAAAGTTGAATCCCCTACCACAAAAGAGTGCATCATCTTTTCATGAAGATACAGAGCATTAAAAAATACGAGCATGATCCTAGGGTCTCAAAGAACTTAAACTTCATGCATCACTTCCTCTAATCATGATATAACTAACTTAGAAGTCCACATCGCAAGGTAGCACAAAAAAAATTAGAACCCTCTAAATATCTTAAAATCAACTCTGTATCACTGTATCACTGTCTTCCGGTTCATCATCTATTTGCTAGAGCGGGCACCAGTAACATCTCCATATGTCCTGTCTCATGCAAGTAGAGCCCAAGGGCACCTGCTTGCTCTAGGAACATAAAGAGCCTCAAACCATTCCATCAGGTCATGGGAATGAGGTCTATAATTGTTACTGGTATCTGGCATATCAAATACGACACGGGTAGTTTGCCAGGCTCTGCCGTGTGGGTAGCATACAAAAAACTAAATTAAACCTTAGAAACAGTGAGCTCAGAGCCAGAGCGAAGGCACAGAGGGGAGGGCATTTGCCTTACATGGTACCTCCCAGATTCAATCCCCACCACCCCCATGTGGTCCCCAAGAAACACCACGAGTGACTCCTAAGTGCCGAACCAGAAGTAACCCCTGAGCACTGCTGCGTGTGATCCCAAAACAAAACAGAATGAAAACAGTAAGGGATGGAATGTTTCTTTAAACACTGCAGTCTCAGCTTCCTGTTCACCCCACAAGGAAGTAGGGTGACCGGAAAAAGGGTTCCAAGATCTTCAAGACACCAAGTCCCCAGTTTCCTATATAAAGGGATGAGATGAGATGAAGCCTGACGTCATTATGGACAGGGCTGAGGGACTCACTGCTGCCCGGTACAAAGGAAAGAAAGAGGCCGGGAGACGGTACAGGGGAAACTGTGCGCACCTCTCACTGCGCTCCTCTGTATGAATTCCTGGCACCTCATCTGGTCCCTCAGCACCCTAGGGGTCACTCCCTGAGCACAGAGCCAGAAGGCCAAGTTCCCCTTGCCCCCCAAAAAACAAAAGGGAAAGAAAAAGCCCGAGAAGCAGCATCTACAACTCAAACGTTGCAAATCCACCAAGGATGATGGAACACATCAGCCAAGTGTGGAATCAGCACCCGGTCACACAAGGGTCCACTGCACACCTAGCCAGGAATGGACTCTTGACATCAGCCCTGACACGCAGACTCTGAAACATGCTGAGTGAGACAACAGTCACAAGAGGCCACAGAGCGAAGGATTCCATTAGCATGAAATGCCCAGAACAAGCCCAGCCACAGAGACAGAGTATAGATGGGCGGCTGCCCGGAGGAGGGAGCGTGGCCTGACTGCTGGTGCTCTGGGAGTGTCTCTGGGGTGACGACACTGCTCTGGAATGAGGGTGACGGGGTTGCGTAACTCAGAACGGACGGTATAAAAATCAATGAACTGTTATTTTAAAACGCAAATGTTGTGATGTGTGACTTCTATCTCAGTAACCTGCTGCTTTCTTTTATTCTTTATTGATGTTTGGTTTGGTCCCTTATTCAACAGTGCTCAGCGGCTACTACCCCCATCTCTGGGCTTTGGGATCATTCCAGGTGATGCACAGGGAACAATGAGGAGCCAGGGACTGACCCAGAGGCTTATAATGTAAATCTCTGGCCCTCAATACATGTGTTGAGGGCCAGAGTCTAAAATCAACTCTACAACCCAAATAAACATGAAATTGCTATCATATCAAAACATGAGTATTGTCATATATCCTGCCAAAAGAGGTCATATAGCACTGACCACAGAGAGACGCAAGCCAGCAGAAGACAGGCGAACACAGACTGTGCAAGCTATAGGGTCACCTAAAGTGGTTGCCTACAGCAGCCTGGAGTGGTCTGACCACGTACTCAGTACCTTATCCTTCACCCATCCAGACTGACATAGTTTACGTTGACACCAACATACACAAACAATAGCTGCAAGCAGAGCAGAGGCTGGGGGATTTCAGGCACCCTTGAAAGGATGAAGTCTGACAATTTCCCAGATTCCTTGCCCATGTTGTCCCTAACTCTAAAAGACCCCAAACATCTTATGCTATGGTTGCCCAGCACATTTCTGCAGCAGCTAGACTTTGCTTTCATTTTGTTCTTTCTTGCTATGTTAATCTTTTCTGGGTGCATTTTTGCATACCATTTGCATTCTAACACCAAACTATCTTACCTAAGGGCACAGCCTATGCTTAGGGATTTTTACTAGGGGGATGAATTCCTGCAGTGACTAAAACTAAACCACTGTTTGGAAAGTAATTTAGATCATTAAGGCATATTCTAAAACAAAACTAAAAATAAATATTTAGTTCAATAACCTCGAAAAACAATTGGAAAGAAAACCTAGAGAAAGTTAAAAATAAAAAATAAGACAACAAAAAACATAGTAACAAGATCATAGAATAAATAAAATCCAAGTTTAATTCTGAAAAAAATGTGAAGCAGATTGTTAGCAAGTCTAATAAAAAATAAAGTAAGAAGCAAATTAATCAATAGAAAGAGAACAAATTATAAGTAGATATTAGATGTCACAGAAGGTATTATTATGAATGTCACTTGTCACTTGTCTTCCTGTTGTTCATCGACTCAAGCAGGCACCAGTAACATCTCCATTTGTTGGGAATGAGGTCCATTATTGTTACTGTTTTTGGCATGACGAATACACCACAGGTAGCTTGTCAGGCTCTGCGGAATATAGAAAATATTCAAAATATCATTATAAATATTTTTAAATAAATATGAAGACTTATGGGTTTGATGTGTGCAAATTTTAAAGCTAGTCCAAAAGATAACAAAAAGGTTATCTTTTTGTTAAACCAATCATCATTGGAAAAAATGAATTTGAAATAAAAATATCATTCAAGTTTCTAGGGTCAAAATATTTAACAAATGAATTTACTCCAATAGTGAAAGAACAACGAAATAGACAAAATATTTGTTGTTCAAGAAGATATTTAAAACTAGAAAGAAAGCAACTTACCAGAATTCCTTGTGAAGTTGGTGAAATCAGGATAACAAAATCAACTACAACAGGACAAGAATCAGTCATTTCAGATAACTTATTTTAGTAAAAAGAGATGGGAGAAACACAGAACAGATATAAGAAATTAATTTTATCAGCATGTAAACCAATTAATAATTTTAGAAACACCATCTTGAGTATATTTAATTCCAAGAATTCAAGATTGTTCATATCAGACAACTAATTACTGTATTCATGATTGGGAAATATTAATATACTGTTTAAGAGAAAATTTTAATTATTTCAACAGATGTATACAAAGAAAAGTGGTAACTGTTAGTAAGCCCAGCAAATTAGAATAAGTAAGGCATATTTTTAATAAAAGTTCATAGCTAGAAAGTTTAATAAGTTTTTTATTTTAAAGTAATTCTTTAAAAGAAGTTGCATTAAAGTCATAAATGAGTGGTATAGGCAAGAATTTTGAAAAATAATAATGTTCTTTACAGTATATTTATAATTAAAACTGCACTAATCATGATATAAATATTTTATGTGAGAAGTTAAAAGCATGAGTGAACAAATATTTCTATGTAGAAGCTGGGTATGTGGTAAGACTAAATACAAATCAATGGGAGAAAGTTTAAACTAGATATTAAAAGGTTCCGGGGTAGTTAAGTACAGCTGAAGGGATAGTAACAAGGAGATCCTCACCTCATTCCACACCCATGTTTAGTCAAAGTGTAAGATCTAATGTGGAAAGAAAATCCAAATGCTTTAGAAGAAAATACAAATGTGAACTTGGAGTAGAAAAGAATTTCTTAGAAAAGAAAATAAAAAACAGTATGCGTCAAAATATTGATAAACAAGATTGTGCCAAATAAAAGCTCTTCAACAAAAGCATAATCAAATTAAGACAGGACGAAGATAAAGAAAATATTTTATAATATGCAATTGTATAAAGTTAGAAACCAATAAATATTAGGAATATTTTTGCATTCCCTAAAAAACAACTAAGAAAAGAATTTCAGATGACATTACACTGAGAATTGGAAAGAAGAAAAAGATACAAATAGGTATACTTCACAAAGGCAGGAAATCAAAAAGGCAGAGAAATGTGTGTAATTATGCCCAACTCACTGGGAATCAAAGAGAAACAAATTAAAATAACAGTGACATATCAGTTCGCACATTTCAGATTGACAGACATTTCAGAGGCTAACAAACAAGATCTTAGTGCGGAGAGACAAAAACAGAGTTCTCCTACTCTGCTGCCAAGACTGTAAATTCTTATCAGCCTTCTGAGAATAATTTGAATATATCCAAGCCATGTTCCCCCTCGTATTGCCAATCCTTAAAAGAGAGCACTATTAAACTTTTTTCATTTTTTTATTAAATATTTCATTATACCACCGTGAGATATACAATTACAACGTTGTTCGTGTTTAGAGACTGATGACTGGATAAAGAAACTGTGGTACATCTACACAATGGAATAAACTTTAAAACCTTAGGACTTTTTGGGGTCACCCCCTGCCATGTCTAGGGCTTGCTCTGGCTCCACACTCAGGACTCACTCCTGGTGGTGCTCAGGAGATCATATGGGGTGCCAGGGATAGAACCTGGGTCTGCCGTGTGCAAGGTAAAAGCCTAATCCACTGTACTATTGCTCCAGCCCTGTAGGACACTAATATTTTTAAAAATGATTGATGATTCCCCTGCCCTTTGAGGTGTTGCAGGTATGGCTGTGGTGCCCGGCTGCATCCGCAGGTGGCACACAAGAAATAGGCTTGTCTACACCCAGGGCTCTGCCCCAGGGGCCCTGGATGGTTGATGGTCTGACATAGAAAAAGACTGAGCCCCCTGAGATGAACCCAGAGGCACCGCAGAGCCTGACAAGCTACCTGTAGTATATTCGACACGCCAAAAGCAGTAACAATAATGGACCTCATTCCCAACAAGTGGAGACGTTACTGGTGCCCACTCAAGCAAATCGATGAACAACGAGAAGACGAGTGACAAGTGACATTTCATTGATGATTCCAAAGAAACTTGGAATTATATAATTATGGGTTATAATTAACATAATAATAAGAAGTGAAGATAATAATTTAAAAATATTTATTTCTTTTAAAATATTTCTTTTATTTGTTACTGGCGCCCGCTTGAGCAAGTCGATGAATAAAGGGATTCAAGTGATCAAGAATTTTTTTTTAAATTAACAATAATATACCTATTATGAACTCTACCCAGCAGACCAGCCTATCACAGCCCGGCTGGCGCGGCCGCTTGCATCCGCACAGTTCATCAATAAATGCTGGATTTAGAGATGACTACAAGAGTATGCTACCCACACGGCAGAGCCTGGCAAGCTACCCGTGTCATATTTGACATGCCAAATACCAGTAAAAATTATAGAACTAATTCCCATGACCTGATGGAATGGTTTGAGGCTCTTTATGTTCCTGGAGCAAGCAGGTGTCCTTGGGCTCTACTTGCATGAGAAGAGGACATATAGAGATGTTACTGGTGCCCGCTCAAGCAAATCAATGATGAAGGTGAAGACGGTGATACAGTGATATCTATTATATGTTAAGATAAATAATATAGCTATAAGAATAATTGTATGTTCTAAAACAAGAAAGGCATGTCAAATTTTGCAACACTTTATTATCAAACTCCAACACCACTGGATTCTCAGGTTTGCACCTATATTGGATCTGTTCTGATTTAAATATATAAAGAAAACTAGCCTTGCCCTTGGAACATATTATTTACCCATGCAGAATGTTGCAACTTCATTAATTGGTAGTTTTACAAATCTTTCAAATGTAGACACATTTAACAATACAATATCAAAAAATTAGTTTTCTATTTTTTTTTTGGCATTACTTCCAAGCTCATAAGAAAAAGTTTTTTAAGAAATATGAAATGTCAGCTCACAGTGGAAATATTTTTCCAAATTTCCGATTTTTGCTTGAAAGTTCAATTTTATCACTGGAGACAAATACTGCCAGTTGTTTTCCTTGGTGTGAAAAGACTTGCTTCATTTATTTTTGAAAAAATGTCTGCCAGACATTCAGTAGTTTATCTGTCAGTATAACTGAGCCGTAGTTTATCTGTCAGTCTTCCTGGCAGTAAAAATACAGCATTCCATGAAAAATAGCAAGTCCGGCTTCTAAGTAAAACAATTGTCCATGCCAAAGTGCTTTATACACACTCCCTCTAGGGCGCAGAATGTTAGTAAGATGTGCGCTCAAGAGCTGAGATTGAATAAACCGAACTCTGTCATTTAATGTTAAAATCATTGTATTAAGCTCTAGTGTTCACCAAGAGTCCTACTAAATGAATACCCCACCCCCTTTTATTGATAAATGGTTTCTAGATTGTGTGTGTCTTTGGTCTGATCCATGCTAAGACAGAGTTTGATCACTCATTGCATTCCCCATCAGTGTAAATATCAGCACAGTAAAAACAAACAAACAAAACAAAACGAATTATGTCTTTGGGGCTATTATCATGAAATAGTCTCAACCTTGACATCCCCTTCCTTCACCTCCACTGCCTACAAAGGTAACGTTGAACTGGCAATGGGTCCAGCACCACAGTTTAAGAGTCACTTCTGGGGAGGGGGGGAGACTTTTACATATAATCCACTCATCATCAGGAGAATGGATGAATAAAATAGCAGACATTTATTCAGTGGGACAGTAGACAGCATTTAATGAATGAACTAAAGCAACATGAATAATTCCCAACAACATAATGTTGAATAGAAAATGATTTTCAGAAGAGTAAGTTGCAGCGTTATGCCTCTAATGGAAAGTTGTAAAATTTCAAAATAATGCTATACTGTGCTTAACATCATCATCATATATTTCATTATCATTACACTAAAATAAAAGTACAAGGTGCGAGGAAACGATGCTGAATTAATAGGTTAGGGAAGAAAATAGGTGAGATAAATATGGATTTTCAAGAATTCGATCACATATCAATATTTTAAGTAAGTCAATAGTATGTCTAAGGTCTAGAACATTGTGTGTAATAAGTATATATGTAGTAATCGCATCATATAAAAAATGTTTCCATTCTTAACTATGTTAATCACTGTATCACTGTCTTCCCGTTCATCATCTATTTGCTAGAGCGGGCACCAGTAACATCTCCATATGACCTGTCTCATGCAAGGAGAGCCCAAGGGCACCTGCTTGCTCCAGGAACATAAAGAGCCTCAAACCATTCCATCAGGTCATGGGAATGAGGTCTATAATTGTTACTGGTATTGGGCATATCAAATATGACACGAGTGGCTTGCCAGGCTCTGCCATGCAGGTAGCATACTCTTGTAGTCATCTCAAAACCCAGCATTATTGATGAACCGTGGGGCCGCTTGTGGCCGCGCGAGCCGGGCTGTAATAGTCTGGTCTGCTGGGTGGAGTTCTGACGAGGGGGAAGTCCAGATGTGGAAAATGGAGGCCCTCATGGGGTGGGTGGGGTTGTCTGGCTTGTTGTGAGGCTCTGCTGGGGTGGCGGGCCAGGGATAGAACCTGCCGTCCCTCCAAGGCGCCTCATGAGTGGCTGGGCACAGGGAGAGCCAGTAGCAGCTCTGCCCCATGTCTGTGAGTCCCTCCCACTCCTTTACAGCAGGAATTACTGTGGTGGTGCTGGAGGGACCATATGGAATCAACCTTGAGTGCAAGCGCCCTACCCCACTGTATGTTAATACAAAATAAAATTTTATTAATATCTCTTATACTTACCTATAAATAATTAAAAATTTTAATGCGTAAGCTATCATGACCAAAGATTATCTTTAAAGACATCCCACATCACCAAAGATTTCTCTACAGTGGAAGAGAAAACCTATAAAACCATCACATTTTACTGATCCACTCTTTTTTCTATCATTGTTTTTGGTGTAGCATGTTCACTATATTATCAATATTCCTGCTTTTGGTGCACAAAGTTACCACACTTCCTCCATCATCTAAGTGCCTAAGATCCCACCACCACCACCATTGTCCTTTGCTACCTCTAACCCACCTATTTCTTTCTCAACCCTAATCCCCACACCGCTTAATGCCCAAAGTTCTGAAGACAAAGTCCAAAGGCTTGTCATTAGATACTGTTTCCTTTCTTTATTTCTTTATATATCACATATGAACCACAGAGTCCAGTATTTTTCCTCCCTCTGACTTATTTTGCTTAACATGATGGGATCTAAATCTTTTCTCTTTGTAACAGAAGGCAAGATTTCATCTTTCCTTATAGTTGAATAATAATCCATTATGTATTTATTGTAGAGGCTTATCTATTCATTTGTTGTTGAACATTTTGGTTATTCCCAAATCTTGACTATTGAACATAGTTGTGCACGTAGAGTGTTTCCCCAAATTAATAGTTTTGTGTTCTTGAGATATATGAAACTGGTTAAAATCACTAGGCCATATGGGAGTCTTAATTTTTTAAAGTCTTCAATAAAACCAAATAGGATGGCTTTGCTACTAACAGTGAATAAAGCTTCCTTTTTCTGCCTCCCCATCAATCCTGATTTTTTCTGGTCTTTTCTTATACATGCCAATCTCATTGGTGTGAGGTAAGAGCTTGTCAACACTGTGATTTTCATTCTCCTGCAATTTTTCATGAGCCTGTCAGCCAATTATTTGTCTTTCTCAAGGAAGTATCTTTTCATCACATCCCACCGACATTCTTTTTAGTGTTTTGAGTCATATCTGGACATTTCTAGGGCTTACTTCTGTGTTCAGGGTCACACCTAGCACATTCAGGAAATCACATGTGGTGCGACGGATTAGCAAGAGTCAGCCTCGGGAAGGCAGGCCTTAGCCACTATAGTACCTCTCTGAACCATTGTCTTCACTTGAATCACTTGTCTTCCTGTTGTTCATCGATTTGCTTGAGTGGGCACCAGTAACATCTTCATACGTCATGCATGCTAGTGTAGACCAAGGGCATCTGCTCGCTCCAGGAACATAAAGAGACTCAAATCATTCCATCATCTATAATTGTTACTGGTATTTGGCATATCAAATATGATATGGGTAGGTTGCCAGGCTCTGCCGTGAGGATGGGATACTCTTGTAGTCGTCTCACATCTCGTGCATTTATTAATGAACCATGTGGCCACAAAGTGGCCGCACAGGCCGGACTTGTGATCAGCTCTTCTGCTGGGTGGAGCTCTGATGAGCTAGGGAGTCCAGATGTGGAAATGGCGCCACTCATGGTGTGGGCGTTTCTCTGGCTTCTTGCAAGGCTCTGCTGGGATGGCAGGCCAGGGCTAGAACCCACCTTCCCTCCTGGGTGCTTCGTGGTCAGCTGGGCACAGGGAGAGCTGGTAGCTCTGTGTATGTGAGTCACTATAGTAACTCTCTGACCACTTGTCTTACAGTTTGTGATTTTTTTTCTATTTTATTGTTGAGCTTTTTTGAGTGATTTATGTGTCTCAGATTCTAAGCATTTGTCAGATGTACAGTGTGAAAATATTTTCTCCTCTTCTGTAGAGTAGGTTTCTAAATTTTAGCCCTAGTTTCTTTTGCTGTGCAAAAACTCTTTAGTTTGATGTAGTCCCATTTATTTTTATTTTATTTTCTTAACCAATAGAGTTGAATCACTGAAGACACTTTGATCGTATATATCACAGGCAATTCTGACTATGTTTTTTATTGTTTTTTATGGATTATTATATATTACCAAAGTCTACACAATATAAAGTTAAATTTTGTGCATAGTGGGAGATAAGGGTCTGATTTCTTTCTTTCTTTTTCTGGCATATGACTATCCAGGTTTTACAACACCATTTACTTGAAAATTTCTTTCCTCCACTTAAAGAAATTCATTCCTTTGTTAGTAATTAATGTTCATAGACCATAGGAACTACTTCCAGGCATTCAATTCAATTCCACTGGTCTGTAAGTTTGTTTTATTTCAGTACCATACTGAGGTTCCCAATAGATCCTCGCAAGAAGCCAGAGGAACCCCCAAACCATGGCGGCAGTCATTTTCAACATCCAAACTCCAGAGCTCCTCAGAGCTCCACCCAAGAGAAAAGCTGATCTCTCCCAATTTTGGTTCATCAGTAAATGCACAAGATGAGAGCACACCACCCGCACAGTAGAGCCTAGCAAGCTAACCATGTCATATTTGATATACCAAAAACCAGTAACAATTATGACCTGAAGGAATGGTTTGAGGCTCTTTGTGTTCCTGGAGCGAGCAGATGCCCTTGGGCTACACTAGCATGTGACAGGACATATGGAGATGTTACTTGTGCCCGCTCAAGCAAATCGATGAACAAGGGGAAGACAAGTGACAAGTGACCATACTGTTCGGTTACTATAGCATTAGACTATAATTTAAAGTAATGTAGTATCTCCCATTTTGTTGTGACAGAATGCTTTTTGCTATTTGGTGAGTGTTTGATTTCCCATGACTTTTAGCAACATTTGTATCATGTCCTTGAAGAGTATCATTGGAATTTTGTTATGGGATCAATTGACTATAGAATGCTATGAGTACTATGGTTATTTTGAAAATATAAACTGTTCTACATTTTTATATAAGTCCATAGCCTGCTCTATTATTTGTAAAATTGTCTACAAATAATTCATAATAATTATTTTGAAACAAAAACTAGAGAAGCATTAAGGTCAAAGGGAATCTAATAAAATACCATTAAAACTACCATATTATATTTAAGCCTTTCAAACTTCCACACAAATATTAATGGGAATTAACCTTTGTATTACAATTTTAATTTGGTGAACTTTAATCATAAAGTGTGAAGTCTAAACTCCTAATTATGAAACTGTGTATGTATTGATTTACTAAACATTTTAACTTTTTGTTCTTAGAGAAATACCATTACATTCTCCAAATAGCATAAATGATTTCTAGATTAATCAATAATGATTTTATATTTTCTTATTTTCTGCTATATCCCATTTCATTTCCCAAAATATGGGCATAAAAGGGAGAGAAATGAAATGTGTTTATAGGAATTTTACTATGGAGTTTTTCATGAGTAAAAATTGAAACTGCTAGATATTTTAGTTTTATAGTAACATATCAATTTATGTCTCTATTCCCTATTTTCCCGAATAGCATTTTCCCAAATAGAATGCTATTCGGCTCTCCCAAAGAGGAATCAAAAGAGCTATGCTTGGAATATCACGCCTCACTCAAGTGAAAGAAGGAATCCGAACTCTGACCTCCGTCGCTGTTCCAGAGTCAGGGACGCTGTCTCATTTGCCAAGGCATCAAAAATCAGATGGGCTGGACATGTAATGCGATTTGGAGACGACCACTGAACTAGAGCCGTTACCAACTGGATCCCACGGGATGTCAAAAGATCACGTGGCCACCCACCTACAAGATGGTCAGACTTCTTCGCCAAGACCCTCAACGAATGGTTTGAGGCTCTTTGTATTCCTGAAGCAACCAGATGCCATTGGGCTACACTGGCACGTGATAGGGTCGAATGGAAATATTACTGGCGCCCATTTGAGCTAATCGATGAATAATCTGATGTCAAGTGATCAAGTGATTCCCTATTTTACCATATTACCTTCACATCATTTTACCTATACAATTAACAAACAGTCAATTGTGATATTATATAATCTTTCATATTTACAAATGCCCTCCCTGCATTTTAGCTATTTCTCACAAACACCTTATACCAGAAATGAACTTTTTTTAATCTACTTTATTTATTTATTATTTATTTATTTATTTTTGATTTTTTTGGGTCATACCTGGTGATTCCCAGGGGTTCCTCCTGGCTCTACATTCCTGGCAGTGCTTGGGGAACCATATGGGATGCTGGGGACTGAACCCGTGTCAGCCCTGTGCAAGGCAAATGCCCTACCTGCTGTACTGCTGCTCGGGCCCCAGAGGTGGACTATTTGTAAGATGGGATGAGATGGTGATGTGTTCTACAATATGGCTCCAGCCCTGTCATTCCTGACACTGCAGAGTTACCTTACTGTTTTCTCCCGTAAAGATGCTTATCATCCACAGCCTCTCAAGAAGAAATGGGAGATGGAATGAAGAAGAGCACTGTACTGGGTCTGATGGGAAAATGTATATTTAATAAGTAATCATTAAGGTAGCAGAAATATTCAAAGGAACTTTTTCTAGACTAATCACAAATATAAATCACACACTCATGCACACACAAATACATGCATACACACAGTAAGCTGAAATTGAAGCAGATACACCCTAAACATTTCCTAGGAACCTGCCAACCAAGCTTTAAAAAGAATTAAGGGTTAGTGGGAGTTTAGGAGCCTGAGAGCTAAGTGGGCAATCTGCCTGATTTGGGATGAATTCCAAGTTTTTCCCTCAATAAGCAAGCAAAAGGGATTCCAAGAAAATGTGTCATGAGCATTGAAGTTGTCTTCAAGAGATAAATATTGACTTTGATCTTTCCTTGCTGAATACAGTTCAGCTGCAAATCTGCTCAGGGTAAGTGCAGGTGGGGGTAGAGCATGGGGGAGTGAAGAAAAGACTGGAAGTCACAACCACACAGAGAAGTAACCTGTTCCCTGCCCTCCACAGTGGGTGTGGCACCTACCTATGGCCCTCACCTGGGTCATAGTAGATGCTGTGCAAGTGACCGGCCTGGCCATCTAGACAACTTCTACAGTAGAAGTTCAGCCCAAAATGGAAGCCAGTTGGGACTAGATACCCCAACAAGTCCTTAAGTGCCTCCTACCCATCCCACAAGAGGGATAGGAGGAAGACTGCTTCCTCGTTCCCAGGAAGACCCAGAACCTAGACTGAGATTGGACACAAGGAGAGCAGGGATGACTGGGTGAAGGGAATTTGAATTGAACTGGTGTGGAGTTTTAATATAACTAAGAAGGAAAGGAAATCTAAGAGAACTGCCTGGGATGTAATGAAGGGACTAGACTGACAAAGGCTCTTCCCCCATCCCAAAAGAAACAAGCAAACAAAAACATGGATCTAGGAAGCCACTGAAATAAGCCAACAAGACTTTAAAAAATAATAAATAAAATTATTATTTTTCGTTCCCTATCCAAGTTCAGGCTGTGTAATAAGCTGTTCTCAACCTGGGTTGGCTGGCTGTGGGAAGCAGGATAATTGCAAGGAAAGAGCAGCAGGGAATTCAAGAGAAAGAAGTGTGGGATGGGGCGAGGGATGAACCAGACCAAGGGCATAGGACCCATAGTGCTGCAGACCCAAGGCAGTGGAGAAGGGGGTCAAGAGGAAACTCCAAGTGTGGACAGTCCTGGTAAAGAATTCATATGCTGCCATTAATTTCATTAGAAAGATATCTTAGGCAGAGAAGCCAATTGGTTGCTTGATTTATCTGTTTCTATACTCTTTTGTACTACTCATCTTCCATCGTAAAGTGTAAACAATTTCATTCTTGGCAGGACTGAGTCAGGATGAGGGCAGTGCTAAGTAGAACACAAGTTCTGCAGTCAGAGGGTTAAGTCTCATTCCAGGCTCTTCCACTTAGTAAGTGGTAACTTCAATTTACTTTCTGAAAAATCACTGTATCACTGTCTTCCCATTCATCATTGATTTGCTGGAGCGGGCACCAGTAACATCTCCATATGTCCTGTCTCATGCTAGTAGAGCCCAGGAACATAAAGAGCCTTAAACCATTCCATCAGGTCATGGAAATGAGGTCTATAATTGTTACTAGTATCTGGCATATCAAATACAACACTGGTAGCTTGCCAGGCTCTGCCGTCTGGGTAGCATACTTCTGTAGTCATCTCAAAATCCAGCATTTATTGATGAACTGCGCAGCCGAGACAGGCTGTGATAGGCTGGTCTGTTGGGTGGAGTTCTGACGAGGGGCAGCCCGGGTGTGGAAAATGGAGGTCCTCATGGAGTGGGGGGGTCGTCTGGCTTGTTATGGGGCTCTGCTGGGGTGGCGGGCCAGGGCTAGAACCTGCCATCCCTTCCGGGTGCCTCGTGAGCGGCTGGGCACAGGGAGAGCCAGTAGCAGCTCTGCCCCATGTCTGTCTCTGGATTAGCATACCTGGGCGGATTAAAAAAAGACTGCAGCAGGGTGGATCTCGATGAGCCAGGCTGTGATAGACTGGTCTGCTGGGTAGAGTTCTGACGAGGGGGAAGTCTGGGTGTGGAAAATGGAGGCCCTCATGGGAGGGGGTCGTCTGGCTTGTTGTGAGGCTCTGCTGGGGTGGCGGGCCAGGGCTAGAACCTGCCATCCCTCCCGGAAGCCTCATTAGCGGCTGGGTACAGGGAGAGTCAATAGCAGCTCTGCCCCATTCTGAAAAATGGGGATACAATAATAGTACTGTCTCTTAAGGTGGTTGAAAAGGTTCAAGAAGGCCATAGAATAATGTCTGCCATTTAGCAGAAGTGGATAATGCTATCAATGGTTGACTAGCCCAATATATATGAGCACCCTTTAATAAAGATTTAAGTTTCATGCTTACAAAGCATCGTTATGATTGACTTTTAGTTCTGTTTAATGCCATAAGTTAATAAATTTTCTGAAGAAAAATATTGCGTGTAGATGTTACACAAAATTCACATGGCAATGAACTCTTGAGAAAACCTACAACTTATTTGACAAGAAATTTATTCTGTGGATGTTTTAAACTTTCTCAATAATGAAGCATAATCAAATATATAAATGCATACATAATGGCCAATAACCTAAGAATAGGTATAAATAACTTTCTGAATAAGTGTACATAATAAAAAAATTCACAAATGGCCCTTAACATAAACATCCAAATAAATTCAATCCTTTGCCTACCCACGTTATTAAGCACCAATTGTATTATGCAAGTTATCAAAGTTACTTGACTTATAACACAGCTCATAGTGGGTGTTCAGTAAATATTCAATGAGATAATGACTTAAAACCCTTTATATTCAAGGAATTTGGGGGTGTTTTACCCCAATGAATGACTTCTTTCAAACTGGTTTCTAAGTACTTTTGCCTCTTACATGACTTCTCATTAGTATAGTCCCACACTGAATCACAGTCTTGAGAAACCTAAAACAAAAACCAGTCATCATTTGTTTTATTGTTAAAATAAAACTACACTATGAATTTTGATCAAATCTAATGCATAAATACATATTTTGGCTGATTCAATATCAGCATATCCAATTCAAATGCCACCGTATTATAATACGACCCAACTATCATCATTCACTTACACATTTAATATCTATGAATGACTTTCTGTCCAATTCCACTGTTCCTTAAGTGTAGAAACTGAAATCTACTAATCAGTATTTCCTTTACTCCCCCTCAAGGGAAATGACTCAGAGCCTGGAATTCCAGTACCGAAAAGTTACTACTACTTTATGTCTTCTTCTCCAAGTGGCTTGATAGCTGGGAGTGAATACCTGAAGGCCCTCCTTGAACAACTGGAAGCAACACACACAGGTGAACTGATGTGTTTAATCATCATAGTGCACATGGATTATCTGCATACCACACACATACAACTTCCTGTCATTTTGATACACACAAAGTTAGTGCTTTGTAAAAATAATTTGAGACCCCAATCTGTGGAAAAAGTAAATGAGGGGAACTACAAAAAGAGAAGTTCCATGTAACAAGCAAGTTATGTCTACCAGACTGAGGAGGATAGAGACAGATACACGAAAGATAATAAAAAGCATTTCAAATGGAATTAGGAGATGCAGGGCACAAATATGAAATCCCAACTATATTACAAATCCACACAACGAAAGTAGTGAGCGATTGAGTTTTTGGGTAATCAGGATGTCCAGATAAAACTCATAGCTGGTCATCATAAAATCTATAACATTTATGAAGAGTTTGCTCTGTTGTAGGTGTTGGCTTGAACAACTCACCTTTGTTCTTCATGTGGGTTATCTCAGAAATTATTAAACATTAGCTTATCAAACAGCCAGGGTCTACAGGTAGCCTTTTTAGAAAGGGAGACATTGAGAAGCATGAAACACAACTTGCAAATAAATTCAGGGAATAAATTTCAGACTCCTTTTCCGAAGAAAGGCAATTAAAACATCAGCATTAGCAGGGATAGAGTTGATACATGCTAACACTGATGGGCATTTTGGGACAATTTCTCTGAACACGATAGGGTTGACAAGATACCTAGCTTCTAAAGTACTCTATGAATTTAGAAAATATTTTCATAACATTTCATTTGATAGCATTGTATCTATAGGCATTTGGGCTTGGTAACATCTTGTGCCATAACATAATGTTCAAATGATGGTCAGTGTTTGATGCAAGTAGCTAAACACACACCCTTAAAGAAGCATACACCCTCTTTTAACCCCTTATCACACCCTACCTGTTTGGATGATTCAGTTCACACTCTACTTTTCCCCCCAATGTAAGTATCCATTTTCCACCTAAGAAAGCTGAGCTATTCTCCCGAAGTGATTCAGAGGGGTTCCTTTGAGGGTGCTCTACTTGACCTCTGTGGGTGCTCTTCTCACTCAGGATCTGACCTCACCAGTGACATTAACATCCTTCACCAGCAACATTAAAAGATGCATACAAAGTGTCATCTAGCCCAGGCATGGACAACAGGGTGTGGGCTGAGAACAGAGTAGAAATAACTTCCACACTCCACATTCTGACTGAGCACTTTAATCCGCCTCATCCTCAGTTCTCTTCATCTGGAAAATAAAGATAGCAATACTCATTTCATGAATTTTCTTCAAAGATGAATTAAGGTTTAATATAACATATGTTATAAAAGGTTACGTTGTAATTCCTGAGTGCAGAGCCAGGAGTAACCCCTGAGCATCGCCGGGTCTGACCCAAAAAGCAAAAAAAAAAAAAAAAAAAAAGGTTACGTATATATTCTATTGCCAAGGCATCAAAAAATCAGATGGGCTGGACATGTAATGCGATTTGGAGACAACCGCTGGACTAGAGCCATTACTGACTGGATCCCACGGGATATCAAAAGATCACGTGGCCGCCCACATACAAGATGGTCAGACTTCCTTGTAAAGACCCTGAAAGAACGGTTTTGAGGCTCTTCATATTCTTGAATCAACCAGATGCCATTGGGCTACATTGGCACGTGATAGGGTCCAATGGAAATGTTACTGGCGCCCGCTCGAGCAAATCGATGAATAACGGGATTCAAGTGATTCAAGTGATTCAAGTGATATATTCTATATATGAAATTTATTTCTTACATGCAAATATTTTGACCTATACAAATGGCCATTTCCTGGGCTCAATCTATTTCCTGTCAATTGCATGGCACAGTCTAACACATGAGAAAGACTAACTGTAGTTAGTGGGGATGGGATGAAGAATAGGAAAACTTTTTTGGTTCATAGACTCTTGGCAATAACTCCATGATTCTCTCTTTACCAGCCCACTGGAGTGTGGTGTAGCCATTTACAGGGATTAGAAATCCAGAGAATCCTTTAGAAAGACCTTGTACAATTGGTTTTGCTAACCACAATGGAAACATTTGTTGTGTCAGAATTTAATTGGTTGCCAACAGTTTAAGGATTAATCCATGAATTACTCAGGTCATCTCTGCCCTGTGAATATACAGCATCATAGGTGAAGCTCAGTTGTAATGGACGAAACTGTGGTGGGCCTGCATAGGACTAAAGAGAGTCACATGAAGAAAACTTGTCATAGAATTTCAAGCTCCTACAGCCTGCAGAGTTGATGGAGTCACTTTTAGAATGCTCTTGAGGCGCACTCTGGCCTCTCCTTCTTCATAGCAAAAAGTCTCACCGGTGGATTACTGGTGAATTCTATTATAGATAGTAAATGAAGGGAGAGACAGAACATATGTGTGCAGGAGAAGCAGCTTCATGCTAAACTATTGATTGACAAAATTCCCTATTTTATTCCACTTTATAACATTATTTTGTTCCACTATTTTAATATCACCACAAGTGACAATTCAGGATTTTTAATTAGTTATGTGCCACCTGCCAGGCCTTAGTATGTCTCATTCAATGACAAATAGACAAATCCAATCTCTTGATTTCTTCCTTGCCCAGATACACAGAAAATGCATTTGTCAACATAAAAAAAGAAAAAAGTCTTCCAGAACACTTTCACATGAGAATAAGACATTTTTATCAAGTTATCAAGGTGTTAGAACACATCTTTATTAGGTTTCCTAATTGTCTAAGTTTTAAAAAAGACACAATGTTCACATAATAATCCTAAAACCTGCATAAAAATCAGTTACTACAGTATAAATTATCCAATTCCATGATACTATAATTTGCCACGTTGTTATTCCAATGCAGTAATAAGGAATAGATTCATATTTGAGTGCTCGATATGCAAAATTCTGACCATATAAGCATATATAATAAGTGAAACGTCACCAAATAGCTCAGGTTTAATTGTTTAATTTAGCCGTTCTCAAACGTGTGTGTGTGTGGGGGGGGGTCCAATCAACAAAGGTTGTGATTCATTCGGCTAATACAAGGTCTGCATCATTAGTGATTGCCCAGAGTCTACCACGTAGTAGAGAAACACCATTTTATGAGCTAGAGAAAGCCAACTGCAAAGTCTCTAAATTATTGTGAAACACTCAACTTTTCCCAGGTTTCTCTCAAAATATCTAGACACCCATAATAGAAATTCCTTCACTTGGGATAGACTACTTTACAATGACACTGGAATGTAACATTGGAACATTATGTAACATGGGAACTTTTTCATAGCATACCCCTGTTAGACAGACTCTCAGGACGTTTCATGGAATCCCATTCCAGCTCTGAACCCCTTTGGTGGATAGCAAGAAGAGTCACCAACCAGTCCTACATACTCTACCTTTGTTTTGTGAATGAGCCAGATGAATTCTCTTCTTAACACACTCTTTCTTGGCCCTGTGACCCAGTTCCCTCCTCATCTCTGCCTAAGGTTGATTTCCCAAACTAATTATTTTCACTACTCTCCCTAGATCTTCTTCAAATTACGTAAATTTTAAGATAATTGGCAATCAGAATCACCATTAGCCCACACTCAGACTTTATGTAAATTACAAAACAATACTTTTTCCTCAAGATACTTTACTTTCTATCTCATGGAAAATTGCCACAAATTCTAATTTTGTTAGAACAAGTTATGTAATAAATCTGCCCTGTTAAATACAAAATAGGCAATTTGTTATCTGTAGTATTAGTGGTAGCCATTATATATATATATATATATATATATATATATATATATATATATACACACACACATATATGTTACATATATAAAAATTGCTCTTTGGGGAGCATATTCAGGTTTTCACATTTTCTTTACATACCACAAGTGGTACCCAGCAGAAAAATTTTGGGAGCGTGTGTGTTTTGTACTCAAACTTTATTCCAGCGTCAAACACTGGTACTTCCCACCACTAAAGACATGCAGTTGGGATAGATATTTTGATGATAATTATGACTTATTTCTTCAGGCAGAATTCTAATTTTCCCCCAGCTCACTGCCTGGTGGGTGGAATGTTTGGAATAAGTTGGATTACCGGGAAATTAGTCTTTTTTATAGGCACCCTATTTATGGAAAGAAAGAATAGTGTCAGCTCAGATTCTCACTATTTAACTAGAGAAAAAGGAAGGGTGGGCAAATCTGCATAAACACAATGGCAAAGAAATATTTTGTCAAGAAATAAACTGCAATGCTCAGGGATGAGTAATAAGGTCTATAGAGGTGTCTTAATCTACGAAATGAAGTGGAGAATTAACGCAATCAAGCTTGCTTTCTTTTCTCTCTCCCTTATTCTCCCACTCTCCTCCCTTTCAAAGAAAAGTACCATATGAATAATTGAGGCAAGGGGATTTTTTCCTTGAATAATTCAGGAAATTGCCTCAATTTTCCTCTTCACTTTTCACTTCATTTACTCTTGTAGACTGAGACCACATCTACATAATGAGACCACATTGCTACAGCACAATCAACAAGGTATTTTTTTCCTTTTTGGCTTATTTTTCAATTGATTATGTGACACTTAACGGTATCAACCATACATTGATCTGATTTCTTAGGGGAGAAATACAAAGAAGAAAAGACTGGACTCGTCACGCTGCCTTGCCCCTTGGCTCTGACTGCTTCACACTGATGGCCGTTCAAGGCAATGTGAGTATTATTTTCCACAAGTATATTCTATGTTATTAACAAGTTTGGTCTGCTCACTGCCTCTATTCATCAATACGACCTCAGTTAATTCTGGAGAAAGTGATCAAGATTGATGCAACACTTAAAAAGAATAAAAAGTTAGATTGACTGGCATAGACCCACTATAGACTCCATCAGAAGTTTAGTTTTGGGTTATAGAATGGCGTTGCATCACCACCAAACACCTGAACTCAATGTAGCTAACTTCCTTTACGGGGTATGTTAGACTCTTTTACTTTATATTTTAAAAAAAAAAAACTTTATTGAGATTCTGTGACTATTAGGCAAGCTCATAATTCCAGCACCATACCCATCACCTTTGTACCCACCTCCCTCTCCCAAAGATCCCAAGACCCCTCCTGCCAAGCCCCCTGCCCAACTCAAATGTGTGGATCACTTCCTGCTACGCTGCCTTTGTCCCTTTGCTGTGTATTTAAGTCCACATATGGGAGGAGATCATTCTGGATCTGTCCCTTTCCTTCTCTCCCTCTGAATGATCCCATGCAGAATTCCGCTTGCATCCATAAGAAAGTATCCACTCAGATACCATCTTCATTTTTTAAAGTGTTTCAAATGTTCATTGTAGTTATATTTCAATCTGCTTTTTCACTCTATGTAATTCATTTCTATGTAAGTTATTAAACAGTTCCCCATTTATTGTTTCTGGAAATTTCTTTCACACTAAACACCCACAAGACACAAACACCAAGATAGCTTGGTCTGGAGGCTTCCCAACAATGCAACAAGAGTTGCTGACTGAAAAGTTAACATTTCTGCAGAAGGTCAGATACTTTTACCCAGATGAGGCCAGGCTAGATTTACCTTCCTTTGCTGCATTCACCATGGCATGATCCCTGAACAAAAATCCTATCTGGCACATCTGGGATTGAGTTATTAAATATTATAACACAATATTGGCATAATATTTACTCTGTTCTTCCTGCATTAACATACGCCTCAGAGACCTGGGCCCTACGAAAGCAGGATGAGAATGCTATTCGGGTCTCCCAGAGAGAAATCGAAAGAGCTATGCTTGGAATATCACGTCTCACTCAAGTGAGAGAAGGAATCCGGAGTTCTGACCTCCGTCGCTATTCCAGAATCAGGGACGCTGTCTCGTTTGCCAAGGCATCAAAAAATCAGATGGGCTGGACATGTAATGCGATTTGGAGACAACCACTGAACTAGAGCCATTACCGACTGGATCCCACGGGATGTCAAAAGATCATGTGGCCGCCCACCTACAAAATGGTCAGACTTCCTTGTAAAGACCCTGGAAGGAACGGTTTGAGGCTATTCATATTCCTGAATCAACCAGATGTCATTGGGCTACATTGGCACGTGATAGGGTCCAATGGAAATGTTACTGGCGCCCGCTCGAGCAAATCGATGAATAACGGGATTCAAGTGATCAAGTGATCAACTTACCCTACTGCTTTAACCTCTCCTTTTTCCACTCATCAGTTCTCACTATTTTTGCCCTCCGCAACCCCAGGTGTTCATAGTTCCAAGTATTGACTTCCTTTCTTCGTTTTACTTTTCTCTTTCATTTATAAACACTTTTCCTTCCAATACTATCTCTTTGTTCACTATTCACAATACAGCGTGTTTCCCTCAAATTTTCTTATTGAAGAAGTGGTTTTAAGTTATAAACCCGACACTGGCACACAAAGGGCAGTTCTCAAGTCTCCTGTTTACTGTCCAAAAGTTATACACATCTTCATTACAATTTAATTTTTGAGTGCTATCAAACTGAATTCCAGTTTCATTCTTTTGCATGAGGCTTTCCAGTGTTCCCAGACCATTTTGATCGGGGGTGATATTTGTCCTCTCTTAACAGGCATGGAGGTGATGAGGGTCTTCCCATGCAGTGCTCACAAGATTTAGAGAACTTTCCCAGTGACTCTCAGCCAACTGGGCCACCAAGATCATTTCCAAAGACACTACATTTTCCCCCACTGTATCTATATACTTAACTCCTTTTTAAAAAAAATCAATTGATCATGTATGCATGGATTTATTCATGAGATTATTTCTGGGTTCTCAGTTCTATTTCCTTAACCTATATGTCTACTTTTAAGCCATTACCATGCTGTTTTATTCACTATAGCTTTGTAATATCATTTGAAATCCAAAAGTGACATGTTTCCCACTTTGTTTTTTTTTCAAGATTTCTTTGAGGATGCCCCCACTAATTTGGGTCTTTTGTATGTTTGAACACACTGAGAAATTCTTTTCTTTGTACACATACATGAATTCATCAAGTTTTACACTATTGTTGTAAATATGATTTACAATTTTTCAGTTACACTTTGTAGGACTGAAGAAGGAAACACAGAGAAGGAAGAAAGGAAAGTCTTCATGAACTGCTGCATGCACCCAGAAGTTCCCTCTTTTAGGTTCATTTGTACCTGCTCACAGTGGAAGCACTTCCAAGCCACTTGTAGCTCAGAACATCCCAACACATTCCTGATCTCCCTAGCCATGTTTGTTTAATAACATAGACTTCAAAGTCAGATAAATCTGCCCTGGAGCCTCAGTTTTCAATGTTTAGCAAATTGTACATACCACCAGGGGTCTGGCTTCCTCCTCTATAAAATGGGTGTAATGACATTGCTGCTGTTAAATATTAATTGAAGCAATTGATGAAAATCATTAAGCCCTAGCCAAACAGGGGTGGTCAAACCCAATACATCAAGATCCTTCGTGAGCTGTATTACAGATTCACCACCAGGATCTCACCATTCTACAAAGAAGTGATCATTAATATGAAAAGAGGGGTTCGACAGGGAGATACCATTTCACCAAAACTCTTCAGTGCCACGCTCCGAGAACATCATGCAACAATTAGAATGGGAAGGAATGGGAGTGAAGATAGATGGTCGGCAACTACACCACCTCCCGCTTTGCTGATGACATTGTTCTAATAACACCAAACATTAGCCAAGCGGCACAAATGCTGGCTGACTTCGACTGAGAATGTGGAAAGATAGGTCCACAGCTGAATCTAAAGAAAACCATGTTTATGAAGAATGAACTAGTTCCAGAGGCCCCATTCACTCTCAATGGAACAAACATCTCTGAATGCAGCAGTTATGTGTACCTAGGTCGAGAAGTCAACATGATGAATGACCTAAAACCTGAGCTGCGCAGGAGGAAGAGAGCGGCATGGAATGCCTTCAAAGGCATCAAAGAAATAGCTAAAAAAGGACAAAGAACCTCCCGCTCAGGGCACATCTCTTTGATTCCACCGTTCTCCCTGCATTAACATACGCCTCAGAGACCTGGGCCCTACGAAAGCAGGATGAGAATGCTATTCGGGTCTCCCAGAGAGAAATCGAAAAGAGCTATGCTTGGAATATCACGCCTCACTCAAGTGAGAGTTCTGACCTCCATCGCTATTCCAGAATCAGGGATGCTGTCTCATTTGCCAAGGCATCGAAAATCAGATGGGCTGGACATGTAATGCGATTTGGAGACAACCGCTGGACTAGAGCCATTACCAACTGGATCCCACGGGATGTCAAAAGATCACATGGCCGCCCACCTACAAAATGGTCAGACTTCCTTGTCAAGACCCTGAAGGAACAGTTTGAGGCTCTTCAAATTCCTGAATCAACCAGATGCCATTGGGCTACATTGGCATATGATAGGGTCCAATGGAAATGTTACTGGCGCCCGCTCGAGCAAATCGATGAATAACGGGATTCAAGTGATCAAGTGATAGACTCTGACAAATAACAGACATATATTCAGTGACTTTCATGGGCCAAGCAGCTCACTACACACACTAGTTGCATCGTCTTGCAGAAACAACATGGGTTATGTGTTTCAGCATCTACGTCCTCCAACAAAGATAAATAAGCACCATAGTAAATGCTTCATGATGACCATGGCCATGAGGCTAAGCTCTGTGAACACCATCTCTGGGCCACAAACCTCCTGACAGGTTGCAGTCATCCTCGCTACTAGTATTTCTGCATCCCAAGAACAGTGACCTCCTTGGCTACTTATGGGTTTCATCCCCATGCTGATATCTGTGGAAACCAGCCATGGTCTAGAGAAAAGTGGGGCACAGCAACCTCAACACGTGACTATAGAAATGTAGCCCTGTAATTGGAGCAACAGGACAAGACACTATAAGTCTCAAAATCTTCACTTAAAAGAAAGCATGAACACTCTGGGGGCCAAACTAGGGATGCTGTCGTCCTGAACTGTCTAATCTTTGTGTCTGGATTTTGACCAGGGCTGGGGGCAGGGGACCTCTACTGGGCCTTCCTCAAGAACTCATCAGGGTATAGTTTGTGGACTTGGGCCACATGAATATCGGACATTTTCCACATCGCTCACAGTAGGATGTCTTTGAAAGCATAACCTCTGGTCCACTCCAGCCTATCTTAAATGGGTAATCAGACCTGCAGGTATTAATTAAACTTATGGTTCTATTTATTGTAGCACTCTGGGGATTGAACAGACAGCAAATAGCAATAAGTACTTCTGAATGTTCTCTTTGGCTTAATTACTGTTCCATAGTTAGTCCATCAAATTGATGTACAATCAACAAGGCTGTACTTACTTGGACTGCTCATTTACAGTGAGAATGTTCAGGAGCTGCCAACACCTTTCTCATAGTGCCTGGCCCAACTACAGAATGAAAGCATACTAAGCCCAGCAAGCCTTTACTGTCGCCCTCCCTCCCATAGCATTTGGGCAGGGGGCCACCTCTTCCCCACGCCCCAATCAGCGTCTTTCTTTTTTTTAGACATATCCTAGATTGGCTCTGGAAAGCACTTTGATCAATAGAAAGCATTGCAAAGAGTGCAAGGCAATGTCAAAGTTAGCAACATCAAGAGTCATGATAGAGAATTGGCAGCTTATTTTCCTGAACTATAAAGGACGTATGGAGATGTTACTGGTGCCCGCTCGAGTAAATCGATGATTAACGAGAAGACAGTGATACAGTGATATAAAGGATCTAGAAACTTTAGAGGTTATCTAATTAAACCACCTCACTTTACTAAGACAGAACTGAAAACAGAGGTCACACAATGTTTATATAGATATATAAATATATATGATATATATACATACATATATGACTGAATCACTTGAGATACACAGTTACAAAGTTGTATATGGCTGAGTTTCAGTCATACAATGTTCCATCACTCATCCCTTCATCAGTGAACATATTTCCCACCACCAGTCTCCTTGTTCCATCCCACCCCTGCAGCATCCTGTCTCTATGACATTTCTCTCTCTATCTCTCTATTGATCTCTATCTCTCTATCTTTCTATCTACTATCTATCTGTCTGTCTGTCTATCCATCTCTATCAATCCATCTATCTATCTATCTGTCTGTTTATCTGTCTGTCTATCCATCTCTCTCTCTACCTACCTACCTACCTACCTATCTACCACCTACCTACCTACCTACTTATCTCTGTTTCCTCTTAGGCACTGTGGTTTTCGATACTGTTACTGAAAGGGTAGCATGCATAGCACTTTACCTCCTTTCACCACTCAGTTTTTGTCCAGAGTGATCATTTCCAAGGATCATTGTCATAGGGTCACACGATATTTAGTAAAAAAATCTGGGATTGCAGTAAAGGGCGACCCACTCAAATTAGATTGCTAAATGTTTCTAAGATTCATTACACAAGTGTGGGTATGCTCAGAATCTAGGAGGGCTCTGGGGAAATGGAAAGGCAGCAGCCTCCATCTTCATCCTCCTGCGCATTTGCTCCCTTCTTGCTTCCGTCATGCTCTTCATTCTGATCCCTCCACTCTGTATATATGAGGCTTGACTTGCTGTAGGGCTGAAACCTGACCCCACCTCCTATGACTCACTGGTTTCAACTCCCAACACCATCAAGCCGTGGGATCCTTGTCTTTTCAAATTATGAAGCTTGGGAGTTTTCTTGGCTCCTCCAGGGCCTGGAACTAGGACCTGATGCAGTCTATTGTGGCCAGGACCTATGGGTCACTCAAATTCTCCAGCAGGAATGTCAGAGTGAAAGAGAGGCAATAAAGGAAGAATAAGGAGGTTCCTAAATTAGTAGTAAACTCCAACACTAATGCCCAGGTTTTCCAACTCTGAATCCAGAACCTTCTACCACATTAAACCCCCTCTAAGTTTTATCCTGAGGATTACCTTCCACTTGAAGTAGAAGCAGTTTGGAAGAGAATTACTTAGAAAACAATTAATGAGGGGCCAGAGAGATTGTATGGGGATTAGGGCACTTAACCTTTCATGTGGCCACTGCTTCTTATCCCACGCACTGCATATGGTCCTTTGACCACTTACAGGAGTGACCCCAAGCACAGAGCCAGGATTATCCCTTATGAACCACCAAGCCATGCCTTATAGATGCATCACCTTAGAATGAACGTATGGTATAAAGACAGAAGAAAAGCATTGCAGTTACCTTGAATATTAAATTGAACAATAAATTTCCATCTGTGAATATGTTTTGAAGAAGAGTATTGAGAAATGATCAGACACAGACATTGGGCACTTCCTTCCCCGCCCTTGCCTTGAATTGCTGTTTGCAGGTGTTAGGAGATCCTTTGCCAGCTCTTCCAAGCTAAGAGATGTGCTGTGCTCTATAAAATCACCATCATCCTGAAAGAATCTAATAATGATATTCATGTCTCATTCTCTAAGACCTGAACTATTTTATAAATTCACTGCTAATCTTTAGAAAGGACAAATTGCACTGTTTCGGATCCCTATTTTCCCTACTTCCTCCCTCCCTGAATGTTCTCCACTCAGTGAATGAGATACAAGGCAACATTCACTCATTTCTCTCTTGACCTACCTCTTCTTGGGCTGGCTCATTTTCAGTCTCCATTCCTCAGAGAAAATAACAGCTTAAAGGAACCCGTACAAGTGGAAAAGGGGGAACCCAGTAATAGGATAGGAAGAGAGCTTAGATTATCATCCTGGTAGTGGGAAGTCGATGCATAAAATAGTGCTGACGTGGTGATGACAGCCCACTGCAGCACACCCTTTCCGAGACAAGAAAGTGTGGCTGAGATTCCAGTGTGCTGTGGGGACAGTTACTATAAGTGATCAGTAGAATCTTTTTCAATCATTCCCCTGCCAGGTGTCAAGGGCTCTGGAGAAACTGGACACCAGATGCTTTACAGTCCTAGAATGTCCAGCTAAATTGGCCCTAGCATGTACCCAATCTGATTTCAGTCCAGGCACCTCATGGTCCCGAAAGCACCTCTGGGTGCAGCCCTGAAGGGTCCCAGAGTTGCCCATGTGGCTCTGGCACTGCAGAGCTCTCTGGCCTTTGCACTGAGCTCAGGGGCCCTATTGGCCAAGAATTCATGGGGGGGTAACTTAATCCTCAAATACAATCGTCTTAAAAATCCTTCTCGTAGGCATTTTGGCTTGCACATTTCCATCGCTGGTTTGAGATCAGGATAGTATGTCCTCAGTTTACCCCTTCCCAAGAAAATTAAGGATCAGAAAGTCTTCCTCTCCAAAAGCTGGAGCCTGATTTTGTATAAGTTTGCAGGTAAGGCTGAATGTGATACAGGGGAACCACCCCAAGAGGGAATTTTATTGTTCATTGTGGTGTTACAAAGCCCACCCCTTTTTCCTTGTTCCTTCTCCATAAAATCAGCCTCTTGGCACCATTTCAGCTGCAAGGCTGATTTGAGGATGTGAGAGTGCCGTCTTCCAACCTGCAGATTTGTTGCCAATAATGCTCTTAATTGATCTTTGAACTTTCACCGTGCTTTTCATTTGACTGGTCCTCAAGCCACAATCGAACTGACCTTCATGGTTACCAAATCATCATTTCTACATGCCCTAGCATGCACCCAATCTGATTTCAGTCCAGGCATTACATTGTCCCCCAAAGCACTGCTGGGTGCATCCCTGGAGGTCCCCAGAATAGCCCAGGTGTCCCTGGCACTGCAGGGCTCTCTGGTTTCTGCACTGAGCTCAGGGCCCTGTTGGCCGAGAATTTGTGTAAGCTACTGACCCCTCAAATGCAACCTTCACAGCCCTTCACATATGCATTTGCACTCACAGCCAAGGCTGGTTTGATCCTGAGCACCAACCCAGAGTGATCTCTGAGCACAGAGCCAGGAGTAAGCCCTGAGCACTGCCAGGTGTGGTCCCACCACAAAACAAAAAAGAAAACGAATCTCCAATAAACCAGACTTCACTTCAAAGGCAGACAGAAACGTTTTTCCTAGATGGTTCCCATCAGTAGCATCATAATCCCAGAAATATCAGCCATTCCAGGAAACGAAATAAAGTCTGTCTGGGCTCGTGGGAGTGACAACTGGGGAACATCCTCTGCCTGTCCCCAAACCCAAAAAGCTTTCAGATAACAGCTCGACAGAGCTGTGCCACCTTCCACACATGAGACAAATGAGAGGGAGGTTTGAAACCTTTTCTTAAGTTTGTGTAAAATCCAGATTTTTTTTTGCCTGTCTCAACGCACAGTGGGTGTCTGGGTGGGTGGATTGAATGACAAGTCCCTCCCCTGTGGAGCTCCTGAAAAAAAGGGGGAGTCAGAAGCAATCTCACTTGAGTATGTGACAGGCGGCTGGTGGATGTAAAAGCGTTTAAAACTGTCAGAATTCGGGACAGCCTGGGAGTAGAGAAGGGTCTGCACCAAGCCTCTGTTGGTGGCAGCAGCTCCTCCTCGGAAAGCCCCAGGCTGGGGAGGGGCACAGTCAACAGCTCTTCCTCTCTTGGAACATCCTGCAGCCAAGCAATAGTCACCTCCTTGCAAAGAAGCATCATCAGCTCCAATTTGTTCCCTAGGAAGGACCCGCCTTACCATACTGGCTATGAAGATGCCCCCCGGTGTCTTCTCTACCTGCCACTGTCTGGGGGAACTCTGAGAGCTGCCAGAAATTCAGTCTGAGGCCATGCGACAGTGGCACATCATGACAGGAGAACAGATGGGGACCTTCTCGGGAACAAAACGTGCATGCCCGAGAAAGCGAATCTGGATTTGAAATGCGGATCTGCTGTGCAGCTCTCAAGTCTTCCGAAAAGGCCAGGCACGGGTCTGACCTACTTCTGCAGGGCACATCTCCACGTCTCCGATGCTGCTCCGTCTGCTTGGCAGGCCGGGACTGTCTTTCCCTCACTCCCACCTCTTCACAGTTTTGTGGGGGTTGTTCATTTCTCCCCAATTGTAACCATCAAAGTGAATCAAAGCGCAACTTTAACACTGCTCAAAATCCATGAGTTCCAGGAATTCTGCATTGAGGCATTGAGTATGAAGTACAGGAAAGGTAGGGGATGGGGGAGAAGGTTGGTTAATAATGTTTAAAAGAAAAAAAATTGTAACTGGAGTTGTTCATCTTCTCTGAGTTGGCAAACCAGCTGCCTCATATGTCTGCTCCAAACACTGCGGCTCAAGCTGACGGATGCTCCAACATGCACACCGCGCATTTCTGCAAGGCGGTCTTGGTGTGCAAAATGAAGTATAGAATGGAAGCTATTATCTGGCTGACACAAGCCAAAATAGACATTAGTTTCAATTATCTGGGTTTTCAGGAGAAAGCCTTTTTTAACCTTCATTATCAGGATAATTACCTCAACTCTCACCCTTTGTACATGTAATCAAAACCATAAAGTTTTAATCCCTTGTAACAAATAGATGTCTGAAATCTTTGCCGGAAGTATCGAGTAAAGAAATAATAAGCATTCTTCTTGCATGCAGAGGGCAGGGTTTCGCAGCAGAATGCTGATTCCTACAGCTTTGTTTAAAGGGACCTCCAAAGAGAAAGCGTTCCTTCCCAAAACATTTGACACAAGGCTGCCACATCACTCAGCAGTGAGAGTCAGGCTCTCTGAGATTTTGTTGGCAACAGAAAAGGCTGGATTCAGAAAACCTGGGACCATTGTTCCTACTCATGCTACAACAAATTCTATCTCTTTCTGGGAAAGCAGCTAATCCCCTGCTTACCCAATGTGGGTGAGTTGTTTGTCTATGCCAAAGAAATGGTAGCTCTTTCTCTTCCAGTGCATGGATTTACACTCTGACTACTTCCGTCAGGTCAACTCCCATCTTGATCATCAAACAACTGTGTGTGCAAAAGCCAATAACATGCTCCTAAGTCTCTCAGCAGCCCCATCTCGTGAGCCGAGATCACAGAGCCATGCTCTGAGGCTCACGATGTGTGATCCAGAGGCAGTGAGCTTTGCCATCACCATCACATTGCCTTGGCAGCTGTCCCCAGAGAGTGTGACTTCAGAACACAAACAAGCCTTTCTTACCCCGAACCACGGCCCTGCAGAGACGAGTTGCTCTGTCCTGGACCTAAACTGCTCTCTCTTAGCAGAAAAGTCCAAGCTCCCATTTCCAGGTAATTCTGTAAACTGTGTGATGCCAAGATGCTTCCCCTCCTAACTCTATTAACTCCACATGGTTAGCTGACAATCATCACACACACCCGGAGAATTTCTTTGATCTTCAGCTGATTTCTGGGGCATATCTGGGGCTGGGCCCCGCTCCTTATACTTTAACCAGTGATTCTCCAACAACAACACAAAGTCACACACCAATATCTGTCCTTCGGTGTGCAATGAAACTGGTATAGGGCTCAAAATAGGGGATGGACACTTAGGTGCAGAATTCAATAAATGGTTGGCCCCCAGCAGATTCTGTTGAAGAATGCTGATTGCTTATAGACTGAACCTTGTCTGTCTCCCAAATGCCATGTGCTAAAACTTTGACTCAGGAAAGCTTGTTCTGTGTATGTGTGCCATGAGGAAGAGAGTAAGAAGGCAGCAGGCTGTAAGTCAGGAAGAGACTGGTCGCCTCAAACCTGATCTTAAGTTTCGGGACTCCAGAAACTCTGAGAAATAAATGCCTGCAGTTTCAAACACCAAGTCCATAATACTGTATTATGACGAGCCAAGCAAATTAAGACAAATATCTCCCCCTCCTCTATCCACCTGACCCCTTCCTCATTCCACATTCCTCTTTTTGCCAACTGTTAACATCATTCCTTCATTTAGTTCTAGGTTTCCAAGTTCTTTTCTTTTCCCACTCGACCCAAATGTTGTGATTCACCTGGGCCTCAACGGTGGGCCAGGAGCCTGCCCTATGTTCACTGGTTCAGACTAAGTCCCAGAAGACCCCTTGCCCTCCACTTAAACAACCGCTGCCCGGAGCCCTGGGAGCTGCCTCTGGTCCTGCCCGCCTCTGCTGTGAGGCCAGGTTCAGGGAGCGAAGTAAATGAAATACAGCGCTGTTGGCTTCTGCTCCATTAGGAAAGGGAAAAATCAATGTTTGCCAAATGTGGAAGGACAAAATCAATAGCAAAAGAAATTTTATTTTCAACCTTCTAAGGGAGTATTACAAAGAAGAGAGAGTGAAAATTATTATTATTTATTGATGTATATAGCACCTTCTGAAAGCCTCAAAGTGTTTTATGGAATTACAAACCGTCTCCGTCCTTAGCTGCGCAGAGACCGCTTTGTTCTATTCCGAGGCAACCTCTCCAGAAAGGGCAACGCGAGGAACTACTGGAGCACATGACACCACAGCTATAGGAGTGATTACTTAGCAAGAAAGAAAGGAAAGAAGGAAGGAAGGGAGGGAGGGAGGGAGGGAGGGAGGAGGGGAGGGAGGGAGGGAGGGAGGGGGAGGGAGGAAGGAAGGAAGGAAGGAAGGAAGGAAGGAAAGAAAGAAAGAAAAAAGAAAGAAAGAAAGAAAGAAAGAAAGAAAGAAAGAAAGAAAGAAAGAAACAAAGAAACAAAGAAACAAAGAAACAAAGAAACAAAGAAACAAAGAAACAAAGAAACAAAGAAAGAAAGAGAAAGTCATAATTATAGCCCTGAGTTTAGCACACTCTAATCTAGTGGAAAGTTCCCGAGGAAGAAGCTCCTGAGACGTCAGAAAGCATCACAGTACATGTTGTTTGGCAGAAAGAGAGAAGCACCTCTCCCAACCCTTCACCAACGTTCCTTCACTGGAACAAGCAGCACATTTGGAGAGAAGCAGCCACCTGCTGCCAACATCTTAATGCAGTTCCTGGCACAGGAGTTTTGATAGATGGCTTCAAATCCACGAGTGTAAATGATGAAGCAAAACCTCCCGAGGATGAACCATCAAGAGTGGGGGCTGTAGGAACCAGGGTTTGTAGAGATTTGTGGCTGCCTGGAAAACCCCACAAAGGGAAGGGCAAAAATAAAATCACATCTGGGTAATAGTATTTCAATCTTCTCTAATCTAGGATTTTTATTTTCATTCCAGTTTGGTAATAATCCTGGGAGAAAGAAAGGGTAGGAATGACTAAGCCCATTTCATAAGCATCTTGTAAATAACTTGCCCCAAATCATGCAGCTGTTGGCAAAGGCCCCCTCCACAACACCCTAGAGAAGCAGGCAGATCTAGGGGCCATCCACCTCCCAATGGGTCCTCTGCTTCTCCATGGGCCTCTGGGAATGGCCCAGTCTAGCCTCCAGTACATCAGGGAATCCTGGAAGAAGGGACAGAGTGCTGGTGCCACCATCTACAAGCATCCCCCATCACCACCAGAATCCTTCCCAAGTGTCTTCAACAAATTGTAGTAGGAGGCCCAAGAGTCACATGTGAAACTCTATCCACAAAAGTTACCTCCAAATGGATTAAATGAACACTTAGATGTTTGTTTTCTTTCTATTGAATCACCATGAGATACGTAGCTACAAGACTATTCATAATCAGGTTTCAGTCATACAATGTTCCAATGCCCATCCCTCCACCAGTACACTTGCCCACTACCAATGTGCCCAGTTTCCCTCCCATCAACCCCTCCCCACACACTCAACCTGTCTCCATGGCAATTTCTCTCTCTTTCTCTCTCTCTCTCACACACACATTTTAGGCATTATGGTTTGCAATAAAAATACTGAATGATTATCACGTTTGTTGCTTTACTTACTTTCAGCATGTAGTTCTTATCCAGAGTGATCCTTTCCAACTCTCTTTGTTTTAGCAATCCCTTCTCTATCATAATCATCTTCTCCCCCAGCACTTGAAGCAGGCTTCTAAGCACGGACCGATCTTCTTGTCCCTTGTTTCTACTGTCCTTGGGTATTAGTCTCATATTTTTTTACATCCCACAAATGAGTGCAATCATTCTCTGTCTGTCACTCTCCTTCTAATTCATTTCACTCAGCATGATACTCTCCATGTCCATCCATTTATAGTTTCGAATGTCATTACTTCAGTTTCCCTAATAGCTGCATAGTATTCCATTAGAACATTTAGATGTTTGATCCTAAACTGCATTTGGTACTCATCAATACACTAGCTTGGCTCTTCACATGCTACCTGTCCCAATGCAAGGTGCCCTCCCAATGGAAAACCAGCAGGACAGTTCTGCTGTTCAAGAAGGGAGACATTCACGACATCGGTAACTATCGCCCCATCTGCCTGTTTTCCGTCATCTACAAGCTGTTCACTCGAGTCATCCTGAACAGGATTGGCAAAACACTAGATGAAGGTCAACCGTGCAAGCAAGCAGGCTTCCGGAAAGGATTCAGCACAATCGACCATATCCAAACAGTAACCAAACTCATTGAGGTTTGTAGGGAGTATAAGATGCCTCTCTGTCTCACGTTCATTGATTTACAGAAAGCCTTTGATTCTGTGGAGACTGAAGCGGTCATCGAAGCCCTAGCCAAACAGGGTGTTCAAACCCAATACATCAAGATCCTTCGTGAGCTGTATTACGGATTCACCACCAGGATCTCACCATTCTACAAATAAGTGATCATTGATGTCAAAAGAGGGGTTCGACAGGGTGATACCATTTCACCAAAACTCTTCAGAGCCAGCCTCGAGAACATCATGCGACAATTATAATGGGAAAGAATGGGAGTGAAGATAGATGGTCGGTAACTACACCACCTCCGCTTCGCTGATGACATCATTCTAATAACACCAAACATTAGCCAAGCGGCACAAATGCTGGCTGACTTTGACCGAGAATGTGGAAAGATAGGTCTACAGCTGAATCTAAAGAAAACTATGTTCATGAAGAATGAACTAGTTCCTGAGGCCCCATTCACTCTCAATGGAACAAACATCTCTGAATGCAGCAGTTCTGAGTACCTAGGTCGAGAAGTCAACATGATGAATGACCTAAAACCTGAGCTGTGCAGGAGGAAGAGAACGGCATGGAATGCCTTCGAAGGCATCGAAGAAATAGCTAAAAGGACAAAAGAACCTCCGGCTCCAGGCACATCTCTTTGACTCCACCGTTCTCCCTGCATTAACATATGCCTCAGAGACCTGGGCCCTACAAAAGCAGGATGAGAATGCTATCCGGGTCTCCCAGAGAGGAATCGAAAGAGCTATGCTTGGAATATCATGTCTCACTCAAGTGAGTGAAGGAATCCGGAGTTCTGACCTCAGTCACTATTCCAGAATCAGGGATGCTGTCTCATTTGCCAAGGCTTCGAAAATCAGATGGGCTGGACATGTAATGCGATTTGGAGACAACCGCTGGACTAGAGCCATTACCAACTGCATCCCACGGGATGTCAAAGATCACATGGCCGCCCACCTACAAGATGGTCAGACTTCCTTGTAATGACCCTGAAGGAACGGTTTGAGGCTCTTCATATTCCTGAATCAACCAGACGCCATTGGGCTACATTGGCACGTGATAGGGTCCAAGGGAAATGTTACTGGCGCCTGCTAGAGCGAATCGATGAATAATGGGATTCAAGTGATCAAGTGATCATGTGATCCTAAACTATAAACTACACTGAAGGAAATCACAGGCAAAAACTACCGCTGGAAATGACTTTGGTGGAGTCTTTTAGTAATTTTGCTCCATCTTCTAGGAAAACAAGAGCAAAAATAAACAAGTGGTATTCCTTTTGACTAAAAAGTTTCTGTTTACTGGAGAGATGGGTCAAAGAGTATGCTTTGCATGCAGGAGGCTAGAGAGTGATCCCTGGCTCCAAATAATCCCAGAGCACTAGCAAGAGAGACCCCCAAGCACAGAGCCAGTGAAAATGGCCTATACCCCCCCAAAATCAGAAACAAGTGCTGATAGGTATGTGAAGAACAGGATCCTTCATTCGCTGTTACTGGGTATGTTGTCAAGTTAAGCCTCTGTGGGAAACAGTACAGAGAATTCCCAAACTAGTTAAAAATATAAATTCCATATTATCCAGTGATTCTTCTCCTAAGTATCTATGCTAGGAACACAAAAACAGTCATTCAAAATATATAACAAATCTGTATTTATTGGAAGTTCTCTTTAGAATAACTAAGATTTGAGGGGCAGGGAGCAATAGCCCAGCGGTAGGGCATTTGCCTTGCACGCGGCCGGCCCATGCTGGCCCGGGTTCGATCCCCTGGCACCCCATATGGTCCCCCAGCACTGCCAGGAGTAATTCCTGAGTGCAGAGCCAGGAGTAACCCCTGAGTGTCGCTGGGTGTGACCCCAAAAAAAAAGAATAACTAAGATCTGAAAACAACCCATGGGCCCAACAACACACGAGTGAAGAAAGATGCCTACCGCTGCACAATAGACTCTAAACATGGTGCAGCCCTGCCTTTTACGGCATGGATGGAAGTGGAGGGTGTCATGCTAAAAATCATAACTCAGAAGGAAAGAGTCAAATGCCAAATGATCTTACTCATATGTGATTATATAAAGCATCAAAGCAGAACAGACCAGGTCCAGCAAAGACAAGCTCTTAGACTGACACCAGAGCAAGGTTGGGGTGGGGAAGTCGTCTATGAAGGAGGAACTTTAGCACTTGGCTAGAGGGACTGATGTGGCAAAATTGTATCTAATACATAAACATTTACACTCTTTTTTAAAAATAATGTTTTATTGGACCACCGTTAGACTGTGGGAATACCCTCTTAAAGGGATACTACTCGCCTCTTAAAGGCCTCTTAAAGGAACAGTACTCTACAGTTAGGAAACTGTTAAGCAGTTGAGGGCAGAAGACTGTCTCTGAACCTGGCCAGAGACTATAAATATGGGCCTCAGAAGAGTATCCTGGGAATTTTCGGATGGAGAGAGCAGAGGTCCCAGTTCCTGGGCCATAAAGCCAGCACCTGGGCCATGGGACCTCTGGTGCCTGAGCCAGATAGCCAGCACCAGGGACCAGAAGCTGCTTCTGGTGCCTAGGCCTGAGCACCAGCACCAGACCCACAAGGGCAACCAGGGCAACAGGGCAACAGGGCAACAAGGCAACAGGACCAAACAGTGGAGCTTAGAGAAATAGGGACTTAGGGAAAAAGTGAAATAGAGGCAATAGGATGAAACAATGTAGCATATGGAAGCAAAGATAGGGAAATAGCTCTGACGTCCAGAGAAAAGAGGCCCTTAAGAGAAAAGTCCAGAACAGAAAGAACCCGAGAAGAGAGGTCCTGAAAGAAGAGGTCCTTGGAGAGGACCTGAAACAAAAAGCTCTGAACAAAGATGTCCAGAAGAGAGAGGCCCTGCCAAGAGGGAGCCCCGCACACCCCACCCCACCCCACTCCTGAAGAGTGAGCAGCCTGCCAGAGTGTTGGATGACAGGCCTGGGTAGTTTGGTATCTTTGCTATTTAATCCACTCACAGTTTAAGCTATTTACATGTTCTTAAGCCAGGGTTCATGCTAATGAGATCTCTCTTCTGTGTAAATACTGATGGAGGGTGTGGCAGTTAAAGAGTCATTTTGACTCTGAATCAGTAACTTCTGAAATATTACTATAATCTCTACTATGATTTGAATGTTATCTAAATTGGGGCCAATTCCTCTTAATACCCACTGCTCTCAGCATGGGACAGTTAGAATTTAACAGGAGACCACCACCCTGGCTATATTGAAACTATCATTTTAGATTGGAGGAAGGATCATGCTAGTTTGCCCTCAAGCAGGCGAGCATGATCCTTTCAGTAAACAGAGGACAAGACAATCAGAATCACCTTGGTGCAGAACATAAGATAGACAAACCTTGTGGGTACCGTCTACATTGCATAAACGCATGAAATTATGATGTGCCTCTCCCCATGAATATACATCCATTGAGATGTATTTCTTTATACCAGCTTCTCTCTCTCTCTCTCTCTCTCTCTCCAGTGTTTTGACATAGAGATAATCTCTGAGAAAGGGACTAGTCTCAGGCATAATCATTTGTTTAGGCCTGAAACAAGTGTGGTACCACCCTACTTCTATACCTAGAAGCTGATTTGTTGATCTTTGTTGACATGACCCTCCCTGAAGAAAATATTACTTTTGGATATATAAGAGGACTGACTTGAAGTACTGGGATCCACTTTGGTGGGAGATTTGGGCCCAAGCTCATGGTCTAAGTTCTGAGCAAGAGCTAGAGGTCTGGGGAATCCCATTATCTTGGATTGCAGTAGCAGAGCTTGTTTAATTGATAATTAGTAAAAGCCTTTTTGGAACTGTGCTGCACTCCTGAGTTTTCATACATTCCACACAGACCTCAGAGGTAGAAGGGAACTCATTTCCTGATATTGTTGGGGACCCCACTGGCTCCCCCAACACCAGGAAACCTGCCGGAAGGCAGCCAAAGGTCCCTGGAGAGAGGTTCCTGCAGCGAGCAGAGAGGTGAAGCAAAAAGTAACGATTAAAAGTAACCTTCAGGAACCTCTAGCCTTGTTGTTTCTTCTGTTGACAGGTCAGGGGAAGAGAGTTGACCCCAGACACAGGCCGGGCCCTAACAGACTGTGAGTGCTGCCAGGGACCCAGCTACACCTTGGCATCTGCTGCCATGGCCACCCCTGAACCCTAAGTACTGATAAGGCTATGGAATCCACAGGGAGGTCCCTTGAGTCTGGGGCCTTGGGACCTCCCTGAGGGTGGGGGAGCCACAATCCCCTCTCCTCTTCCTTTATTTAAAGCCCTAACATTAGACCATTATAAATGTTCATGATTGGGTTTCAGTCATACAGTGTTCCAACATCCATCCTTCCACCAGTGCCCATTGCCCAACACCAATGACTCCAGTTTCCCTCCCACCCCATCCCCCATCTCCCTCCAACCTGCCAACCTGCTTCTATAGAAAACACTTTCTCTCTCTCTTTCTCTCTCTCTCTCTAGCTCTCTCTCATTGTAGTTTTCAATACAGATGCTGAAACCAGTTATCACATATATCCCTTTACTTACTTTCAAGTCTCAGTTCTAGTCTAGCATTACCTTTTCCAACTATTATTGTCATACTGGTCCCTTCTCTAAGTTACCTACTTTTTACAACCTACACACTTGTTGTAGATTCCAACCACTGACCGGTCCTCCTGGCCCCTATTTTCCCTGAACATGGATGTTGGTCTCATACTATTTTTAAATATATCCCACAAATGAAGCAGTCATTCTATAGCTGTCCTTCTCTTTCTGCTTAATTTCACTCATGTCCATCCATTAATAGGAAAATTTCATTTCTTCATTTTACCAACAGCTGCGTAATATTTCATTGTGGAGATGTACCAGTTTCTTTATCCAGTATTTGCACTATTATTAACCACTATTATCTCAGTTAAAAAAGTTTCCAGATATTTCGTTTGTCTTCTTAGACTGCTCCAATTTGTGCCTATGACTACTAAAATATACTAAGACACCAACCAACATCCCAAAAATCACCTTGACACCATGAAATCTGTTTTCCCTCCACTTTATTGAATACTGTTTGACTAGCTCTGCAGAAAATCCGTCCTTCACATTATGGACCTGTAAAACTTCTCAGGCCTTTTCATTGCAACTTCCGTCCTTTCCAGCCATCACTTCTAATCCTGAATCTGTCTCTGATCTTGCAAACCTCAGTGAAAGACTACACATTTCCAACTCTGGTGCTTTGTCTTCTTCACGCCCATTTTTTTGTCTTTCAGGGTTTTACAACTCCTCATTCTGTCCTCTGACACACTTTATCCAAGACTGAAACCACATTTATCCATAGATTTGCAGGTCAGTCTTTCTATGTCTTCACTGAAATTATTAATAAACCTACCCTTTAAAATAGAACTCTAGGGCAGATCCCTATCCCAAGGAAGAGTTTCTTGGCTCTTTCCCCTGGAGGAAAGAGGATAGGCAGAGCTCTATCCCAGAGAAGAGTTTCCATCAGCTCTTTAATCCTCGTTCTAGCCATTCAACTACGAATAGGCTTAGCCAACTCTTGCTCAGTTGACACACTTCTTGTCTGGATCTGCTCTCAGGTCAGTCACAGGGAAGAGCTACTTTAAGAATAAGGATATGGGGGCAGGGGATCAACAAGAGGGGAAGGACCAGGTTGCTCGGAAGTTACACAGGAATAGAAGCGGGAGTGCTGAGCGCATGGGGTGGTGCTGAGGAGGTGATGTAAACAGTGTGCACTAAAACCAGAACTTTCAATTAACAATAAAGGAAGCAGGAGGAGGTGGCATAGGGTTGGGGGAAGGAGAGTCGTGAGCACTTGGGTGCTGGTTCATTTTCTGTTTCACCTGGGAAACTCTCCCTGGAAACCAGCTGACCTCTCTCTTCCCCTCTTTGCTCTCTTGTTCTCTCAGGGTGCCCTTCCTCCCTGAAGCCAGCCCATCACCTCACACAGCTTCATCTTGTCTGCACAAATATTATTAGAAATTCTGTCAAAGTCCTTAATAAAATCCAGATCTACCAAATGACAGCCAGCAGGATTAGGCCTCATCACCTTATCAGAAAAATAAATAGGCTCCTCTCCGTATGAATTGTTGGCTTACTGTTTGAGTCCGTGGAGAAAACAAACAGGCTTAGCGTCAGCGTCTGGAAACTCTCCCTCTCCTCCCTCTCCCTCACACCTAATCTGCATCATTGTTCTATGGTCAGTGTGGTCCATGTCCAGCCTGTCAAGGAGTCCAGGGCTGAACTGTTCCCTGCTGAGCCAGTCACGGCTCCCTCTACTAAAGAAGCAGGTTCCAAAACAGAAGCAGAAAATCTCAGTTCTCCCCACAGATTGCATTCAGGGTATGGCTCAGAGAAATGGAGCCAACCTTGTTTCCACTCACCTGGGCCTTAGGGAAGCCCTTGCAGGAGGAAAGAAGACAAAGAGAAGGTTCTAGAGGCACAGAACCTTGGCAGCAACCACTGCACACAAACCTCCTTTGTGCCTAAACTAGCTTTGAGTTCAATTTCTATCATTTGCCACCAAAGAGTCATCTGTAAGACCATCAAATGCACAGATTCCATTGAGCTCTTTCCAACATTCGACCAAAAGCTTGACCTCCCACCCTCCCTATTTGGCGTGAATCTGGGGCCACTGATGATCACAAAGAAACAAAGTCTTTCTGCCTTTGACAGAGCCACTTCGGTTCCATCCTAGGCACTACATATGGTCCCCTGAGCACTGCTGTGAGTAATCCCTGAGCACAGAACAAAACAAAAGCAAACTTCAATTGCTTCTCTTTTTTTCAGTGAAAGAATTCCTTTTTTTAAAAAAAATTGAATTATTTGCTTTCCCTTTTCTTTCCTCATTGTCAAGGGAAAGTCTCTCCCAGCAGTCACTGTGGGGAGAAGATTGAGAGAGTCCAAGGGAC